>VDFB02000017.1:429796204-429864349 GCA_007258455.2 Sequoia sempervirens
CTAAAATTAGCATTCAAACACAAAATTCAAAATACTTCATCCACATAAAATTAGTTCAAACATGCATGAAGTAAACACTTAAGTTCAAACACACACACACACACACACACAAAATTCAAACATACTTCATTCACACAAAGTTAGTACAAACACTAACTCATTTGACTACAAAATCCAAAAAATATTTCCGATGAAAGATGTATAATTTGATGTATTGTTGGGTACTTGTGATATTTAATGTGTAATTTTCAATTTTTTAAAATTTTATCCCTGACGTTCGTTGAAATTTTGACGAACTTGAGTTTTCGTCGCAATTTCGATGAAGAGTTTTTCTTCAAAATTTTGACGAACATGCAAAATCAAATTGTGGCCAACATAAATAAAAGTGAGTTTGCCTATTCTTGTGAATTTTCTATACTTGCGACAATTTGTGGAGAACTAAGGACGATTTTCTTGGGAAAAATTAGAAAAAAATAAAGAAGATATCGCTAAGTTGACAGTAGTCATTTCCTTTTACAAAATTCATTTGTGAAGTCATATTTGTACTTCCAGGTTTGAAAATCATATTTTAAAGCAACATCTCATTAGATTTCATTTTTAGACTTGTGCATTTTCAGAATTTCATTTTTAGATTTTGATGTGTGCAAGTTCAATATTATGATTTTAGGAGTCTAACAGTTAGAAATCATTGTAAAATCAGAATTTAATAAGTTCTGGAATTAGCATTTTAAAGTGTTTTTTGGGGTCATTAACGTCAGACTATCTTCTCTTTTGTAGGGGTGGTTGCATGCCAAATTTTTTTGGTGTAAAATATTAGAATTATTAGATTTTGTTACCTGTCTAAGATTGAAAATTATTGGAGTGTGAGTTTGATATTTTTGAAGATCTAAATATTCAAGCTTGATAAAGAAAAATCATGTCATATAATATTAGTCCAGAACAAAATGAAGAGACACTTGATAGATTGTGGGCTAGATTGAAAACAAAGGGTGATGAGAAATGTTATTGTCCTTGCAATAATTGCAAGGGCTTAAAGACGAGAAGACTTTTAATCACAACAGTTGAGAAACATTATAGGCAGCATGGTCACATTGAAGGAGGGCATGATTATCGTCCATTAGTAAGTTGTTCATTATATGTGTTTATATTGATTGAATTTGTAAATGTTTATATTGTTTTAAAATTTTATATATAAAAAAAAAAAATCACTTGATCATGATCATGGTTTATTTGTGTCTATCATTATTATAAAGGTGGGGTGCCCTAGGGCACATGATATGGATTATCATGGCCCAGAGAATGTGGTTTTGCAAGAGGAGGAACATGGAGTTGTGAATATCAAAGATGAAGTTAATGATCCTATGGAAGAATATGATCATGCGCCATAAAACACAATTGAAGATGATGGTACAAATACATTGATCCATGACACATTTAGTGGCACAGCTAATCATGATGATCGAGATGACTTCGATGATGTTCATGATTTACCTATACTTGAGAAGGCATACGAGCCCCTTTATGAAGGCTCCCAAACAACTCTTCTCTATGTTTCATTGTTGTTGGTGAACTTGAAGGCTATGAACGGTTTATCCAACATAGAAATCTCATAGATGTTAAGGTATGTCATAAATGTCATCTATTTTAATTGTTGTTAGTTCATCACTAGTAAATAAAGGATGGAATATGTACCATTAATATTATTTATATTAACAAATTATTTTTTATTATAGATTTATTGGTGAGTTTTTGTTACCACCATAAAATATTTTACCTCGCTCATACCAAGATTTATCTAGCATTACGAAAGATATTGGAATGGAGTATCAATCAATAGATGCATGTCCAAATGATCATATTATATATCATAAACAACATTAATTTGCAATAGATCAACTAACAAAAAAGGTGACTCGCAAGGTTCTTTGTTATATTCCCATTATTCCAAGTATGCAATGATTATTTAGGTGTGAACCCTTGTATATATTGTCCATTCTCTAGAACTCCTTTTCTAACTTCTCAAGTATAATTTTCTCATCACACACCCCTTCCAGGTTAAAAACTTCATAGATGGCAGCCCCCGATATATGTATGAAGGGTTTTCCTAATGGATCATAGATAGCTTTGAGCTTTGGGTCATAATAGGAGGCTAACATTTTCACCAATTCTGCATCTACAAACACATCAGGGCAGACTAATTTTCCTAGTTTAAACCTCCATGGATTGCATACTAGCCCATATCGATTCCTTTGGTGGTAATGAAAAATAAATAGCTCATATCCCCTAATTGGTGTCCATATATCTCCTATATTCTTGCACTTATCCTCCAATTTTTCTACTTCTACCCTAAGTTGTGTAGAGTGTCTAGCTCTGGGACTCGAACCAGGCAATTGATCAATTAGGTCTTGGTTTAATTTCCTCTCAGCTACCCCAGGCTCTTTTCCAATTTTAGTTTTTTTCTTTTTCCCTCTAGGGTGATTACTCTCACTTTGCTTCCTACTTCTTACTTTTCTTGAGCTGGTGCCTTCCATTTTTCCCTTTATAAATTACAAATTTTGAAATTCAGTCATAGAGAACTTATAGATTTGCTTCAAAAATCCTTGGTTGTATAGTCCTTCGGCCCTTTGTTCACTCTCCAAATGCCAGTTTTATAGAATTCACCTTCAATTACTTCTCTTCAATTTAGGGAATGACTAGCACATTGGGTGGAAATGTTGCCATTAATGTTTTAGCTTCGAACACGAGTGAGGAAAAACTTCAAATTTCACCACTGTCACATCAAACATTTATATCGGTAAGACAATTCAAATTCTTGGGCGATCCTTTTTATCTAGACCATACCAACATTCATTGATCACCTTGACGATTGAGGAAAAATTACCCCTCTTTCACTGATATCACACAATTCATCCTTTTGATCCATATAAAATCACCAAGAGTCATCCCAATAATCATTTTGATATGTTTGCATCTCCATCAGTGTGACATCTTGTATCACTAAGACATTCAATAGTTTATCTAATGTTATGAGTCTCCCCGATGATCATTCCTTCATTCGTAATCATGTCGCTAAGACTCCTGCCAATAGAACCTTATCGGTGTGACATGGATAGGCAGGGGAACATTTTGGACTTATCCTGATATCTTTTGTCTGGGCGATAACATCTTCTTTTTGTTTCGTCGATGAGACAAAATGGGTGTCTCGCCAATGATATTTCATCGGCAGGATGAATGTGCTCAAGCTAACCTTACAATCTCTCCCCGACGGGGTTTTTCTTGCTGATACATTTCCTTATGCTTGATCTGGGTGACACAACAGATTTCTCATTGATAGTATTTCACTGGCGAGACATATATACTCGGTTTGACATATTGATCTCACTTGGATGGTGCTTGTCTCACTGACGAATTTCCTCATCGGTGAGATAATAAACTATATCTTCTCGACATGCAGCTTCTTATGAAAATTGATCGATGTAACCTTCCTGATCTCTCGGCAATATGTTGGAAAATACATATAGGAACATGATGATTTATGGATCGGGGAGACCAGCACCATCTCTTTCTGATATGAGTTATTTATTCAAATTCTTGGGCTTAGAGGAAAAGTATGGTATGAGATCAGTGGTAATTATGATATGTAGAAAAAAATTTACTCAAAATATGGTGTTTTTGGAAAACAGGACCAAATCACCAAAATCACCATTTCTAGGTTGTATTGCTTAGGGTACTGATTAGGCCTATTTTACAAAGCAACTAGCCTTTAAAATTGTGTAAGAATTTGTGCAGGTCTCTCTCACCCTCCCTCCCACCCTCTCCCACTCTCTCCCACCCTCTCTCCCACTCTCTCCCACTCTCCCATTCTCTCCCACCCTCTCTCCCACTCTCTCCCACTCTCCCACTCTCTCCCACCCTCTCCCACTCTATCCCACTCTATCCCACTCTCTCCCACCCTCTCCGACCCTCTATCCCACTCTCTCCCACTCTCTCCCACTCTCCCACTCTCTCCCACTCTCTCCCACTCTCTTCCACTCTCTCCCACTTCTATTGTTTGTCAAGCTTTGAGAGTTGTTTGGATTGTTTAAATTGGTCATTCTAAACTTGTTGGAAGCCTCTTAAAGGTAGGTTGATAGGTTGGTTGAGTTGAGCCTCCTAGGTCTAAATCAGGTAGTTGCTATTGCTAAGGTGGATTACTCCTTTCTGCGAAGGCCATACACTTATGATTGGGCCAAGTGTTCTTTTATTTAGAAAATTCCTATTGCCTTTTTGATATGTTATAATTTGATTAGATGGGTTATGAAGCACTTATTTCAAGTAATTTATGTCTCTTCTAATTTGTAATTTATTAAATTCAAACACAAACAATATTAGGTAGATAATCAAACATCTTTCATTTCTACAGTGACTTATTTATCCTAAAGGAACTAAGTATATAGTATACAAAGAAAACCAACAACCACAAAATACCCCTATTTTTGAGAGGGGGAGAGTCGAGGGAGAGATGGGTTGAAGAGGAAGAGAGAGAAGAGATGGAGATAGGTAGAAAAGGGAGAGAAAGAAGAGGGGGAGACTAGGGAGAGTGATATGTAGAAAGGGAGAGAGAGAAGAAGATAGGGGAGAGAGGAAGAGATAGCTCAATATATATAGAGGGAGAGGGAGAGACATAAAAAGAGGGTGATATAGAGATAAGATGGGGATGGTAGAAAGAGATAGAGGAAGCTGTGATACTGGGGTAGAGAAAGATGAAAATGAACAGAGAGTAGAGAGGTGGGGAGATAAAGAGAAATGAGATGGGGAGACTATGGAGTGGGAGAGATGGAGGAGAGATGGAGTGAATGAGAAGGAGACAAGCTCAATGAATGGGGAAGGGGTAGTACTAGATGGTGGAATATGAGTGGAACCTTGGGTGACAGGAAATCATATCAATCACCCTCTATGTCTTTATCTATTATCTTATCTCTTTATCTGCCACCTCTCTCTCTTTGTCTCCACTTTCTGTTGTATGTTTGTCATTATCTCCATCTCTCTCTATATTTTCTTCCCTATATTTAACTTTGTCTCCTTAAGTGTGCAATGGGTACATTAAAGAGGTCTTAAAGGAGAATTATCATATGTTTAATCAAATGGCATGCTACCTTGAGCATAACTCCCCAAGGACATGTGCCATCCTTGGATTGTTCACATGAAAAAACCAATGAAAATTTAGTTTCTCTTTTCCCTCTCTCTCTTTTCCTTTTTAGCTCTTATATTTCTCCCTTTCCTGCTCTCTCTCTCTCTCCCTATCTATCTAAGTTCATCTATTTCTCTCATTCTCTATCTTTTTTTGTTTCTATCTCTCTTTGTATTAGCTAATAGGCTACATACATTGTGAGATTTGAGCTTGAGACAAATCTCATGCCTAGATACCACTATTGTGTCATTGGAAAACAAGTTTCAACTGCCATTTAATGGTAAACCATCTATATTGTAATGGAAAAATCCTCTAAAATATCGGGTAAAAAGCCTATATATACTATTATATAATAATAAATATAATTATATTATATATAATTTAATCTAATATTACTATTATATTAAATACATATTATATTAATTATAATTTCATATTCTCATAAAAACCTATTATTAATTATTAATTATAATAATTTTATACGTATTTAATAATTTTGTTAAAGAATATAATATATAATTATAATAGGTTGAATAATTATATTATTTATTATGTAAAATATAGCTAATATATACTTAACTATATTGTAGAATATTAAAACCTAGCTAAATGGTGCCATAATTTTCAATTTAATTAACATACTCTAAAACCTAATGAAACCAAGTTGTAGCTCGTCAAATTGGAGAAGTGAAAGGTCAATGCAATTCTTGAGGGAAGGTTTTGTAGAGTTAAAACAAGGTCAATACCAGTGTTGTGAAGATTTTGGAGAATTGAAACAAGTTATACAATGCAGGGGAGGTTTGGAGGTGAATAGGAGGTCAATACTAGTCTTTAGGGATGGGGTTGAGAACATAGAATCGACAATAAAGGACCAATGAGTGTGCTATAGGTTTGGCACCCATTCTCTTTAATACACAATTTTCTTGCCTAGTTTCCAAATATCTTCTCCTTTGTTAGCACCCAAACTACATGAATGGTATAGAACAAAAAAAATAAAATAACAGATACTACACACATCAACCGACTCAAGTCTTGGAAAAAGAATTCCATATACCCACATCTTGGTTGGAGTCTAGGTTTCATCACACATAGCCTTCTTCATGGAGTGCAATCTAATGGCAAGACTTAGCCATCTCTACAAGCTTAGTGAATTTGACCACTTTATCTTTATTTTTGCTCCAATCTTTATGTTTGTCCCTCCCCTTTCAATCATCTTGCACAACTTGAACTTATAGTTGCATTTTCTTATTGATCATTCATGTGCTCATGTCAATCAAGCTAGTTGACCACCTAGTTACCCCCAACATCCTCCACGTTAAGCTTAATGCCTCCCACCTCCTCCAAAAAGATTGACATTTTCATCATTCTCATCTAGAACTCATAATTAAGTCCCACTAACTTTCAAGGTAGTGATAACCTCCTCCACACACAACCCTTAAAAAATTATGAATAGAGGAATATAATCTTTGAAGAACTCAAAGTTTTTTCTCTCCTACCTGATATAATTAGTCATCTTATCCTTACAAATATTTATAGTTATTCCTAGAGTCACATAGACCAATTCTTCATAATAGAAGAATTTGATCATACTTTTCCAATTATGGCATTATGAAAAAACCTTAGGTTAAATGAATAATTCCTAGCTAAGTTCTTTAAATCATGTCCAACCATATAAGAGAATATTGTTGCTATGTGTACTTGGATACCATGGAGAAAGGATCTTTGGGATTTTTCATCAATGAAGGTATTGTTAAATTCTAACACCTAAAAGTGAGAATGAAGAATCTTTCCTAGGATGGTGGCCAATTATGCTTCTCAACACCTAGATTGAAAAATCTTTGTGAATATCATTGCCATCAAAATTAAACCTATTGCTTGAGATATAGTCATACAAGTAAAAAAATTGGCTTTCTTGATAGTAGATACATTATAGACAATTCAATCCTTGCATAAGAGATTGCTGAATGGGCCCAAAAAACTACTCATGATGCCCTTACTATTAAGTTAAAACTTTCACAAGGCATATGATTCCATCAAATGTCCTTTCATTTATAAAAGGCTCAAATGGATTTATTTTAACCCTAAATTATTATCACACATTCAAATATTTGTTAATGGGTGATTACACAATAGTGTGTCCCACTTGTGGGATAAGGCAAAAAATAATTCCAAAATTACAAAATACTCGTTGAATGAAGAACCTTCATTTGAAGGCGATGTCGTCAAATTGATAAACCTTGACTTAACAACCGCAAATTCACAAGAAAATTGCCCCTATCAGCCCTAGGGAATCAATTCAATGCCAAGTTTCTTTCTTCAACAGACCCCTAAATGCAATGAACCTCTATCATACCATGTTGCACACAAATCCACCGAGTTACAGTTCCAAGATAGTGTTTGGATTGGTGGATGTCATTTCTATTTATCCCTCAAACACTTACACAGGAAAACAGGGCAGTCCCTATATTTGATTGTTTTCTCCCACAAAATAGTGATTTAGCACTACAAAACAAATGCAAATGAAAGGGGACACATATATTTATCTACACCAATGATCTTAGAGCATTTCAAGCTTGTATGGATCCATACAACACAGAAGAACTTTAGAAAAACAGTAAAAACATAGAAAATTGGTATCAACTCCTCCAACAATTGCAACAATTACAATGGGATGGGAATACAATATGATAGAAGTGGGATAATAAATGCATCATTTGAAGCATCAAACCAATATGCAAAGATGAAAGAAAGTGCTAACCCCTTATACTAAAAAAGTTTCTTTTAACTTTAAGTTTGTTGGGTAGTCAATTCTTTTAAATTATCAAATCCTACCATCATACATAATCAAAATGTTGTTGTTTTGAACGACTATGACCACTAACTTTCGCTATTTGAAGATTTTGAAACCTTGTCATAGAGAACTAGAACATTGATGCAACAACTCATCCTACCTTAAAACATACCAAAAATCCCCTAGCAATTAGACATAGGAATATTTAAGATGACTTAAACATTTTTTATTGCCAAAGCATAAACTTATGATGACTTAACCAAGCCTAGTACACACTCCCTTCCTGTTAACCACTTAAACATATGGAAATTAAATGTAAATTTTCTGCTATTTTTAGTCATGTAGGTGTCCAATAAACCACTTGGTGGTGTTTCCCTTCAAGTTTATTTACTTGAATGAAGAGCAAAAGTCCTTTGATTACAATTAGAGAATACATTCGAGGCCTTGGTTGTGTAACTGGTGGACCATAGTCACATTTAACACTTGTTACAAAGTTTGGGAGTTAAAACGTTAAGTAGATTTGATTTGTGATGGACACATTTGGACATTAGTAACAATAGCTTGCAATCTATCAAGACTTGATTACCTTATAACCTGTGAAATTCTAGCGATGAAATGATAGATTAATCATAATGTCACCTTGAGATCACATCACCATGAAAGAACTTCATCCAACATTCTTACGAGGAGATGATCTAGGAGATTCAACAAACATGGAATTTTTCTTACTAAAGGGGGTCATACTATGATGATGAAAGCATGATACATCAAGGTGCTCCTCAGGTACAAAAATCTATGTGTCAATGGGTACCCAAGGAACTTCCTCCAATAAAAACTAATTTTGTGTCAATGAGAGGATATATCACATAGCACCATCGTCATTACATGGTTTGGGCCTATTTTGCATGGATGGCATAAAGATCTATTATGAAACAATTACTGAATTGATGGAGTATGTCAGACCCTATTATAGCTGCAAAGATTGGATGCAACTGGTTTGATATACACGAAGCATGTGTAGGTATGCATTGTCAGCAAATTATATAAAGCTAAAAGATAAGGATTAAAATAAAGGAGTGGCTATGTACATAAAAAGCATCGGGGAATATTGCAGGGTTTATAAATAGTACATGACCTGGTTCAACAAATAAGCAACCTAATTGCATATTCAAGGCGCATGAGGGAAACCGTGTATTCGTATGTGCAATAAAATCAATAACTATAGGGGAAGAGTTGCTAATCTATTACAATTTGAATCACTTAAATACAAACATAGTTATTATGGGGGTGGTCTGTACTATATACCATTTTACCCAACCTCCAATTAATGACTCCAATATACCATTTTATTGTTATGTTTTTTTCGTAAGTCTATTGGTTTCATTTTGGTAATGTTTTCTTATATTTAATTTTTGTCACAAGGGGACATTGATCATACGGTGAAGGCTCTGGCCTAGAGCATAGATCGCAATGCATCTTAAGGGGCTTCTACCCGACAAGTTTACCTCATTGTAATTGTACAAATTAGATACGAGCAAAATGTTTTATTATTATGTTTTTTTCATGAGTTTATTGGGTTAATTTTGATAATGTTTTTAATATTCTTGTTGTGATCAGTCGATCAGGGAAAGGCACCAACAGTAGAGCAGAGCATCCATAGGGAGGTGCAGTCACTATTATGTGATGATGAAATTGCATATTCAACAAACCCTCTCAATATGATAAGGAAGACACAAAAAAGATGCAATGAAGAAATCCTTCAGTTGTTATTCATAGTGCCTCAAACAAATGAGATAAGAGAGAGGGTAAAAATATTGATTGGGAGAGCACAAAACTTGCAAGTAAGATATCATGAGGTCTTTAATTATAACATAAGTTCATTCATGGTTTTATATTTTGTACTCTTTTATGTCATGAACTAAAATATGTGTTGTTTTTACAAGATTTTGTGTGTCCTTGTGATGTTGTTGACCATGATCAGGGTACTACAGGTGCTGCCCGAGGAGTAGGGGTTGGTACAAGTGTCCATCTTGATCTTCCTATGCATACATCATATCATCTGACCCCATCATTCATGCCTATATTGTCGACTGAAATTTCAACAACACATAGCATGCAGGCATCGGGTAGTGCACCCTCTAGTAGCGAACACATGCTAGAACATGCGTCAAGACATGTACCTATGGATGCAGATGCAGGTGCCACTAGTACTAGCGATGTTTTAGCAACATTTCCTAGATCTTCTCATATTACTAGTACAGGAACATTTCTGATCACATTTGTGGTGACTGAGGATTGTGTTCCCATAAAGATAGAGAAGGTCCTAGGTACTTTAAAATGTTTTAATTATTATTATATATATTCCAATTGAAATTTACTTATTGATCACTCTTTTTAGACTAATGATCCCATGATCATTTTGCAGGAAATGATGTTTTTTATAAACATCTAAGTGATATTACATTGGAGATCTTTGGGCCCACCATACGTACACAGTGGAATGCGCAAAATCAATATTTAAAAGATGAGCTCATTAACCGTTTACTTGTGTTGTTTAGTGATAAAAATTTTTACTGAACCAAGGTCCTTAAGAAAGATGGTACCTATCTAAAGTATGTGAGGGACCAATATAGGTCACATTTAGAGAACAAAAAGTATGAGTGCCCCCCCATGATTTTGGAGAGGGAGTGGAAGGACCTGGTGTCGGATGGAAAGGAGAAGGTTAAAAAGAAAAAAGGAAAGAAACCACCAGGCTAAGGAAGGTATGTGATACTATCAACAATGTAATTATATACTGATTACTCTTTCTTTTTACATAATCTAACGTATTTCAAACTTTTCATAGGCTTCCCAACACATCGAAGGCAACAAAGGCAAGACTAGAAAAACATGGGCAGCACAAACTTGGCTCTGGTGGTTATATGAAATTAGCCGCATGAATTGTAAGTATCAATAAATGAAATATTGCATCCAAATAATAAATTGCAAACAATTTTGGTTTTATCACACCATAGAAGCAAAATTCATGATCTTATGTAAAAATACAGGGCTCTAAATTCAATAGACAGCCCATAGAAGAGGACCTAAAGATTGCCTTCCAGCAAGGCTAAGGAGTTGTGGTTGAACGCCTAAGAGTCTTGACTAGGAAAACACAATCTTCCACTGCATCTGACACATAGGTAAATAAACTCAATAAATTTTATTTAAAATTGAATACTTGTGCAATCTATTCAATATTAATTTCCACCATAAAGTAATTATGTACCTATTTGTTTTAAACAGACAAGCAATGACAATACTACACATAACATTGGAATGCAGCCTAGTGAGGGTGGAGCACAACCTGTAGATGAAGGTCATGGTGTGCATCTCGGTCTCGGTACTAGATGTATTCATGTGCTATACAAAACACAGTATGGATTAATACAATTAAACATCTTTAATTGCAATTGGTGCGTTAATTAATGTAACCTTTCATGTTTCAACTTTGGAGCATGTAGAGCATGATCAACATGTTGAGCATGATCAGGCTAGAGAATATCAGGAATATGATGTGACCCCATCAAGTAAAGAGGACCATTGTAATGTTATTTTAAACATATTTAATTGCAATTTGTGTATTAATTAATGTAACCTTTTGTGTTTCAACTCCATATTAGGATTTAGAGGGTGTTCAACATGTTGAGCATGAGGCTATAAGACAAGACTAGGAACATGATTTTCATTATATGAAGATGGATTTTCATGCTTGTTTTGAAGCACATGTTTTAGAACAGGCAAGAAGAATGCTGGCAAGGGTTAAGGAATTTGGCTTTACACCTGCCAATTGCATAGTTTACTTCATTCATCCAACATATTGCCAATGTGTTTCACAATTGTTGGAATCATATCCTATAATTACAAAACTAATAAAATTAAAATATGTAAGTTTCAAATATGGCATTACATATCTTTCTATGAATTTTTGAAAGAAAATGTCAAAATGGAGAAGTATTAATAAAATAATCTGCATAATTTCTAACAGATTAGGGATTTTTTTTGTAGAGTTATCTTGAATATATTTAAGAAAGAAATAACTTATAGAGATTGAAGCAGAATATTTGTAGTCTAAAATCACCAGTCAACACATCTTACTAGTATCTCAATTCAAATGAACTAGGTCCACTATCCATTAGCTAGTAAAATAAATAAAACCAATTCATAAGATTATTCTGTTCTAATAGGGTTGATTGGTTGCTTGTTTATTTTCGATTGGTAGGAAGTCATCAATATACACTTGGTTTTCTCGCCTCTTGCCTCATGGTCAGAGAGTTTCTGCATAAGGCATCAACGTAACCTTCAAGATTGACAATGGAAATGAGTACAAGGTCGGTATAACTTAATGTTAATTGGGTATGATTTTATTTGTTCAAGACCAATTTAGATTCATTTTCTGCTCACACCACTTTTATTTACATTTATGTTTTGCTAATATCCATTTTCCTTTACATTCATATTCTTCTATACATATTGTGTTTACAATAATGTTTTCCTTAATTTAATCTAGGGGAGAGGAACCAGTTTGTGCTAGCCTATCTTTCATAGGCAGGGAGAATGTTGGAAAAAGTTGTGGAATCTAGCTTTACACCTACCAATTGCATTTGCTTGAGAGTTTCTGAAGCTTTTAAAAAAAATCCATTTTGTGCATATCTTGCAATCATTGCATTCCATGAGATAACCTATCTTTGAGGCATTCTTTCAAACAGTTCATGTGCCTTCTTTATGCTTCCACATTTTGCATACATGTCTACTAGAGCATTTCCAACTATAATATCTGAAAAAATTCCTCCTTCTATGATGCTTTGATGGGAGTATACTGGCAAAGGCTGTGGAATTTTTCTTTACTCCTACCAATTGCATTTGCTTGAAATTTTCTAAAACCTTCTCAACAAATCCATTTTGTACATATCCTGCAACCATTGGAATCCATGAGATGAGATCTTTTTAAGGTATTCTATCAAATAGTTCATGTGCCTTGTTAATGCTTCCACTTTTTGCATGCATGTCTACTAGGGCAGTTGCTACTATAATATCTGACAAAGTTCTTCTATCCTTTATGCTTTGATGGATGTACAAACTATTCCAAAGCTCCCATTTTGGCATGGGCAGGGAGGACGCTAGAGAATAGTTTTTTTTAAATTGCTCTATTTCGTCAAAATTTCAAAGACAGCAATTGATGAACCTCCAAAAGTGTCTGATGAATTTGCAATACACTCGAATTTTTTTTTGTCTTAATGACTTGCCTAATTCGTCACAATTTTGATGAATTTTTGTTGTTGTTCTTTTGATCTGAAGTATGTTGCCAAGACTCCTACTGATGTAATCTTATCAGTGTGACATAGAGGGCCAGGTAGACATTTAGAATTTACTCTGATGGTATATGTATTGCCAATATGCTTCCCTCATGCTTCATCGATGAGACAAGATGAGTATCTCGTCGATGAAATTTCATCCTTGAGACAATAGGCCAATCCTCCCGATATATCTTCTTAGGAAATTTTGATCGTTGTAAGAGTCTTGATCTTTCACCAATACGAAACTTTCATTGTAATGACTTCCCTATTTTGTCACACGTTTGATGAATTTATGTTGTTGTTTCGACAATTTGGTAAAGGCGTGCCACTTGTGTTCTAGCTATTGTTCATCGCTAGATTTCCTAAATGGTTGTCAATATTCTAATGAACACAAGATCCCTTTTTCATGGCAGCATCTGGCAAAACTAAGTCATGAGTTCGATGTTTTCAAAGCTTGTCAGGAAAGTGACGAAAAATTTAGTGACGAAAATTGTTTCACTGATTCGTCGATAATCTGACAAGAGATTGTCGATAGTTCAAAAAAAATTCATCATAAATTGGGGCCAAATATAGTAGTGAAACATGCACAAAGTAAAAACTTTAGTTTAAACACACACATAAAGTGAATTTCAAAGTTATAAAACAAGTAACAAGTGCACTTCACTTGGAATTTTTTCAAGCACACACCACATAAAGTGAATACAAGATTTAAATTTCAAAGAACAATACTTCATGCAAAATGAATGTAAAAGTTAAAACATATTTCACACATAGAAAACAAGTGCCAAAATTTAAAAACCTATTCACACAAAGTTAGTACAACCACATGCAATGTAGACACTTAGTTCAAGCACGCCAAATTACAAAACAAAGAAAAAATGAATGAGTACCATAATTCACGAAAACAAATTAAGGGGATGGTGATTTAAAAACATATGATTCACATAATCAAAGTGGATTCCAATACACAAACAACAATTGGATATAAAACTAGATGCCAATACAAAAACAATAATTGAATCAATTCAAAGTGAATGCCAAGGTTAGTTCACTCTCTGCCCCTCTCCCTCTCGCCCATCCCACACACACAAGGTTTACTCAAATAATATGGGGATGCTAAAGTTCAAGCACACACCTCACACAAATAACAAGTGGCTACCAATACACACAAACAATAAATGACTCAAATGTAAGTGAATGTCAAAGTTAGGTCACTCTAACACACACAAGTGAATGTCAAAGTTAGTTCATACACATTTCACACACAAAAAATGAATAACAAAAGCTCACTCAAACAAATGATTGGATGCCAAGTTCAAACCTCACACAAATAATAAATGGCTCAAATCCAAGTGAATGTCAAAGTTAGATCACTCTAACACACACAAGTGAATGTCAAATTTAGTTCATACACATTTCACACACACAAAATGAATAACAAAAGCTCACTCAAAAAAATGATTGGATGCCAAGTTCAAACCTCACACAAATAATAAATGGCTCAAATCCAAGTGAATGTCAAAGTTAGATCACTCTCACAAACACAAGTGAATGTCAAAGTTAGTTCATACACATTTCACACACAAAATTAATACCAAAAGCTCACTCAAAAAATAAAGGGATGCCAAAGCTCAAACAAATGATTGGATTCTAAGTTCAAACCTCACACAAATAATAATTGGCTGCCAATACACACACAAACTATAATTGGCTCAAATCCAAGTGAATTTCAAAGTTAGATCACTCTCACACACACAAGTGAATGTCAAAGTTAGTTCATACAAATTTCACACACACAAAATGAATACCAAAAGGTAACTCAAACAATAAAGGGATGCCAAATCTCAAACAAATGATTGGATGCTAAGTTCAAACGTCACACAAATAATAAGTGGCTGCTAATACACACAAACTATAAATGACTCAAATCCAAGTGAATGCCAAAGTTAGATCACTCTCACACACAAGTGAATGTTAAAGTTAGTTCATACACAAAATGAATACCAAAAGTTCACTCAAACAATAAAGGGATGCCAAATCTCAAAAAAATTATTGGATGCCAAGTTCAAACCTCACACAAATAATAAGTGGTTGCCAATACACACACAAACTATAAATGGTTCAAATCCAAGTGAATGTAAAAGTTAGTTCATACACATTTCATACACAAAACGAATACCAAAAGCTCACTCAAACAATAAAGGAATGCCAAAGCTCAAATAAATGATTGGATGCCATGTTCAAACCTCACACAAATAATAAGTGGCTGCCAATACACACACAAACTATAAATGGCTCAAATCCAAGTGAATGCCAAAGTTAGATCACTCACACACACACAAGTGAATGTTAACATTATTTCATACACATTTCACACACACAAAATGAATACCAAAAGATCAATCAAACAATAAAGGGATGCCAAAGCTCAAACAAATGATTGGATGCCAAGTTCAAACCTCACACAAATAATAAGTGGTTGCTAATACACACAAACTATAAATGGCTCAAATCCAAGTGAATTTCAAAGTTAGATCACTCTCACACACACAAGTGAATGTAAAAGTTAGTTCATACACATTTCACACACACAAAATGAATACCAAAATCTCACTCAAACAATAAAGGGATGCCAAAGCTCAAACATATGATTGGATGCCAAGTTCAAACAATAAGTGCACAAAAGTAAATATCTAAAGATCAAACACACTTCAAACAAATAATTAGTGAATGCTAAAATGAAGCACACTAAACAAACAAAATTCAATGGCACTTCAAACAAACAATCAATGGATGTTTAACTTTAAACACACATAGAAAAACTTAAACTCACATTTCATAAAAAAAGATAAATGCAAGCAAAGCAAATTCAATTTTAAGCATACAAAGTGAATCAAATATAATTCAATGTCAAAATTCAAACCCATGCTTCACACAAACAATAAAAATATCAAATTAGAGTTCATATCAAAGTTCAAATCCAAGCTCCACACAAATAATAAGTTTTATCAAAGTATAGTGAATTAAAAATTCAAACACACGTTTCACTCAAACAATAAATACATTCCAAAAAAATTAACACAATGTTAATTATTAAAATATTACTAAATTATATTGTGATCAAAGAATATTGGGATGCTTGAGATTTTTAATGCACCATTTGAAATATTGCTTTTAAATGTGATGAAAAATAAACAAAATCTTTAAAAATTAATATGTAAATTTCATGAAATAAAAAATAACACAAAAACTAAAAAAGACCAAATGCAAACAAGGCTTAAGGAATAAGCAATTGACCATTCCTTTCAACCTCTAGAAAGACACTAGGCCTAATAGAATGGTCATGGACAATCACTATTCCTCATAGCCTTAGGAAGGGGGACAATTCAACCCCTTCCAAATAATAAAATGTTTGTATTAAACAACAAATCAGTTTACATATTACATTTATTGAAGTAAAACAACTTCAATAACCAATTAAAAAATGTAAACATTTTCCCAAACTTTAGATTCCAAACATTTTCTAAAATTTTAAATAAATGTTCATTGAAATCTATCTTAATTCAGTTGGCCATTCAAGCTTCCCAATATTTATAGGCACTAGCACCATGCTAAACAACCAACACGAAGCATGGTTTAAATTTATATGATTTTCCCTATCAATAAAATATACATCAATTAAACATAATATTATTAAAATAAAGCTATGACAGAAAGATTAAATAAATGGCGTTAATAAAAGTAAAACTATCCCAATACTTGCCCAATATTGCAAAAACTTTTAGAAGCATTGAACCTTAAAAAAAAAACAAAAAATTAGATCATAAATCTACCTGATATACAAATATATCAATTAAAACAAAAAATTAGACCCTAATTCTGATATACAAATATACGCAATAATAGTCTAGACAAAATATCCTCTAATATAAATTTATCAGAAAAAGTAGAAATAGATGGCCAGCCATAGACATACAATATCATTTTCTATTCTTTATTCGATCTAGCGTTGATAAACATGATGATAGGATATGACTGATCAGTTTGGACTACCATACAACGATGCACCCACCTGCGCATTTATGATATTTTATCTTGTCAAATAAAGTAAACTAGCACGTGCATGGCTAAGAGTGGGTTTGACTTGAAATCTCACATGAAAAAGATTATCAGCTAAAAATATTGTTCACAAACTAAAACAAGGGAATAAAAAATTGACTTATGAGTGAAAATTTACTCAAGCCAGAGTGCAAAATAGCAACTGACTCAACCTACACTTGCACTAAAGTTTAGTTGACGACAACTAAAGTACCATTTAGTACTGGAAAACTACTTTATGATCAAATAAAGATTTATTTTGTGAGGCACATAATTATGATGTTCAATTACTCAATCTTCTCTCCTATTCATTTTAAGGTGGAAAAAATAGTAGAAATTATGTGGGTGTAACAAAAAAAAGTTAATGCAAAAGATCAAAACTATAATGTAATTAAATTCGTACAAGTTCAAAGATGTATCATAGCCAAGAATTGAAAGTTGATATTATATATGATATTGTTTTAATCGTTATTATTCACACTCTGTAGCCAAGCTTTTCATGTTTGGTTTACGTTCAGCTATTTTGTTTCCTCCCAGTTTTATCTGCAATCGAGTAGGAGTAGCTATGCTATTTATAGAGGTTGTTGTTGGAAAGGTTTGTGAGATGGCCATTCAACAAGTGGCTAATGAGGTGAGCATAGTGTGGAACTTCACGGAAGACTTTTGAATGGTAGAATAAAATAGAGAAAATAAATTATTTTCTAAATGAAACTGATGAGAAGAGTAGTAGACAGCAAACCCACATGAAATTTTGAATTCTGAAACATAGATTTTCATTTTTTTTTTAGACTTCTATGGCTCTTCACTCAAATTTTTCTTTAGTATTATTCAAAATATGCTTATTTGTCTAGGAAGTTATTTAACAAGCAACCCACAAGTTAGAGATAAAATATTTAGCCTTACTTCTGGCACTCTTTGCCCTCTCATTTTCTCAGAAGGTTTCAAACACCCACTTAATCATTTAGCAGCTTCAAGTAATATTCTTTGTAACTTCATATAAATTTGGAGTTTAAACTACATATTTTGACATCCATTTGAGATTAGATGAATTTTAAGGTGATTTAAACCAAAAAAGTTTGTAGGATTTATCAAAACTACATTTAGTTATTTATAAGATTGATTCTATCTACCCTATTCAAAACGGGCTTACAATTCAATAGGAAAAGTTAGAGCTATGCTTTAAATGCTCATTGTCATTCAATATCTCTTCTAGCTATCAAATATCCACTTAATTGTTCATCAGATATATGCAAACTTATTCATAGCCACATACAATTTTGATATTAAATAAATTAGATTACACGACTTTTAAGGAAAAAATGTTGCATAAAATCTGAGTAGATTATTTATATGGGTGTTTAGTTGTTCAAAAGATTATTTTGAGGCAAAAATGGTAGGCAAGATCTATAGGAATATGTTTACTTGTTTCAAAGATTGTTTTTCTAAGTGTTCTTGATTTTTAAAGCATCAAATGTCATTTGAAGTAGACATACAATGTGGTAAATCCTCTCTAGTATGTGTTGAAAAGGAAATTTGAAACACATTGATTTTATTTAAGGTTCTCTTCTACTATATTAAGCTAATTGCATTGAGAAAAATTAGATGACAATTTTCTTAAATTCTATTGCCATATTCCATCTATCATCTAGACGTGTCTATAATGATATGTTGAAAGTTTTCCATCACAAGTAGTTAATTTAATTATAATTTTAGGTTTTATAAAATTCATGTCATGCCCAAAGTAATGTCTGGAAACTAGAGGTTCAATATGTGTGCCCTAGGATTGTGCAAAGGTAGAGGTTAGAAACTTAGAGGATGAACTTCAGTACTCAAACATGTTTTAGAGGGAAAAGTTAGAAACATAGAAGTAGCCATAGTGAAGTGCTTTGGGATTGTATAGAAGGGATAGGGATGTGCAAAGAGGAGTTTAGAAATAAGAGGAATAGGCAAGATTTAAATCAAATACAACACAACACTCCATACTATCTAAATCCTTGCACAACCACCCATGCTTAACGCACCTCATACTGCAGGGCACCCTATCTTGCCCACAATGGATTCTCCTCTTACTGCATTTGAAAGGAATGGAAGAAGAAAGAAAGAGGATAGAACCCTATGAAGAGGTGGGAGAAATAACCAAAGCTTCAGTATTCATGCTAGCCCTATCAATGTAGAACCATAGTGTTGTTTTTTTAATTCTGGTGAGACAAAGGGCTCAAATGCTAGTAAAACTTGTCAGAGGAATTTTTTTAAGGGAATATAGACTAGGGATATAGATAGATGAGGTTGATAACATAGGGCTTCCCTTTAAATGGTGAAAACATGATAGTCTCCCTCAGAAACTCTAAAGTTAAAAGCACAATAGAGACTAGTATATTCTACACAGGTATAGTGGTGCAGCTACACAGGTATATTCTAATTTTTCCCTACATATACAATTGTCTCCATAACAAAAGAAAATGTTTAGCAAAGAATTAAGATTAGGAGTACCTTTTGTATTAATTTGCATGTTCCTCTGCATCTCCACCGCCCCTTCAAATTCCTTCAAACTATCAAGACTCCATGTTGGTTGTCAAGTCCTCAACCTTGATTTGGCACAACCCAGTTGCGTAAGAGGAATAGCTTTTAGACATATTAGCTGATGACAATTGATTGCTTGTAATTGCATATTTTATGCATCTAGAGAAACATAAAAAAATAATCCTATTGAAAGCGGATATGCACCAATTTGTTTGTTTTTTTTGTCCATTTAAAAAATATTTCCTATTTATGGGAGACATTTGCTCCAACCTCTACACTCCACATAGCCCTAATATCAAATTAACACAATGTTTGAAGTTTAAAGGGGAACTGGCTAACTACTAGACAAAATGCACCTATGTACATAAAAGAACACATAAAAACATGCATACCGACATGCATGGTAACATACATAACATGGAGAGATGATGTAGTGCAGGGCCCGCCAGTTGGGCGATGAAAGTGACGAAATCGGCAGACAAGACCAAACATCCGAGAGATGGTAGGTAGGAGTTAACAACACCATCAGGTCAGTTTTCCCGCCTTTTTCTGGCCAAAAAAGGTGAGTGCCTTAGCTTTGTCATGAATTTTATTTTTTCTGGTGTGGGAAAAGTGGAAGGGAATGACGTGGGCCTTTTCTGTTTGGAGAAAGAAAGGTGAAAATACTATTTGTTTCCATTCTACACATTGAAAGTTGAAAGTTCAAGGTTTGAGTGCGTGTGGAGGAGTTGGGGGAGAAAACCAACCAAATTCAGGTGCTATTTGGTAGTGTGCACATTGTAAGCTGAAGTTTGGAGTGCATGTGGAGGAGTTGGAGGAGAATACCAACCAAATCAAGGTGAGGGGTGCTAACCAATTCGGTTGTAGGTAGAGGGTTTTACAAGACCTTGTAATTTGTAATTTGTAATTTGGGAAACATAATGTGTGGGATTTCAATTACTTGAATTTCCTTGTTTAAATGTATGAATTTCTTCAAAATCAGACATTCAATTGTTGTGTTGAGATTTTGCATGATTGAGAAAAAAGTGCACAAAATAATTATAATTGCGAAAAAACACAACGTTGGGTTTTAGTTATTTGAATCTCCCTATATAAATGTAAAGGGTTGTCTCATGATGGTTTGCTTGCTTCTTCACATCCATGGTTTTGTAACATGGAATGTTACAAAATAGTATGAATGTCTTCAAAATCACACATTCCATTATTGTGTTTAAATTTTGGATGATTGAAAACAAAAGTGCACAAAATAATTCTAATTGGGAAAACACAGTGTTGGGTTTTAGTTATTTGAATCTCCTTGTTTAAATGTAAAGAGTTGTCTCATGGTGGGTTGCTTGCTTCCTAGCACCCATAGTTTTTCAACATGGAATGTTACTGTATAATAGCAAATTTGCATCCCCTATGCAAATCCCTTTTTTGGCCTTATCCACTTTAGAAAACCAAGTTTGAAGACTTAATTCCACTGAAGCACATTGTTGGCAGTCCACTTGGCACTTGTTTTGAGCATCAGTGGGGGTGTTTCTGACAAGGATGCCCGCGCAGTGCACAAATGTCTATGCAGTGTGCTTACATCCCTGGCAGATTCTTGTGGTTGAACCTATAGAGGCATTACACTTCTCCTTGGCAATGAAGTTGTAACACCCCCTTCAGCTGACCGACTCGAATATGGTCATTTCCCTTCATTACTTCTTAAAATTCATCTCTTGAACAAGCATTGGATCTTCTTCCAAGCATTGAGCTGACTCTTGACCACTTCAAGCATTCAATCCAACACCTTTAGCAGTATTTAAGCATTCAATTGCATCCAATGCTTCACTCTATCACTTCAGTAGACACGTTTGGGACCACACCATTGCAACAGAGGCTTGATTTCCTCTCATTTCTCCCCCAAGTAGCCTTGAGTGTTCTTGGTGGAGGTGGTAAGCTTCCCTCTCCTCTCCTCTATCACTTGGTTGAGTAGCATAGTACTGCATTGTAGTGTTTGTGTTTTTTTTATTGCACTATCTCTTTATCTCATTTCTTTGGCTATCCGTGGAGGTGGAAACACCTAAACAAGGGTATGACTAAGGTAGGCCCCTATACAACCACCCAACATTTTGCCTCTTTCAGTGTGTAGGAGTGTGTGCTCTTCAAAGGATCGGCTAGCGAACGACTTTCTCGATGAGATCCTCCTTGCCCTTATCACTCTTGTATTTATACTTTACAACATTAGAGAATACTTTGTTCATTTTCTAGTGTCATTTTGGCCCTTTATTTAGTCAGTTGGGTCATTAATCATTTTAGCAAGTTTAACCTTGTCTTTGTTGTTGTCTAGCCATACAGATGCTAGCACACTTTAGAGATGCCAGTGCATTGTGTTGTCATCCAAAGACCGCACTTTCGTCCTCGAACAGAGAGCTCCCTGAGGCGTAGAGTTGAATCTGAGAACCGGCTCGCCCAGCCCTGCATTGAAACTCAAATTGTAGAGTGGTTGTAGGACATCATAAGTCCTCATCATTCTCATCCTCATAACCCTAAACATTGCACTTAGTTGAGGTAAGTTAGGGCAGCCTCTCTCATCTTGACCCTTCGTAACCTAGGGTCTTGTATGTGGTGGTCCCCCTCTCTTACATTTTTGGTGAACCTGACGTGAACCAACGTCTGTTCATCTGTCGATGTTGAGGCTTCTATTGGGTGCTCTAGAGTTTTTGTGTTCTTGTGTATTGTGAAAGTTTATAAGCATCACAACCCAATCCACAACTTTTGGGCATATCGTGAGGAGAAGTGTACGTCAGCTCTCGATGGATAGGATGAAGGTCTTGCTTGGTCTCTCTACAGGCCTTTTCTCTAGTCCCACTATTAGTTTGGCCGAGCAAGAGCATTTATTAAGGAATGAGATGGGATTCACTAACAAAACTGATCATGTTCCCACTCCTCCTGCGTCTCCCATGCCATCATTGGTGGATGAGCATGAGGCCATTCAAATCCCTATAGAATATGTGTCCACATTTGCAAAAGGGTTAGGTGACCTTGAAAACCATTTGGAAAGAAATCCGAAGATGGCTAGAGCCACTCAAGTTGCTAGTGAATTGAAACATATGATGGGTAAAAATCACACGGGCATAGAGCTTCTAAGTAGTCTCCTTGGTATCGCCAAAGTGTGCGCTCCTTTGAGAAACCCTAGCTTTGCACAAGGAGTCACCTTCGAAGAGAATGAGGGACAATTAGGGGTATCAATCCCTCCCACTTCTATCTACATGGTCCATGCGATCCCTTCCATTAGTTTCCCTTCCATCCCTAATCAACTGAAAACTACCAAGGTGAATAAGGTCTCACTGGGCTTTAGCTTTACCCCTTTTGTCACCCCTAGTGGTGGAGGTTTTGGCGGAATAGGTGGTGGAGGCTATGGTAGTGGCGATGGATTCAGTATTGGAGGTGGTGCTAGCGACAGCGGTTCTGGCGAAGTTTGTGGCGGTGGTTCCGGAGGAGGCACTACTAGCGATGGTGGCTCTAGTAGTGGCTCTGACATAAGTCACGCCAGTGGAAATTCTAGAGGTGGACTTGGTGGTGGCTCTAGAGGAGGTTCCTCTGGCCCTTTATCTTCTAATGATCCCATTTTGAACACTTTGCTTCAGAATATGGGTAAGATTTAGAGCTAGTTAGTGAGCCTTTCCCAAGCCTCTATATCCTATCTTCCATCCTTTCTTTTGAAAAAGCCTGTTTTCAGTCACCATCTTGAACACTCCCTTCCCTCAAGGAATGGAGATCCCTAAATTTGAGAAGTTTGGTGATAAGGGAGATTCGCAGATGCACGTGTTTTCCTTTAATGACCTTTGCACTGAATTTTTCCATCATGATGCCTTGATGGATAAACTCTTCCCTCGATCTCTCAAGGACACAACACTTGAGTGGTACTGTTCCTTGCCTAAAAATTCTATTTTCTCATTCGACCAACTAGTAAATCAATTCCTTAGGTAGTTCCAAGTTGCAAACATCGGGCCGAAGATGACATTTCCAGATCTCGTTTGATGTTAGCGAGGAGATAATGAAAAGATTACTAATTTTATAGCACATTATCAAGTGCTTCTTTCATAAATCTCATATCAGCTACCCAATTTTGATGTACAAAAAGTGTTCATAGAGAACTTACAAAGGCCTCGGCAAGAGAAGTCCACCCTTATGAAATACCCTTCTTTCACACATTTGTGTGCAACTTTACGAGAGTACCAGCAAACAGTTGCTCAGTTCAAGGGACCCTCTTCACATTCCCGTTCTGAGGGAAAATCCATCATATCAATCTCTGGTAAAGGTAAAGTCATTGTGAATGTAGTAGCCGTTGTTGATGTTAATGGCCTCAAATGCAATTGAAAGTTCACAAAGTTCTCAAAATCTTATACTTCCATCTTACAAAAGTTATTAAAGGATAAGATCATAGATTTGCCAACCCCTAAGCCTGTTAGGGAACCTAACCTTAATTGGTATGATGGGAGCACTTATTGTTAGTACCATCATGCTAATGGACATGATACCGAACGATGTATGTGGTTGCATCATGAAATACAAGACCGCATCAAGGACGGTACCATTCATCTCAATGGGAATAAATAGAACACTAACAAATTAGTGGCAAAAGCTAATAGTGAATTACAGATATACATGGACCCGTTTCCATCACATTATGCTAACATGATTATTGATCCCACTAATTATGTTACCCAGCCCGAGACCTATGTTAATATGGTCACAGTAACTTCCACTATTCCACCTGCACCTGGTTCACCAGATGTTACATTTACATCACAATATTTTCCCTTGAACAACAAACCTTTACCTCTCTACATTCCCACTCGTGTCAATGGTAACATTGTGACATGAGTCTTGATAGACCTTGCAAGCTGTGTAAATGTTATTACTGAAGAAACATTAATATTGAATTCACTGCAAAAGGAAAAATATGAAGAAACAAAATTTACCATTCATACACACAATGGTATGAGTCTTAAACCCTATGGATCGATCACTTTGTCTGCCCTAGTTGGACCTAGGTCTATTGACACAGTCTTCGACATCATCCAAAATTCGGATTTTTTCAGAGTGAAGCTAGGCATGCCTTGGTTGGCTTCCATGAATGGGATCACCTCCATTATTCATAAGTGTTTCAAATTTTCCCATGAGGGTGTCGTGCATGTAGTGCATGATATTGGATATCAACCTTTGGTATCTCATGGTGGATATTCATCAGATCACTTTTGGCCCTCCCCGGTCGGTCCACTCCCTTCGAGAACGGATCTACTTTAAAAGAATTATGTGAAGTATAAAACTAGGGGCAAAGGGGAGCCAAAGCTGACCCTTCCTATAACAAGAAAATCTATCGCCTCCTCTTCCTGAGAAGAGAAGAAGGAGCCTGCACTAACGAGTACTCCAAAAGAGAAGGAGAAGTCCTTGTCAGCTCCCTCTCCTTCCCACAAAGGCAAAGAGAAAGCTATATCAACCGCTCCCTCTTCCCTAAAGAAAGAGGAGAAGCCTATGACAACTCCCTCTTCTCACAAAGGAAAAGAAAAGGCGAATTTTTCCCATACTGCCCCATCCTCTCTCCTTTCTTGGGAAGAGTATTGGATGAGCAGACTTGGTGGCTACCCACTGATTCTGATGATCCCTCCTTGGCATAGGCCCAAGATTAGGATCATTGACCTCCCTAATGAATTTCCTAGACTGTGGTATTATTTATACAGTAGAAAGAGAGGTTCTCGTAGAGAATTTGATCTACGGCCTCCTACTGCTCCTACTCCTAAGGAAGTGAGCAGAAAGAGGCTCGCTTCTAAGGCTCTTGAGTCGACTCCTCTTGTCACTCCCTAGCCTACTCCCCCTACTCTCGTATAGGAACCTATCCCTTCACTTGAGATGGCCATAGTGGACATTCATATGACTGAACAGGAACCTCCTGTCCCTTCACAAGCTCCAGATTCTAACTCCAAGAGCCATAGAAACCACCTTACATGTGAGCTTAAGCGTTGATGAAAGGCTCTCCTAGCCAAGCAGGCCACCTCACGACAGAAGGAGAAGGAACAACTGCTCATGTTTCAAGACCTCCTGCAGCATCTTCTTCATCCCTTCCTTTTGTTTCTCTTCAGTCTAGTTCACTCTCGACTTCCGTTGTGAGCACGAATGCACCTAACCCTAAATGGGTAAAGGTGTTTATCTCTCCTTTGGTGGATCTGCCTTTGTTGATGTCCATCTTGGATATCCATCCCTTCCTAAAGCCCATGGATATGGTTAATACTTTGGTTGTATTTATTGCAGTTCTTTCCTCCTCTTCCTCTACACCCCTAGGTTCATCTATGGGGAGTTCATCTCCTCCCCCAAAGAAAGAGGTGGAGGTTGTTCTTTCTAGTGATGAAGGATGTAAGATGGGTCCACCTTCTTTGCAAGGTGATATGGTACTAACTTATTTTTTCCTTGTGACAAAACCAGTTCTAGCTTCTCCTGAGTTTTTCATTGCTCCCGAGTCATTCGGCGAGCTTAGTGGTGAACCTCAGCCACAACCTACCTTGGCCACTAAGAATAGGCATGGTGCTCCTATGGGATGCATGTTTAATTCCATGGATGAGGTCTTGACCTTGTCGTCGATCTTCACAAAATCCTTGACCTTGACTCCACAAGAGCTCGGCGAAGAGGACCTTGAGGGGCCCTCTTCCTTAGCCCTTGTTGCAGGAGGGTCAGATGCATCCCACCATTACAAGCTCGTCCTCCTTCCCCTTATGAGGATTTAGATTGGGAAGTAGATGACCTCTTGGTTAATCAATGTTAGGAGGAGGCCCCTTTTCTTGATCTTGTGTGCATGTGTGATTTTTGGTGTATTCCCCCGTACTCATTCTATGTGTTCTTGGATGACCCTCGTCACCCCTGTTAGTGCATGGATACAGGTGTGGTATTTGTATCATAAACCTTCTTCTATTTGTATCATCATTCTTCAATGTTTGTGCTTTATTTTTGATAAATTGGGGATGATGCAAGTGTCAGGGGCGTTTAGGCTTCCCTTCCATGACCCAATTTTTTATTTTTTATTTGTTTTTAGTGCATTCTTCCTGATCTGGTTGGGGATTGATGATCTTTCACCTTGCATTGCGGTTACCTATTATTATTGTATGAGCTCAGATAGATCTAACCCTGCTAAACCAAATCCCCCTGTGTCCTTTGTTTGTATTTTTCCTTTTTCTTTTGCTTTCTCTTTATCCTTCTTTCTTCTTTGCTTGAGTTGTCCCTCCTATGTGTTACAACACTCTTCTTTAACACTTCAATTTTCAGAAAATAAATTCATTATTAATGAATCTTTTCTCAAAATATTTTACTAACTTTACCTTAGAATCACATTCTCAACACGAAACCTTAACGAAATGTGTTTCCTTCATCATGAGTTCATAAAGAAAGGACTTACAACTTTTATTTCCCCTCGCACGAGGGCATATCCTTCCTTTTGAATTCCTTGATGAAGTGAACATCTTTCGAAAGGATTCCTTGATGATGAATCACTCTAAGATGAACAGATGCTTTGAATTGTGTGTCCCTTGAGTGGACCCCCCTCCTACCTCACAATAGGTTCCTAAGGGACCCTTCTTTCAAAGGCCTTTATGACGAATGGATTCTTTCATGTCTACCCTAGGGGCAGCCTAACTAGACTCATTCCATTTGCCTTTTTTGTGTCTAGCTTGGGGGTAGCCTGACTAGACCTCACATTTCAAACAACACGTCCCTTGAGTGGACCCCTCTCCTTCTGAAGGGTTCTTGTGGGACCCCTTTGAAATTTTTACTTACTGACGGTCTGTGTGACTATCCACTTATTTTCCTACATGGCCACTTTTGACATGTCCTATCTACAGGAAGACATGTCGTCGATTCCTAACTTTGTGAAGTCCGCTTTCTCAAGTTCCTCCATGCGAGAGATCTTGGGGGCTACCTCCCTGCAAGACTGAGAACTTGTAGGGTGCTTTCCTTTGAGCTTCGTCCAAGCAAGATATCTTGGGGGTGGCTCCCCTACAGGACCGAGAACCTGTAGGGTGCTTCTTCAGGTGTTCTTCATGCTTGATTTTGTGGAGAATACCTTCCCTATAGGACTAAGAGCCCATAGGGTGCTTCCTTCAGTGTTCATGCTTGATTTCATGGGGAATACCTCCCCTACAAGACCAAGAACTTGTAGGGTGCGTCTTCAGTGTTCTCCATGCTTGAGTTCATGGAGAACACCTTCCCTATAGGACTGAGAGCCTATAGGGCAGTTCCTTCAGTGTTCTTCAATGCTTGAGTCTATGGAGAATACTTTCCCTATAGGACCAAGAACCTATAGGGCACTTCCTTCAGTATTCTTCATGCTTGAATTCTTGGAGAATACCTTCCTTGTAGGACTAAGAACCTATAGGGAACTTCCTTAGGGCTTCCTTCATGTGAGATATCTTGGGGGTTGCCTCCTTGCAGGTTTGTGGGCCTGTAAGATGCGTTGTTGTTACAACTTCATAGTTTCGAGCAGCTATGAAGTCATTTGTTTTCCCTACACCTTCGGGTTCACCAAATTGAGTACTGCTTCCTTGATAGTTCAGGTATATTTTTCTAACTCTACTCTCTTCTTGATCTACTTTACCAAGCACTCACCAGTACTCATGCTCGCTAAAGTGGGGAAAAATGTATAAGAGTGAATTTGCATGCCCTATGAAAATCCCTTTTTTTCCCTTATCCACTTTAGAAAACCAATTTTGGAGGCTTGATTCCACTTAAGCCCACTATTGACGATCCACATGGAACTTATTTTGAGCGTCAATGGGGGAATTTATGACGGGCATGCCCACGCAGTGCACTTATGTCCCTGGCAGATTCCTACTACTGTACCTGTAGAGGCATTATAGTTCTCATTGGAAATGAAGTTGTAACACCCCCTTCGACTAGCTGACTTGAATATGGTTGTTTCCCTTCATTCCTTCTTAAAATTCATCTCTTGAACAAGCATTGGATCTTCTTCCAAGCATTGAGCTCACTCTTGATCACTTCAAGGATTCAATCCAACACCTTTAGCAGCACTCAAGCATTCCATTACAGCCAAAGCTTCACTCTGTCACTTTGGTAGAGCAGGTTTGGGACCACGCCATTATAGCAGAGGCTTGAGTTCCTCTCATTTCTCCCCCAAGTAGCCTTGAGTTCTCTTGGTGGAGGTGGTAAGCTTCCCTCTCCTCTCCTCTATCACTTGGTTGAGCAGCATAGTATTGCATTGTAGTGTTTGTGTTTTCTTTATTGCATTATCTCTCTATCTAGTTTCTTTGGTTGTCCATGGATGTGGAAACACCTAAAAGGGGGTCTGACTGAGGTAGGCCCCTATACAACCACCCAACATTTTACCTCTTTCTATGTGCAGGAGTACATGCTCTTCGAAGGATCAGCTAGCGAACGACTTTCTCGGTGAGATCCTCCTTTCCCTTAGCACTCTTGCGTTTCTACTTTACAACATTAGAGAATACTTTTTTTATTTGCTAGTGTCATTTTGGCCCTTTAGTTAGTCAGTTGGGTCATTAGTCATTTTAGTAGGTTTGACCTTGTCTTTGTTGTTGTTTGTTCGTACGAATGCCAACGCACTTTAGAAATGCTAGTGCATCGCGTTGTCATCCAAAGACCATGCTTTTGTCCTCAGATAGAGAGCTCCCTGAGACATAGAGTTGAACCAAAGAATTGGCTCACCCACCCCCACATTGAAACTCAAATTATAGAGTGGTTGTAAGACATCATAAGTCCTAATCATTCTCATCCTCTTAACCCTAAACATTGCAATTGGCTGAGGTAAGTTAGGGCAGCCTCTTGCATCTTGACCCTCTGTGACCTAGGGTCTTGCATACGGTGGTCCCCCTCTCTTACAGTTACAAAATAGTATGAATGTCTTCAAAATCACACATTCCATTGTTGTGTTTAAAATTTACATGATTGAAAAAAAACTGTACAAAATAATTGTAATTGGGAAAACACGATGTTGGGTTTTAGTTATTTGAATCTCCCTGATTAAATGTAAAGGGTTGTCTCATGGTCGGTTGCTTGCTTCTTAACACCCACTATTTTGCAACATGGAATGTTGCAAAATAGTATGAATGTCTTCAAAATCAAGCATTCCATTGTTGTGTTTAAATTTTGTAAGATTGAAAAAAAAGTGCACAAAATAATATCAATTGGGAAAACACAATGTTGGGTTTCAGTTATTTGAATCTCCCTGTTTAAATGTAAAGGATTGTCTCATGGTGGCTTGCTTGCTATTTAACACCCACATTTTTGCAACATGGAATGTTACAAGACTTTATGAATGTCTTCAAAATCACACATTCTCGTGTTGTGTTTAAATTATGCATGATTCAAAAAAATGTGCACAAAATAATTCTAATTGGGAAAACACGATGTTGGGTTTTAGTTATTTGAATCTCCTTGTTTAAATGTAAAGGGTTGTCTCATGTTCGGTTGCTTTCTTCTTAACACCCATGGTTTTGCAACATGGAATGTTACAAAACATTATGAATGTCTTCAAAATATCACATTCCATTGTTGTGCTTAAATTTTGCATGATTGAAAAAAAAAGTACACAAAATAGTTCTAATTGGGAAAACACAGTGTTGGGTTTCAATTATTTGAATCTCCCTATTTAAATGTAAAGGTTTGTCTCATGGTTTGTTTCTTGCTTCTTAACACCTACAGTTTTGCAACATGGAATGTTACAAAATAGTATGAATGTCTTCAAAATCTCACATTCCATTGTTGTGTCTAAATTTTGCATAATTGAAAAAAAAGTGCACAAAATAATATTAATTGGGAAAACACAATGTTGAGTTTCAGTTATTTGAATCTCCCTGTTTAAATGTAAAGGGTTGTCAAATGGTGGCTTGCTTGCTACTTAACACCCACGGTTTTGCAACATGGAATGTTACAATACAGTATGAATGTCTTCAAAATCACACATTCCATTGTTGTTTTTAAATTTTGCATGATTAAAAAAAAAGTGCACAAAATAATTATGATTTGGAAAACATAGCGTTGGGTTTCAATTATTTGAATCTCCCTATTTAAATGTAAAGGGTTGTCTAATGGTGGGTTGCTTCCTTCTTAACACCCACGGTTTTGCAACATGGAAAGTTACAAAATAGTATGAATGTCATCAAAATCACACATTTCATTGTTCTGTTTAAATTTTGTATGATTGAAAAAAAAGTGCACAAAATAATTGTAATTGGGAAAACACAGTGTTGGGTTTCAGTTATTTGAATCTCCTTGTTTAAATGTAAAGGGTTGTCTTATGGCCAGTTGCTTGATTCTTAACACCCATAGTTTTGCAACAAAGAATGTTACAAAATAGTATGAATATCTTCAAATTCACACATTCCATTGTTGTGTTTAAATTTGCACAATTCAAAAAAAAGTGCACAAAATAATTGTAATTGGGAAAAAACAATGTTGGGTTTCAGTTATTTGAATCTCCCTGTTTAAATGTAAAGGGTTGTCTAATGGTGGGTTGCTTACTTCTTAACACCCAAGGTTTTGCAACATGGAATGTTACAAAATAGTATGAATGTATTCAAAATCATACATTCCACAATTGTGTTTAAATTTTGCATGATTGAAAGAAAATTACATAAAATATTTGTAATTTGGAAAACACAGTGTTGGGTTTAAGTTATTTTAATGTCCTTGTTTAAATGTCAAGCATTGTCTCATGCAAGGTTGCTTGCTTCTTAACACCTATGGTTTTGGAACATGGAATGTTACAAAACTGTATGAATGTCTTCAAAATCACACATTCCATTGTTATGTTAAAATTTTGCATGATTGAAAGAAAAGTGCACAAAATATTTGTAATTTGGAAAACACAGTGTTGGGTTTCAGTTATTTGAATCTCCTTGTTTAAATGTCAAGGATTGTCTCAAGTTGGGTTGCTTGCTTACTAACACCTACAGTTTTGCAACATGGAATGTTATAAAACTATATGGATGTCTTCAAAATCACACATTCCATTGTTGTGTTTAACTTTCACATGATTGAAAAAATAAAGTGCAAAAAATAATTGTAATTTTGAAAACATAGTTTTGGGTTTTAATTATTTGAATCTCCATGTTTAAATGTCAAGGGTTGTCTCATGGTGGGTTGCTTGCTTCTTAACACCCACGGTTTTCCAACATGGAATGTTATAAAATGGTATGAATGTCTTCAAAATCACACATTTCAGTATTGTGTTTAAATTTTGCATGATTGAAAGAAAAGTGCACAAAATATTTGTAATTTGGAAAATACAGTGTTGGGTTTCAGTTGTTTCAATCTCCTTATTTAAATGTCAAGGGTTGTCTCATGGTGGGTTGCTTGCTTCTTAACACCTATGGTTTTGCAACATGGAATGTTACAAAACTATTTGAATGTCTTCAAAATCACACATTCCATTGTTGTGTTTAAATTTCGCATGATTGAAAGAAAAGTGCACAAAATATTTGTAATTTGGAAAACAAAGTATTGGGTTTCAGTTATTTGAATCTCTTTGTTTAAATGTCAAGGGTCATCTCATGGTGGGTTTCTTGCTTCTTAACACCTACGATTTTGCAACATGGAATGTTACAAAACCATATGAATTTCTTCAAAATCACACATTCCATTCTTGTGTTTAAATTTCGTATGATTGAAAGAAAAGTGCACAAAATATTTGTAATTTGGAAAATACAGTGTTGGGTTTTATTTATTTGAATCTCCTTGTTTAAATTTCAAGGGCCATTTCATGGTGGGTTGCTTGCTTCTTAACACCTACGGTTTTGCAACTTGGAATGTTACAAAGCCGTATGAATGACTTCAAAATCACACATTCCATTGTTGTGTTTAACTTTCACGTTATTGAAAAAATAATGTGCAAAAAATAATTGTAATTTTGAAAACACAATGTTGGGTTTCAGTTATTTTAATCTCCTTGTTTAAATGTCAAGGGTTGTCTCATTGTAGGTTGCTTGTTTTTAACACTGACAGTTTTGCAACATAGAATGTTACAAAACAGTATGAATGTCTTCAAAATCACACATTCCATTGTTGTGTTTAAATATTGTATGATTGAAAATAAAATGCATAGAATATTTGTAATTCAAAAAAATCAGTGTTTGGTTTCAGTTATTTGAATCTCCCTATTTAAATGTGAAGGGTTGTCTCATGGTGGGTTGCTTGCTTCTTAACACCCATGGTTTTGCAACATGGAATGTTACAAAACAGTATAAATGTCTTCAAAATCACACATTTCGTTGTTGTGTTTAAATTTTGCATGATTGAAAGAAAAGTGCACAAAATAATTCTATTTGGGAAAACATAGTGTTGGGTGTCAATTATTTGAATCTCCTTGTTTAAATGTAAAGGTTTGTCTCATGGTGGGTTTCTTGCTTCTTAAAACCCACGATTTTGCAACATGGAATGTTACAAGACAGTATGAATGTCTGCAAAATCACACATTCCATTGTTGTATTTAAATTTTGCAAGATTGAAAAAAAACTACACAAAATAATTGTAATTGGGAAAACACAGTGTTCGGTTTCAGTTATAGTACATTTTATTTGTATCTTTGGAGCATCTACTTCCTTATTATCCCTTAAGACAACAATGTCCATTTTTTGGATGGAGCTTTGAGTGTCTTCAATACTTTTTTGTAGTTTTACAACCGCTCTTTGCTTAGTTTTGAGAGTGTCTTTCTGATTAGACAATGCAAATGTTTTCTATTTGAAAAGTTTTGTACAAAACTTGTCTACCTTTTCACATATGGCTTTCATGCCTCCAGCCAACTGATTCTCTTTTTTTTAAATGAAAACCTTTTCTTCTTTACACAATACGAATGTAATGAAAGGAATATCTTCAAAATATATAACAAGTCTTAGGTAGACTAAAAATTATGTTTCAAATTTCTCTAATTAATAAACTATAGGCATGTTGGAAAACACTATGGGTTGTAATTTCTATATTTTTTCTTGTTGTAAGCTAAAGGGTGGAATTTTTTTCTTTTGTGCTTGATGTTCTTTTGTTGGTCATGTTTAGTTTTATGTTCATAGATGTTTGAATACACTACTTGAAATCTAGTTATAGGATCATCTTTCATTTTCTCTACTTAGACAAATTCATATGCAAATACAAAATCTCTCAACTTTATCCACTTTTGCATTGTGATTTGTCCATTGCACATACTGCACATGCTCCTTCGTCAACTTCTCAAGAGTGGTAAGAATCTCTTTAGTTAAAACATCTCATTAAGTTTGATCTCCTTATGTTCAAGTGTTTGTAGAGCAGATTGCTTTTCAATTTCATAAATTATAGAACCTGTTGTGTCTAGATTTGCATTGTTTCTTCGCCTTTGCACATACTATAGTTGCTTCTTTATCAATTAATCGAGAGCATAAAGAATCTCCTAAGTCAACACAGTATCTATCTCATTCACTATGGTTTTTAATGCAACTGAGCTTCACAATTTATTGCAATTGTGGCTTACAGTTAAAATTGCTTTTTGAATTCTTTATATGTTTCACAAATAAATGTACAAAAAAATAGCATGCTCTAGCTTACGTTCATTGAGTCATTTTTTTATCACCAGATGCAAAGAAATTTTTCTTTTCTTTTCACATTGTTGGAAGCTATAGAAGTAATTACATGTTATTATTCACGTTAGGCTTATAGGCTACATATAAAGTTGCAGGTTGGACTTCCCATCCTGTTATTCAACCTACACTTTTTTAGTTCATGAATTGTCATATATGCTTTTTCTGGTCATGTTAAGTCACCCCAAATGGAAGGCTTGATATCACAACATGCCTACTCAGGTAAAATAGGTTTGTACACCCCATATAATATGTCATCTTAGTCTTGTTTCATGTGAGGTTGTGATTTTACTTGTGGTCTTTATGTCTGCTTGGAGGTTCAAGTAGACACTGTGTTTTCCAACATGCATTGGTTGACATCATGGTTGATAGAAAAATTTACACATGTATGACTTTCTTGATTCACTCGATTACTGATTCATTATTTTGTCAACAGATGCAAAAAAAATAGTCTTCTGGCGTTACTAGCAACAATGGATGCACATTTATTTACATAGAAGGTTGTCATAAAAGTTTTTGGTTTACCTCTAACCTTTCCTCTCCATTAACACATACACATGCACCACAACCAAGGTATATTCCCTAATACATCTATTCTTGCTATGTGATCGATTTTGAGTGTATGAATAAATGTAGATTTAAAAATAAATCAAACACACCAATAAGACATTATATCAAAACATAAAATCAAATAAAAAGAATGCAAACTCAGTGTTTTTTTCTTGATGTCATCTTATCATCCTCTATCTCCAGTGTTTTTGTTGATTCCAACTTGGTCTCAAATTGTATGCTAGGATCAACAAATAGTCTTCCTAGAGAAAAGATTAAAGATGAATGCATGCTATGCTAAGATATGACTAAAATGCTATGAATGCTAAACATCATTGCTAGAATGTAAAATTACGAATGCTAAAGCTTATAATACTAAAATACTAATCTTTTGTCTCTATTGCATGTATGTATTTATCTCTACGTGTGTGTATTGTGTAACCAATGCTTGGATTCACAGTGGTATTTATAGAGTTTTCAAAAGCTTATGATTGGTTGATGTGATCAACGGTTGTGATAATTCTAGTAGATCAAACGGTCGAAGATGGAGAAGACTAGAGAGAAAAATAGAAGAAAAACAAAAAGCAAGATTTGTTTCCTCTTTCATGAGAGATGATAAAGATGAATTGTAAAAATCATCTTTTTTGTGAGATTTGAGAAAAGATTTTGAAGATAAATAATGAATTTATTGAATTCATTATTCATTTATTGGTGACATGGAAGATTTTCTTAATTAAATAAAATATTTAATTAAGATTTGGAGAAAATGAAAGATTATTAAATAAAATATTTAATTAAGATTTGGAAAGTGACATGTTGAATTAATTAAATAAGCATATTTAATTAATATTTGATTTAGAAGAAAGGGAATTAAATTCAATTAAATCAAAGATTTAATTAAACTTAAATATGATAATTAATTTAAATAAACAATGATATTTATTTAATTAATTAAGTGGACTTAAGAAAGTGGCAATTAAATAAAATGAATTTATTTAATTAAAGTAGAAGAATAAAGTAGGTGAGTGATATAAATAAATAAATTAAATTTATTTATATGTAGAGGAATTAAGAAAGAAATTAATTAAATAATAAATATTTAATTAAATGTCAAGATTAATTAGACATGACCATTTTTATGCATATACATTTTGCCCCTCTTTGAAGTGATGTGTGAAACGCATTGCTTCAAAGAAAATATTCCTGCTTTTGAAATCTGTCGCGTTTGATTTTTGCCCCTGATCAAAAAATTTTAACTGATATGCCTTTGTTTTGACTCTAATATGTTTCTGATTGAAAGATGTTGTTGATATTAATTATGCCCCCTCAGGAGGTAAATCACTGATGATGAGAAAAATGTTGATTTGATGATAAAATTTGGATGATGAGAGGGATGCAGTGATTTAGATCCCAATAATTGATTAAAAGATGCCCCAGTTGGAAAAATAAAGTCAAAGTTTGAGAAAAAGATAAAAATAAAAATAAAATGCCACAAAAACCCACCTTGGTTGACCTTTAAAAGGTCAAAAGGGTAAAAAAGGCAAGTCATTTTCACCTTTTGACTTTAGTGATTTTGTGCTCTAACGGTGACTTGGCGAGATGGAGATTCCTTATCATAGGCCTAGATTTGAGCGGGTCCACCGATACCAGAAACCAGCCACGTATGGACCACCGGTGAGTCAATTCAACCCTCTTTGTGTTGAGAATTTGTGTTTTGAATTGAATTTTGATGCATTTTAGCGTGGTTGTAGAATTTAACAGTCTATTTTAGCGCATAGAGTAGCAGTTTTAGCACTTTCAAAATTTATTTTAGTGCATATAGGGCGTAATTTAGTGCTTTGAGGTTCTAGATAGATTAGTACACTTGATAGGTGAAATAGCACATATAGGATGCCTCTAGCAAATTGGTACTATAACGCATATAAGAAATAGAATAGCGCATATAGGGTTTCAGCGCATTGGGGGCATGAGATGGCACATACGCGTAGGGTTTTAGTGCATATAGGGAAGTAGCACATAGCAGGAAAACTTCAGCACATTTGGGGCACAAAATGGTGCATAGGTTGTTTTAGCGCATATAGGGAGAATTTTAGCACATTTGAGATTTTTAGGCAGAATGCACTGTTTGATGAAAATGATGTAGGTTGCTTCATTGGTCAATAGATAGAGAAATTGTCTTGTCATCATGCTAATGTGGATAAATCTGATAGAAAATATGATGTTGAATTGATAACTTTGTTTCCCAAAATAGAAAACTAAGAGTAGATAGTTGATATCTTTGTTTCCTTTGAATGAAAAAAAACAAAGAGTAGAATAAATGATGGATTTTATGATAACTTTGCTTTAGAAAACAAAGAGGAGATGCTTGATATGACTTTTGATATATTTGTATTCTGCGATAGAAAACAAATAGTAGATGATGACAAAATAAATTGATTTGATATTGATTTAGCAATGATTTCATAATATGAGTCTCTTAGATAGAACACTTGATATGGTTCACGTGATATGAATCACTTGATATGGTTCACTGATATGGGTCAATGATATATAGATATGAGTCTGATTGATTTGTATAGAAATCATGTTGATATGAGTCTGATTGATTGTCCATGTGATAACCAAAAATAAATAGGAGGGATTCAAAAACCTCCAAATCAGAGAGCGCTTCCCTATAGGTTGGGATCGGATACAAGATCTAACACCTACAGATATATAGTTGATAGTGGGATGTGGGTTGGGACCATTATTATCTATGCCACTTATTCAGGTCAATAGGGGGCTACTGACCACACTAACAAAGAGGTGGCATTCTAAGCATAATACCTTTCATTTGCCGATGGGTGAGATGACAGTGACCCCTGAGGAAATATATAGGATTTTGTAGATTCTAGTGGTACGTGCTCTTATGGTTTATGACCACAAGGAGCTAGGTGGGACAGATGCACTCAAGAGGGTGTTTGGGGATGTACAGATAGCAGGGTATTGGGTGCCATGGGCAGATTTTAGGGGATATCTAGCCTTACCTATAGTTTTGGGTGCATTCATTTGAGGCTTCCTTTGTACGGACCATCAGTCAAAGGGATTATTAGCTAGGTGGGGGAGGATCATTGAGATGATGATAGGTTAGCAGTGGAGATATGCTTGGGGGAGTTGCATGTTAGCTCATTTATACCATGATTTGCATCAGGTAGTATATGGTGGATCGTCTAGTTTGTCTTGTGGTGTTACCCTGCTCTAGATTTGGGCATGGGAACATAGTGCTATTATGAGACCACTTTTTTCTAAGAGTGAGGCCACCAAGTAGGCCATATGTGTATGCATATTCTATTCCACTTGTCCAGCCTAAGCTGGGAAAGTTGGAGTACTGGTGATGGATTTTGGATGGTGTTGATGCAATGATATGGAGGCCATACACAAATTGTGAGAGGTGGGATATTGATCATTTAGAGATTCCATTTGTATGTATTCCCTGGTATCTGATAGGGAAAACCCTATTTATCATAGAGATATTTTTGGTATTGCGAGTATAGAGACAGTATAGTTATACATAGGAGATGCCTCAAGGTGTTACTCAATATGGGTGGCGCAAGGATGATCCTAGATGGGGGCCATGAATTTCATATCAGGTAGCATATATAGAGTACACCGGTTTATAGCCCAAGGCATGGTCTTACAGGTTGGATATTACAAATGCAAGGATGTTAGATGAGTACGCTACTTATTTTCACACACACCCATTCCTGCATTTGACATGTCCAGATGAGCCAATGCCCATTTTGATGGCACATCAACCAGGGGGTAGGAGATAAGAGGATGTGGCAGGAGGAGACTAGGCAATGGATGAAGGAGATGAGGAGGAGGATAGTGGAAAGGAGGTGAAGAGTGGAGATGAGGAGATTTCAGATGATGGTGGTGGGGATGACGACAAAGATGGTGGAGGGGAGGAGTAGAGGCCAGTGAGACAGAGGATAGATATCTTGGGCAGTGCTTAGGTCATGTAGAGGCTGAGGACTGGTATTGGACAACAAACAGTGATCAGGGTCTCCTCCATAGTGTAGCAGGCATAGATAGATACTCTATAGGCCTAGGTACAGACGCTTTAGGGGTAGCAAGCGCAGTTGCAGAGTCAGTTGGCTCAGGCTTAGAGTTGGTAGTGCAGTTACAGGCACAACTTACAAAAACACGGGCACAGGCACAGGCACCTCCTCCTACCTCGGACCCACAAGTAGCCTAGTTGATAGCATAGAGGGATTCTTTCAAACGGAGGGCAGTAAAGGAAGAGGGTGTGGCATAGAGACTCATGGGCACCATGGAGAGTGCATCTTTGTGAGAGGCTATTGCAGAGGGTTTTGATATTTCCAGGGAGGCTAAGCATTATCGAATTAGATACGAGGAGTTGTGCCCTCCTGACCGCAAAGAGCCTACCCTTAGTCCCACAATAGGACCAGGAGCATATCACGAATGACAACACACAGTAGAGGGGTCACAGGGCCACGACAGGATCTTGATGCAGGGAGTAGTGGCAGGCCATCATCCTCTAGACCAGCTCCATCAAGGGGCTCCACCAGCCAACCTTGATTTATTGATGTAGTATTATTGATGTATATCATTTTTGGAGCATGTACATTGTTTTTTACCATATCTCATGTATCTCTCTATACTGTTCAGTTTCATTGGACTTTAGACATTTGTATGTATTTTTGATGAGCAATGATATGCAGCGGTGATGATTTTTGATGATGTGCGTGTTTGATGCGATGATGTGATATGCATGTATTTTTGTATGATGTAGTATGGATTTTGATATGCATTTTATTGATTTGATGATTAACATGATATGCAGGATGATTCATGCTATGATGACGATTTGTGATGTGTACTAATGATGTCATGCAGGTGGATGCCCTAGGATGTTGGATTATGAGAGTGTGCATGGAGATATATGATATGTTTATGAAAAATGATGTGGAAATGTAATGTATGCATGGAATGTTTGCTTTTGTATTTTTCAAATGCAAGAAAGAGATATGATGAAAAATGGATGTTTATGAGATGCATCATGAATTTGTAATATGTATATGAATTAGAAAATGATATGAAATGATATGTGATATGGGTCAAATGTTATGAGAAAGATGACATGATATATAAATGATATTAAAATGATAGATGATTAAGGATATGATATGAGTGTAATGTGACAAATGCTAAATAATGGGATGAAATGAATATGATTAATAATGATGAGATGTATGATGTAATGGAATGATGATAAAATGATAATGATAATGAGAGGAAATGATAATGATGATGAAATTATAATGATAATATTAAAATGATAATGAAATGTTAAAATGATAATGAGATGAGATGTAATGAAATGATGATGAAATGATATGATAAGTGTAATGAAATGATGATGAAATGTTATGATAAATGTAATCAAATGTTAAAATATAAAAATGACACTGATATGAAATACCTAATGAATAAATGAATGATATGAAATGATAAAGGATATAAATGATATGCAATAAAAAAAAGATGATATAAAATGAGAATGATCAATGATATGTAATGAAATGATATGAAAAATGATAAATGAAATGATAAAGGATCTAAATGATATGAAAATGAATGATAAAGGATAAACTAAATGATATGTAGAGTACCTAGATGAAATGATAATGATTAAGGAAATGATGAGGAAGATAAAATATGATAATGAAACAAATGTTTGAATGCCCTCCACAAATAGTCCAAAGAGACATGACAGTCGTTGATGTTTTTGTTCAGCCTTTCAAAACTCTTATGCAAATCCAGTATGCAGATATGTGTAGTGATCTAAATGAAATGAAATGAAACAAAACCAACTATTTGGTGAGCCCTTTGTTAGCATTATTGAATCATCATAGAGTTTTTAAAAAATGTTGGAAGTACATGTACAAGCATCAAAGGGGAAATTAGCACCAATGATACCTTGAGTATAACTTTCATGATTTTTGATGTAGCAAGTGAACACAAGCATCGAGGTATAATTGAACCGAGATGACCTAAGCATTTCTTGCATAAACAGTCAAAGATTAACCACTTTTTGATGCAAATTTGGAACTGTCATTAATGATATGATTCGAAAATCATGTCTTGCGACATATTTGCACCAAATTGATAGTCAATCTCAAGACATTAGACAAAGAAAAATCATTCTCTTTCCTCACCACTCTAGTTCAGTACATCATCGAGTGGGCTCCAGAGGAATGATAGCGAAAATCAAACAACCATTGTTCAAAATATAATATTGCTATTCCAAACATTATTCAAATTTTAGATCATCCAGATATGAGTCATGATATGAGATTTGTTGAAAACTTGTGATATGGATCAATGATTGGGTAGTTGTTCATGTGATTTGATTGTTTGTTTGTATGATTGGATTTTTATGTCATTGTCTAGTTGTTTTAGTGAACTCTGAAAGTTGATTGTCCCCAAAATATTAATATTTTCCCCCAATATTGGTACAACTTGCTAAAATGAATATGTACAACGATCAAGCCATGGTAAGACATTATCGCTCTAGGAAAATGATGGCATTATGATGTTGTTATGGCCCTAGAATGATGTATGAAGTGAAGGCTAAGAAGATAAGTGTAGAACATGATCCAATATATGGAGAGCTATAAATAGCATATGTTTTCCATATTTTCACTAGTTGTGTTTATTGCATTTTTCTGATTTCTTTTTTATTATTTTTTTTAGGACTTTTTTTGTTGTTTATGTTATTTTTTTAGGACTTTTTTTGTTGTTTTTGTTATTTTTTTAAGGAATTTTTTATGATGATAGTTGATTCAGACATAATACTTCTTCAAGTGCATACTGTTGATGGGTTCGTCAAACATGTCCCCTTCTGACGTTGACAATTTGTATCCTCTTGAACCGTATATTGCTATGACCACGTACGGACCCAACCAATTTGGTTCAAACTTTCCTTTCTTCTCTATGTCTTATTGATTTGGTGGGTTCTCTTTTTAAAAAATATCTCCAACCTAAAAGGTACATGGATTGACTCTGTGATTATAGTTGTGAAACATCATCTGTTGATATGCTTTCAAATGATCAGCTGCTCATATTCTCTTCTCATCAAGGAGTTCCAATTCTTGTAGTCGGGAAACTCTGTATTCATCATCTATTGTGAGACCCTTCAATGATACCCTGAGTGATGGAATCTCAACCTCTAGAGGTAATATGGCTTTTGCTCCATAGACAAGAGCATATGGTGTTGCTCCTGTTGGCGTTCTGATGCTAGTTCTATAGGCCCATAATGCGGGATTGAGTTGAACATGCCAGTATTTCCCTACATCATTCACAGTCTTGTTCAAATTTTCCAATATAGTCTTATTTGAGGCCTTTTCTTGGCCATTCCCTTTTGGATAGTATGGTGTTGAATATCTGTGCTGAATATGGAATTTCGCACAAAGCTCATCAACATCTTGGTTCTTGAACGGTCGTCCATTATCTGTAATAATGGAGTTGGGAATGCCATACCAAAAAATAATATAGTTGAGTATGAATGAGGAGATTTGTTTGTCGGTAACCTTAGTAAGAGGTACTACCTCAATCCATTTGGTAAAGTACTTTGTCATTGTGATGATAAACTTGTGTTTGTTTGATGATGAAGGATGAATCTTTCCAACTAGATCTAACCCCCGTTGAGAGAATGGCTAGATCAGCGTGAATGGTTGTAGTTCTTGTGTAGGAGTATGAATGAGATTCCCATGAATCTGACATTTTGAGCACCTTTTCACAAATGTGAATGATTCTCTTTCCATTGTGGGCCAGTAGTATCCCATTCTAATCAATTTCTTGGATAAGGTCAGTCCACTTGAATGAGTACCACAAATTCCACCATGAACTTCTTGTAAAGCCTTGTCAAATTCATCACGCTCAAGACATCAAAGTAAAGTACCATCAAGACCGTAGCGGTAGAGGGTGCCAGTGATAAGAGTATAGCGAGAGGATTGGCGGATAAAGTTGTGCTTTTGGTTACGGGATAAGCCAGGTGGTAAGATGTTGTCTTTTAGGTAGGCATAAAATTTTCCATACCAAGGTGAATCGGATCCTACTAAGTGGAAAATGATTGGGATTTTGGGTGTCATAGGTAGGTGTAAATGATTGTTCCACCAGAAATTCATAGTGAGTCTAATTTTCTGGGAGTTGCAACAATGATGCGATCGTGGCCATGGCCTCAACTGCCTTGTTATCAAGTCTTGGAATCTATATGAACTTGATATCTACAAAGTACTTCTTGAAATTGTCAACCATCTTCTTGTACGGAAATATTTTGTCATCTTTGGTTTGATAATCATCATTGATCTTATTAATGACTAATTGTGAGTCACCATAGACTTGTAGTTCTGTGATCCTCCATTCTAACGCTATCTTGATTTCAATGATTAAAGCTTCATATTTGGCTATGTTTTTGGTACATGGAAACATGAGCCTATATGATCGAGGAATAGTATGTCTTTGAGGGGTGACAAAGAGCATGCCTGCCCCCGATCCATGTTGAGTGAAAGAACCATCAAAGTATAAAGACCATGGCTACTTTGATTCTACAATGAAGACATCAACATATAGAAATTCAATGTGCATGGGATGTTTTGCTTGTAGTGGTGCTTCAGCCAGTTGATTAGCGGTAACTTGTCCTTTGATTTCTTTGCGATCAATATAATGGATTTCAAACTTGCTCAGGATCATAACCCATTTTTCTAACCTTCTTGTCAATGTAGCCTTGCTTAGCAGATACTTGAGTGGATCAATCTTTGCAACAAGATTGATTGTATGAGTTAACATGTATTGTCAAAACTTCTATGAGGCAAAGACTACTACTAGACAAGCTTTCTCGATGAAAGTGTAGTTGAGTTGATGACCTATTAGCATTTGACTAATGTAATAAATTGCACTTTCCTTTCCTATAGAGTCCTCATGTGCTATTAATTCCCCCAAAGATGTCTCTGTTGTGGTGATATATAAGATTAGAGGTTTGTTCGGATTTGGTGGTACTAGAACTGGTGGGTTCATTAAGTACTGCTTGATTTGTTGAAAGGCCATTTCATAGTTGTCATCCCATTTGAAAGGAACATTTTTATGCAATAGATGTGTGAAAAGTAGACTTTTATCTTCCAATTGTGTAATGAACCTTTGTATAGATTGAAGTCATCCCTATAATGACCTCAACTAACTGATATTCCTTGGCAGAGGCATTTCCATGATTGCTTGTACCTTGGAAGGATCTACTTCAATTCCCTTTTTTGACACTATGTATCCCAAGAGTTTTCCAGATGTGACTCTGAAAACACATTTCTTAGGGTTGAGGTGAACTTTGAACTTTTCTAACCTTGCAAATATTTTGGATAATACTTCAAGATGTCACTCTCTTGTGTATGACTTTGACAATATATCATCTACATAATCTTCCATGAATGTGTGCATCATGTCATGAAAAATTGTAGTCATAGCCCGTTGATATGTAGCCCCAATGTTGTTTAGAACGAAAGGCATGACGTTCCAACAATAAGTCCCCCATGAACATGTGAAAGCATTTTTGTCTTGGTCTTCAGGTGCAATCTTGATTTGGTTATAACCAGAAAAACCATCCATTAGTGAATACATGGAATGGCCAGCTATCAGATCAACTATAGTATCGATGTTTGGAAGAGGAAAGTCACCCTTAGGACATGCTTTATTAAGATCTCTGAAATCTATGCACACTCTGATACTTTTTTTTGGATTGGACACAAGGACAATGTTGGAGATCCATTTTGCATAGTCGATCGATCTTATAAATCCAACATCAAGGAGTTTTTTGAGTTCTTATTTAACCAGTAGTGCAACATGATGATGCATCTTTCAGATTTTTTGTTTCATAGGTTTAACTCCCGGTTTGATGGACAAGTGATGCATTATAAGATCAGGATCAAGACCTAGCATGTTTGCATAAGACAAGGCAAAGTTGACTTCATTTGTTCTGAGAAATTCCATGAACTTAGGTACTTCTTTATCTGTCATTGATGCAGCTAACTGTAGAATCCTTGGTTTTTCTGTAGTTTCAAGATTAACCTCTTTTGAAGGCTCAATCAAGATAGGTGATCACTCATGATAGTACTCCAAGAGAGTGTCAAGCATCCCATCATCTGGTGCCTTAAAAAGGTTTTCACCATCTGATACGCTCTTTGTTTTATCTTTTGATTGATCTAACACTACCAAATTCTAGTTTTCACCATTAGATCTTTCTTTTTTATTTTTCATTTTGCAGCTAGGAGACTTGACACTCTCTTAATTAAAGACTCTATGCTGAAAATTGCTAGTGGAACAATCATTTGTGTCATAAGTGAAAAGGAAGTTTACAATAGATTCACCGCTTGGAAACATAGGTATATCAATAGGTTCGGATAGATCCCAGTCAATGAGATCGAGATGGATCAAAGGTAGTGGTTCATCGAGTTGCATGAAATCGGCTATGGTTATGGTCATAACAGAGTTATCTGTAGGATCTGAGGTATGAGGCAGATCAATGATGATAATGTTCTCACGATAGTCTTGTTTGATTAAATCTGACTCAGTATCACTAGAATCATAGTCACCTTGTAGTTCAGATTCGTGTGGTTGGGTCCTTGAACCTTCACCTTTGATTAGAGTAGGTGTATACTTGTGTATCACATCAACCTTTTTGTCCCTCCAAAACTCATCATTGTAGATGGTGTCTCACTTGTATTGACCAGAGTCTATCTCAAAGTGATTATCCACGAAATTCTGAATTGTTGTCAAAAAAGCTTCCCTTGTATCAGAACCTTCTTGCAATGTGAGGACAGTATCATGCAACTGCTTGGATCTTATTTCTTTTGAGTTAGTATCATAGCCTAGTCCTATTTTATCTTTTGCAGCAAGTCTTGGAAGGGGAATAGGCTCAACTACTCCTTTTCTTTTCCTGATAGGACCATTGCCATCATATCCCATCTTTTACATGATTGAATACCCTTTACCATATTGGTCGATTAGTAACTTAACATTGACAACAGTTTCATCTTCATCTTTATAAAGCAACTTTCAAACTTCTCTATCCTCAGGATGTTCCATGGGGAATTTTTCTTTGATAAATCATCCATTAAATTTGTACTTGGTTTTGTTGGCGGTTGTGTTGAGGTTGATGCTACAGATATCTGATGTTGTGTGATAGAAGGTTTCCCATGTGACCAAGGTGATGTAGGTAGGTTAGCAAGATAGAGAGAGTACTCCCCACCTCCATTTTCCTTGAATTGGAGTTGCTTGTCAAAGTTTTTGGTTAACTGATTGATTTGTGTATCAACTTTTGGAGAAGTACTGATAGGAGCTTCTCGATTGTTGGGAACCAAAGTATCTTAACTAGCTTTGATGTTGGCACAAGTCTGACTATTTGAATTATCAGTTGGTATTGTGATCTCTTGTCCATCATAAGGAAACTTAAGACATTGATGATATGTGGACGGAACAGCTTGCATTTTGTGGATCCAAGGATGAACCAACAAGATGTTGTATGTAAGATCACGGTCTAAGACTTGACAAAAATTATTCTTGATAACAGGTCCCACTCTTATCGGCAGCATGATTAAACCCTTGGATGCTCTTTCCTCATCATCATAGGCTTTAATAGTAATCTTTCTTTTGGGATCAATGGAGTCCTCAAAAAATCCTAAAGCTTTAACTAACTTCATGGTACATATGTTCAAGCCAGCACCTCCATCTATTAGTACGCATCTGACACGAAACTTGTGAATCATGACTTCTAAGTATAGCGATGAGTTGTGGAGATGAGTCATGGAAACATCATATTTTTTCAGAGAATGAGAGGCATTTGGGTGAGGACAAGTGTCCCACCATGGCTTGAAATCAGTCCACATCCAAATCAATGGATAGAGTTGTTTCAACGAGGGCCTTTTCTAGAATTTCCTTGTGTGTTGGGGAAATCTTCAAGAGTTCTAAGATAGAAATATGAGTAGGAGTTTTTCCAAGTTGATTGACTAAGTCATATTGATGTTCAGGCAGGGGCACAGTGGATTTTGAAGAAGCGCCCTTTAAGAGAACTTTAGCTTGCGCCCTTGTGGTTGCGTGGACTTGTCTATATTCCAACTTCTCCTTAAATTTTATAACATTGACCTTCTCATCATTAGTGTAGATATGATTGATTATATGATCGTTGATATGACTCACACTTTTTCTAGAAGACTCACCCTTTTGATAGTTAGGTAAAGGGTTGTGAAATTCTTGGTGGTCTTCGTTTGTTTGTTGATGTCCTTTTATTATGACTGTGCCATTTTTTATTAAGTCTTGAATGACATTCTTCAAGGCTTAACAATTATTCGTATGATGTCCCCTTGCACCGATGATAGTCACAATAGTATATATCATTCCATTATGGCTGCTTCACACTAGGTTCAAAGTTACGTTGAGGCAGCAAAGTAAGAACATTTTTAGCTATCAACTCTTTGAATGCAAATTCTAAAGATTGACCCAATGGAGTAAAATTTCTTCTGTTAAAGAAGAATGAAGATCATTGTGGATTCGTGCTTGAGGTATTTCCTAAGGCATTGTTGTTGTTATTGCTTCCATGGTAACCTTGATTGTTGGTATTCCTTTGATTGGGAGTAAAGGTTTGATTCATGTTATTCCTCGGAGGAGTGTTTCCTTGATTTGTGACTGAGTTGACATTGTTATAGTTATTGTTGTGAGAAGTACTTGGAGCACTAAGAACAAATGGCTTAGTCGAGACATGATTTGCATCTACAACACTATCATTCACCACTTTTTTTTTGTGATTCCAAAACTTAGATTTGTCATTGTGGTGATTTGAAGAGCTAGGATTATCCTTGTCAAGATTTATTATCCCTCTTTGGATTAAAGCACTTTCAATGGTGATGCCATTTTCAATCAATTTCTAAAAAGAGGGAGGACAATGAAGATTAAGATGATAGCTCATCTCTTGATCTAGGTTGTTTATGAAGGTGGTGATCTTCTCCTTTTCAGGAACATGACGTGGGTATCTAGAAAACAATCTTCTCCATCTGTAAAGAAATGTAATGAATGGTTCACCAGGTTTCTGTTTATCCTTGTAGAGATCAATCATGGTTATTTGATGTTGCATGTTATAGGAACATTGTGATATGAACTCATTAATCAATTCCTCAAATGTCTTAACAAGCAGTGTGATTTTTGATAGCCATTCCATAGATTGGAATTCAAGACTTCTAGGAAACAAATGCATCAAGTATGTATCCTCATGGGAAAACTCTAAATCCATATTTCAGAAGTCCCTAATATGATCAACTGGATCTAATTTCCCATTGTAATGATCAAACTTTGGGATTTCACATTGTTTCAGAAATGGGATCATGTTGAGGCATCGATCAAAAGGATAAGGACAGATGTCATCAAGAGCATATGTCTTCATTGTGGTTCCCCCTTTCATGTCTTTAATTTGTCCTTGAAGTGCCTTAACCTATTGAGACAAAGCACTAATATCAGACAAGGGTGTTTCATCAAGACTTTTCTTTAAGTTCTTAGTAGCAAAATCATGAGGCAATTTAGCTCCTTTGTCATCCAAATAAAGGAAATATTTCTCGTTGTTGCGCTCTAAGATCTTTTCTAAGGCTTTGTGAAATTTAGGATCTTGTTCAGCTTCTCTAAGGTGATGTTATTCATCTCGTTGATCATCACTATCTACAGGAGTTCTGCTCATGTCTCTGTTGGAAGGGAATAATTTTTTTTCTCTTTCACCCATGTTGTTGTTAAAAAGGGGATTACGACTCACACTATAAAGGGGATTACTATTCTCACCTTCTTCTTGAGTTATTTAGGTATGATCTTCTTGTTGAATATCCTCTTTCAGCTTATTGTATTGAGATCTTGTAAAAATAGGCATATGATTTTGAAATGTTCCCTAGACTTAGATCACAGTTTGATAAGTGCAAAATGGTGACGTCTTAATCTGATAAGATGAAAATATTATGATATGATCAAGGATGTTCCTAATTCTTGATTGTGGCTTCTAATGATGAAGGATGTCAAAATCCTATTGGGCGAGTTGAATCAATAATCATAATTTTTTTTGAAAAGGTGCACTTTTAAGATTTTGATCCTTGTTTTTGAAGAATGATAAGTATATCAAATAGCCTAATTAAACTCACTTAAGGATTTGACTGGGATGTGTTGGATATTCAATAGAAGGTTGTGGTAGATAATCGAAGTTGAGAGGTTGTTTATGATTTTTTCGTTGTGATAGAGCTCTTCTCTGGAAATAAACTTGTGAATATAAAGGCTCTATAGCGTAATCGTTAGTAAACCCCCTAGAAAAATCTCTGTACCTATGGAGAAACTCATGGTAATGGAGCAAGACGTTTCAAATTTTATACAAAAACTTCCTTCATTGTAAGGTTTTCTTGTAACCTAGATGTTTCTTGGGTTCTTGATCCTAGTGGCAATTGATTTCCTGAAAAATTTGGTTGATTTCCACTCTCTAAACATGAAAGAAATGTCAAAATGCTACTGGACCAAGGATGTTACAAACTCAGATCTGTCAAAAGTAACAATTCTGGAAAAGTGACAGATGCGCTACTTTGTACCCTATATGTGTTTCAGAAATAGGCATATGCGCTAGAGAAATAGTCAAATGGGCTACAGCAGACCTTGGATGCGCTAAAAAAAATGTTTTAATAGCGACCAAAAACTGTTCACAAAATATTCAGCCCATGCGATAAAACACTCAATGCGTGAAAATAGGCTCTAAATGCACTGAACTAACTAGTGAATGTGCTAGAACAAACCTCATATGCGCTAAGATATACCCTAGATGCGCTAAAACAGTTTTTCAAAGCAATTTTCCAAACAGTTTTGAGTAGTTTCAGCTGACATTTTGCATGTTCATTTTGGATGATCTTTTATCTAAATTAATGTGATTGAAAACACAACAAACACACTAAAAGAAGTTATTTTTAAGCCCTATACTAAACTTTAAGTGTATGTTCAAAATGTTTTTCAAAAAGTGTTTTCACAGGTTTTGCACATAAAAGACAATTCAGGTAGACTCACTCTTAGTACTCAAGTAGGTCATCATAATAACCATAGCCCACATCTTAGAATTTTGTCGACTCACACAGTCGTGTCACCCCTGAAGGGGCGCCCTTGTTTTTTCTTTTCTAGGCGCATACTCAGAGTGAAGGAAGTGGATACCGGATCCCCTAAGCAAATGGTCCTTGGTAGTTATATGGTGAGTGTCTTGGGGGCAGATTCTTCCCTCCCCTTGCACTGTGATTATTAGGATGTTTGGAAACTGACACGGTTGGTTACTAAACTAGGTTTGTAGTAAGGTTTTCCATTTGGTGCGGAAATAATAAACTCCCTCAGGAGACCTCCCAACCCTTAGAACAAAGGCTTTGTGGATGGTTATCTTGCACACTACTAGCAAAAGTGGGTTTCCCCAAATTTGCTTTAAATTTTATACTGGGGTGGAATAGTCTGGCTTTCGCTTGAACCCACTTGGGTCGTTCCTCTTGGGTGAGTAATTTTTCCCACAAGAGAAGGTCCTCTAAAGGATGTAATAAAGCATTAAAATTGTAGAAATTGAAAAGGCAAGTCTGGTATTCTGATCACCCAGTAAAGGGGAGAGCATAGACCTATTACCACAAACAAAACAAACAATGTTCTTTTTAGAGCCCAAATGACAATGCTTTAATCTATGTGAAGATGTTACTTCACAACAAGCATTCGATTCACTTTAACCGCAAAATCAATGTGTGGTGACTACCCTAGGATTGCTTCTTTTAAATTCCATGTCTATCCTAGGATTGGTTCATTTTAAATTCTTGTGTCTACCCTAGGGTTGCTTCTTTTTAAGCTAGAAAAGATCCTGTTTGTGGAAGGCGTCAGACTCAGAATCCTATTTTAGTTACAACCTGTATGAGCTAAAAGATCATATAGATGCGCTACAAAAATTAGTCAATGCGCCAAAACAGATCCTAAAAGTGCTGTAGAAAATCCTAAATGCGCTAATCTAAGAATGCAAATTTTTTAAACAAAATGTTGAAGTAAGCTAAATGCATGCGCCATTTTGTTCCCTATATCCGTTGAAATAGTTCTTGGATGCATCGAAATAGTTCTTGGATGCGCCGAAAGACCTGAAAGAAGCCCTGGATGCACTAAAGAAACCCACAGATGCATTAAAATGCAATTTTTTTTTTGAAAATCCGAACTTCAGAATGCGAAAACCTATCAAAAAACCTACAAGTAGATGTTAAAAATGGGGCAAAGGCCCCATGGTGGGCGCCAAAAATGTGTGATCGATTTTGAGTGTATGAATAAATGTAGATTTAAAAATAAATCAAACACACCAATAAGACATTATATCAAAACATAAAATCAAATAAAAAGAATGCAAACTCAGTCTTCTATTCTTGATGTCATCTTATCGTCCTCTATTTTCAATGTTTTTGTCGATTCCAGCTTGCTCTTAGATTGTATTGTAGGTTCAACAAATAGTCTTCCTAGAGAATGAGATTAAAGATGAATGCATGCTATGCTAAGATATGATTAAAATGCTATGAATGCTAAACATCATTGCTAGAATATAAAATTATGAATGCTAAAGCTGATAATACTAAAATACTAATCTTCTGTCTCTATTGCATGTATGTATTTATCTCTGCGTGTGTGTATTGTGTAACCAATGCTTGGATTCGCAATGGTATTTATAGAGTTTTCAAAAGCTTCTAATTGGTTGATGTGATCAACGGTTGTGATAATTTTGGCAGATTGAACGGTTGAAGATGGAGAAGAATAGAGAGAAAAATAGAAGAAAAATAGAAAGCAAGATTTGTTTCCTCTTTCATGAGAGATGATAAAGATGAATTGTAAAAATCATCTTTTTGTGAGATTTGAGAAAATATTTTGAAGATAAATAATGAATTTATTGAATTCATTATTCATTTATTGGTGGCATGGAAGATTTTCTTCATTAAATAAAATATTTAATTAAGATTTGGAGAAAATGGAAGATTCTTAAATAAAAATATTTAATTAAGATTTGGAAAGTGACATGTGGAATTAATTAAATAAGCATATTTAATTAATATTCGATTTAGAAGAAAGGGAATTAAATTCAATTAAATCAAAGATTTAATTAAACTTAAATGTGATAATTAATTTAAATAAACAATGATATTTATTTAATTAATTAAGTGGACTTAAGAAAGTGGTAATTAAATAAAATGAATTTATTTAATTAAAGTGGAAGAATAAAGTAGGTGAACAATATAAATTAATTAATTAAATTTATTTATATGTAGAGGAATTAAGAAAGAAATTAATTAAATAATAAATATTTAATTAAATGGTAGGACTAATTAGACATGACCATTTTTATGCATATACACTTGCAACTGTAGAATTAATTACATAGTGTTATGCACATTACACTCATACGCCACATACAAAGTTGCAGGTTGAACCACTTATTGTGTGGTTCAACCTTCACTTATTTCATAGATTTCCAGATGCGCCTTTGTTGCACATATTAAGTAACCCTAATTGGGAGGTTGAATATCACAACATGCCTCCTCAAGTAAAAGAGGTTTGTACATCCCACATACTCTAAAATCTTAGTTATATTTACATGCAAGGTTGCAAATTTACTTGTGGTCTTTATGTTAGCTTGGAAGTTCATCTACACATTGTGTTTTCCAACCTGCATTCGCTTACATCATGGTTGATATGACATTTTACACCTTTCTTCCTTTCCTCATTCTCTCCATTATTGATTCATCTTTTTTCAATAGATGCAACAAACATGTTATCATTTTGGTGTTGTTGGTAACAATGGATGCACTTATTTGTTTTACATACAAGGTTGTCATCAAAGGTTTTGATTTCCCTCTAACCCTTCCTCTCCTTTGACACATACACACGCAGCACAACCAATGTATCTTCCCATGATAATATATTTGTTGTTGCTATTGTATAAGTAATTACATACTGTTATGCACATTACACTCCTATGCCACATACGAAGTTCTAGGTTGAACCACTGATCGTGTGGTTCAACCTTCACTTGTTTATTTCATTAATTACTAGATGTGCTTTTTCTCCTCATGTTAAGTCACAAAAAATGGAAGGCTGAATATCACAACATTCCTCCTCAGGTAAAAGAGGTTTGTACACCCCATATACTCTCAATTTTTTCTTATATTTCCATGTGGGGTTGTGAATTTACTTGCGGTCTTTATCTCAGCATGGAGGTTCATCTACATGCTATGTTTTCCAACCTGCATTCGCTTACATCATGGTTGATAGAAAATTTTACACCTTTATACCTTTCCTCATTCTCTCCATTACTAATTCATCTTTTTTTCGATAGATGTAACAAACATTTTATCATTTTGGCGTTATTGGTAGTAATGGATGCACTTATGCTTTTTACATACAAGGTTGTCAACAAAGGTTTTGGTTTCCTTCTAACCCTTTCTCTCCTTTGACACATGCACACACAACACAACCAATGTATCTTCCCATGATAAGACATTTTTTGTTGCTATTGTATAAGTAATTACATATTGTTATGCATGTTATACTCCTACGCAACATATGAAGTTCTAGGTTGAACCACTGATCGTGTGGTTCAACCTTCACTTGTTTATTTCAAGAATTGGTAGATGTACTTTTTCTCCTCATGCTAAGTCACGCCAAATGGAAGGCTGAATATCACAACATACCTCCTTAGCTAAAACAGGTTTGTACACCCCATATACTTTGAAATCATTGTTATATTTAAATGCAAGGTTGTGAATTTACTTACGATGTTTATGTTTGTGTGGAGGTTGATCTACACGCTATGTTTTCCAACCTACATTGGCTTACAACCCTATTGATAGGATATTTTACACCTTTCTTCCTTTCCTCATTCTCTCCATTGTTGATTCATCTTTTTTTCAACAGATGCAAGAAACATGTTATCATTTTGGTGTTGCTCACAGCAATTGATGCACCTTTTTTTTTGCATCCAAGTTCGTCATGAAAGGTTTTTCTTGTCATTTTTTGTTGTCATTGTCTATGTCCACTTGTGCGTTGAGATGGACTATCTGATTTCTAGCCTACGTTTTTGTTATATTTTATGTGTAGCTTGATTCAATCTATCACCTTTAATTTCCCTCAGTTGAAGCCGACAACTTCCTATTGGTTTCACGTGGGTGACAACAATGCAAGCACATTTTATTTATGTTTAATGAATGATTTCTTTCTTTTTCTTGACACAATCCACACTAATTTAAAATATTCGTCTAGTTTTTTCCTTCCCTATAATGGGGAGAGGTTTGAAATGGAAGAAGCAAGATGAATTACAAGTGCAAGATGTACAAAATGGAGGCTCTCCTTTTTCCTCTTTTGATTTGGAATGGGTTGTTATTTCTGTCAACAAGGATGTGGTCCCTAAGCTTGTTTCAGCAATTCCTCTTTATGAGACTTGATGATTTCATTCATGGTGAAATGTCCGTTGAAAGTTTTGAAACTAGATTTTTGGAGAAGAAAACAAGAGAACCTACCACCACGTGTCCCCTCAACGAAAAAGATTATAAAAAAAAAAATTGTATCATAGGTTTGTATCTTTCAACATTCATTTGTATGGTCTAATGATATTTTACTCTCTCTTGCTTCAACATGATGAGATGATGCCTCTTTCATAGCTATTGGTGTCAATACGGTCCTACAAACAACAGAGGCCAACCTCCACCATAGAAGAAACCACATAAGACATTTATACAAATGTGAGGTTGTCAATACCACTTCATGTTAAAGGTTATGAATGGAAAACCCAATGTTGCCTATATTATCTACAAAGAAATGTTCCATGTTGATAAAAATAGTCAATTTTGTAATGGAATTCACGACACAAGTGGAGATAAACATTCTATATTTTCCACTAATCTATCCGCGAAGTGAAAAATCTATATTGAAAGCCTTTTGCTCATGGACGTCAGTGTCAATGCAATAATGGATACACATCAGTGATCCTATCTTATGTGGCATGATGTCAAAGAGAGATCAATTCCTTACAAGAAATGATGTAATGAATTTCTAGCGAAAGGTGCGTTCTACTCACGCACAGAAACACAAAGTCGATTTGAAAAGTATCCTACTCTAGACTAGATAGGACTTTGACAACTTCTTCTACTTTCAATGGCCCGATGGGAACAATACACCTTTTGTTATCAGGGTTTAGACTCCATGGATGTTGGATAGGATGGTTAGCCACTCACACAATTAAGTCATCTTGATGGATTCCACGTTTGAAACTAACAAATATGGGGTGAGGCTTTAAAAACTTTGACAAATAGTTCTTCGTGTTTTCAATGATCTTGTTGGCTATAAACCTGACAATGCTCATGTTGAGTTGTTATGTCTACAGTTTCCATTGTATACTCTGCTCATTTTCGACGAGCAACAAAGTGGTGTGTCGATTGCATGGGTAGTCTCCTCACGAAATAAGATTGAGGACATCTCTGTGTGGCTAAGCGAATTGTATGATCATGGAAGAAGAGCCAGACCCGACTGGAGAATCAATACATTTTTTACTGATGATGCGACTGTAGAAATACAAGCCATACATTATGTGCATCCCTTTGTTTAGAAGTGCACCTTTCTCATTTGCTATTTATTTTCAATGCCACTTTCTCATGCAGATGAGCGGTAAACAATATTGTTTGTATTGTCTATTAGGGTTGTCTTTCAATGCCGTGTGCTTCTATGCCTTTGGCATGTCAAAGGGCATGGTTGAAGAATGTATATAAGTACGCATCCAAGGAAAGGGAAATGGACATCTTCCGCAGACTTGGCATGATCATGATGGAAATCAGTAACAACAAAGATAGCGTCACTCAACTATTGAACTCTTTTTTTCAGGAGTTCAATGATCAGCCCCAATTTTTAGAGTACTTCAACAATACCTAGTGTGAAGGAGAAGGTTGAATTGGTGAGTTGAAAATTTTCGACACCTCATAGGATTCACACCATTCACATTATTTGATGTTACCTCTAATATGTTGTTGTTTACTTGACTATTGGATTTTTTTTTGCAGCCATATGGGCAAAAAATTATAGACTTTTCCCACATGCCAACCAAGATACAAATGCAGCCATTGAGTCATACCATTGTGCACTCAAAACTCTGTACTTGTGTGATTGTTCTAAAAAATGCACTAGGAGAATGGACTATTTGTATTAACACTTGTGTATAAAATGGAACCATTCTATGGGAAAACAGAAAAGTTGTAGCATTAGGGTTTTTTGACAAACCAAAAGTGTTTAAATATGCGATCTAGTTTGGAGCGAGCCAAGGAAATTCCGGACGATCAGTGTATTCCCGATGAAACAAATCCTAGATGGTACTAGGTGAAAATTCAAAGTAGGTCCGACCACTACCTTGTTCAAAAATTTGGGGAGCACCTTTTTGTTTGTGAGTGCCCTTGGAGTTTGTAGGGGAACACTTGCAAACATGTCTTGAAGGTTGTTGACTTGATTAAAAGATCATCTTTCTTTGAAGGGGTGGTCCACGGTAAGTGAATTTCAATTTGAATTGTGTTAGTTTATGGGAGTTCTACTGCCTAATACAATTTTCTTCTATGTGGTCATTTAGACGAGGGAGGTCAACCAATTGATAGAGGGCTAGATTTGAACGAGACATTGTCAGAGGGGGGCATAGAAGAAAACAATCCTAATGTTCTCGCCCCTACACAAGCTCCTTCTATCACTCATGTATATGATGAACATGTGCTCAAAATGTCTCTTTGGAGTGTCTTTGTAGGTAAGCATGGTGCACACAGTCCTTGTCTATGCTATTGCTTACTATTATGCTTTGGTAGATTTTTTTCCAAGCATCCATAGCTTGTTCAAAATTACCTATTTTAGAATTTTAGCCATAGCAGCAAGGCAATGAACTATTTTATAAAATACTTTGGTAGACATGTATGAAAAATGTCATAGCATAGACAAGGCAGTGAACTATTTGAAAAAATGCCTCAAAGAAATGTGGTTTCATGGTAATGGAATTTCATTCTTTGATGCATTTTTTCAAACAATTCATTGCCTTTTCTATGTTATTGCTTACTATTATGCTTTGACGGATTTTTTCCAAGCATCCATAGCTTGTTCAAAAGCACTTGTTTTAGGATTTTAGCCATAGTAGCAAGGCCGTGAACTGTTTCATAAAATGCTTTGGTAGACGTGTGAAAAATATGGTATCATAGACAAGGTAGTGAGCTGTTTGATAAAATGCCTCAAAGAAATGTGATCTCATGGAATTCCATGACAAACTAATGCAATTGGTAGCTTCTCGTAGTTAGTAGTTATGCAATGTTAACTACATAACTGCGTAGGTTGACTTTGTAAAAAACTATATTGTAATTGAAATTTTGTCATCTATCAGCATCTAGTTATTAGTTATGCAATGTAAAGTAATGATTTGAGTTATAAAGATGTGCAATGCAATGAATGTAATCAACAATATGAATATAAACAAGAAAAAAATATTTTCTACAATTGATTAGTTAAAGTAGTGCAGGAGCACCCTATTAACTGAATGCCTTCAAAAGGAAAAATTGAGAAATTTGAATTTTAAAATGTAAAAGCATGTAAAAGGTCATGAAGTGGTCATAAATGATGTATTTGAGGTCACAAATAGGTCACTAGGTGGAAAAAAGATGGAAAAAGCAAAATTTGAAAAAATTGTAAAAGTTGCTAAATTTGTAAAAAGCAAAAATTAGAAGTTGAAGAGTCTTTTGAGGGAAAATGAAAGTATGGGTCATTAGAAGTTCAAAAGAAAGTTAGTTAACTGATTTAAAACATCTTTAAAAGGCTTTTGGGGCCAAGCAAGTGAAGTACTTTGTAATTTTGGAAACAAATTTTGAAATAAAACTCATTGTTCTGAGTTTTTCTCTCTAGTTTCTAATCTTGTACGGCCAGTACAACAACATAAGGCCTTGATTCTTATTGTCTTAGGAAGGATAGTGTTTTTGGAAATCAAACTAAGTCAATTTGAAGTATTAGCATTGAGTTTTAAGTTTTTTTAGTGATCAAATACAAAAATCTGTTACAAACCCTCAATAAGGGTTTGAGAGTCTTTTAAGGTTCTAACCTACCATTCCACCGATGTAGGTGTAATAGATCAATGGAATGGGATATTAGGAAGTGTGATTATATTTTTTTGTTGTGTGTGTATGTGTGTTGTTGCAGGAAGTTAAAAATACAAAGACAAGATTGTTGCCCTCACAGAAATTCTAAGATTTTCAAGCAAAAGTGGTGCCTGCAAGTGATGAAATGAAGAAAAGACATTGGGAAAGCTTGGAGAATGGTCTAATTTGTATGTGCACACATAGAAAAATGTGTATGAATCATTCACAATGTGGCATAAGGTTTGGAGAGGTTGTTTCCAATAAACCCTCACTCTTTTGTGTTACAAAAGCCTAGAATCAAGGGTTTGATTGATCAACATTTTATGGAGCCTATTTCTTCATGAAAGTTGATGTTTCTTGAGTTTTGTGACTAGTTAAGGGACTATTTGAAGTCATTTGGAATTTTGATTATGGTTTAAGACCACTTCCTTTGATAAAATGGCCTAATTTGGGCTCCTTGTCAGTGGACAATGTATTGATTCCCTTATATTTTAAAAAACAAGTGTTGTTGTTGAAGTATGTCATAAGGGACTAAAATGGGTTTCTAAATTTATATTGTGTTTGGAAAGATACATTAGGACTGAAAAGGATTCACCCATTTTAAGGGTTTGTTGTCCTACTAGAGTATAAGTCCATGGGTGCATAGATTTGTTTAACTGATGAAACATAGTTAAGTTGCTATGGATTTGAGTTGATTATGTGAAGAGGATGCTAATAACAATGACTAAATGTTTCAACAAGGTTTAGTGGGTAGAAATTGTTATTTTGGTGATTTGGAAATCTAAGTCCAATGTGCAAGAATGGTGGTTTGACTGCTAAAAACAAAGAGTTTGATAGAACAAAGAAAATAAAAGTAGTTGATGCTTGAAACCTATCTCTTTTATGTTGTTATAGATTTCTCTATGCTTGGTAGAAGTTGAAAAGGCTAACTTGATGGATTTTTTGATTTGAGCAATATGACTTCAAGGTGAAAAGAAGGTAACTTGACTACAGTAATAGGAATTTTGATGTTTGTTGTTTTGTAAGTGTGTATATTGGGTTTTTCAATCAAAACTCAGATGTTCACATGGTCTTGGAAGATTGGAAAAGGTTGGAAACAAGAAACAATGAAAAGTAGGTGGTGTAATTTTGGTGATTGATTTGGTTCATAGTCTTCAAAAGAGGTTATTGCTTGGGTTCTATTAATTTGATGATGGCTAAGCTGTTTTTGAGACTGATGATTGATTTGGAATACTGATGAAGTGATTTGGCTTGTTGATAGCCTTGTTGGTTCAAGTGAAATTAATAGATTTTGGTGAACGAATAGTGAGTTTTTGTTGAATTTTCAAAGTGATCCTTTTAGGTTGAGTTTGGGTCTTGGGTACCCCTAGTTGATTGTTGTTGTTGATGGATGCTCTTGCATCATAAACTCATCTGATTGCAACAAATAGAATGCTCACATTATTTGCACTATTGGAAAACACACTATTCATACACAGTTAGTTCATTATGAAAAGTTTTGCTTCACTTTCAATTTTTTGAGCTATTGTTTCATACAATCCAAATGTCCTTTTTGCCTTTATTCATCTGATTGCAACAAATACAATGATCACATTATTTTCCATGTTAGAAAACACACTGTCCCTACACAGTTAGTTCATTATGAAAAGTTTTGTTTCACTTTGAATTTTTTGAGCAACTATTTCATGCAATCCAAATGTCCTTTCTACCTTTCTTCATGTGAATGCATCAAATAGAATGTTCACATTATTTGCATTGTTCGAAAACACACTGTCCCCTCTCACCTATTTTTACATGTAAATGTTAATGTTTCCTACAATTCAAGAAGGTAATGAAACCAACATTGAGAGTGTGTTTCTAATTAGATAATGATGTTGTATCTACTAAAAATTTTGTTGTCTTTAATTTTAGGAATTGTTGTTCCTGTTGTTCTAGTCGTGCATTTCCATATGCCCATTGGAGGTACTGCACATGGTGCTTTGTTAAGTTCCCAAGAATAGGTACAATCTCTTTAGTGAAAACATTATCTATATCTTCCACTTTCCTCACTTCTTTTTCATTGTTTACATTGCATTGACAATGTCTTTCTAATTAGAGAATGTAGGTGTACATTCTGAAAAAGTTATTGTCTTTCATTTTAGGCATTTTAGTACTTGTTGCAGTTGTATACAAGATGTCACATAGTTCACGAGCATGGGTGGCTAGTTGGTCAAGACCAACTACCACCCATATCTTCCATGCAATATTCTTGATCGAATTGAGGAATTAAGCCTCTCGTATAGGTTGTGAGAAAATATGATAAGAAGAATTAATAGAAAAGGGCCAAACCACATAGATTTGAACTATCATAATTATGTTTACTTCTTTAACAACGTGTTTGGTGTATGGGAAAAAATGGGCATGCAGGTTCAATATTACAATATCGAAATAGAGATTGTAAATTTATGTGATCGGCCAATGTCTCTTTACCAAGAAATTCAAGACCTTTTCCTAGCTAGATGCATCTGGAAGGTGTGCATTCAACCAACAATAATCATACGCAAGCACAATCTTACGGACTAGCTGAGCATGAGGTTTATGAGATTCCTGAAGGGGGAATCTCTAATTAGTAATCACATGGGTCTTGTGGAGGAATGGTTGTTGGTAGTGTTCAAATTCAACCACATTGTCAGGTTCAAGATCCACTATGTCAGACCCTCATTCAATCAGCTACATGTGAATTATGGGGTGCCAACATTGTATGTTGTCAACTCCACCTTGACAATCAAAGTGCGCCAAATCATTCTGAATGCTAAAAATACGGAGATTATACTTGTTCGTAAATGGTTGACATAGTTCTCAGTGATAGCAGTATTTAATGTGGATTGTAATTTTCTTCAGAATCTATAATATTGACTTGAAATGTTTTTACATTTGACTATGTGATGTGAATTGTTTATCTCATATCAAATATAAAAACATTTGAAAACATTGTGACAACCCTGTGTGTTGTCAATCCTACAACTTTTTTGTGCATTTTCTATTCTGAACATATTATGATATCAAAATGGAATATTTGCTACAAGTTGTCGTTGGAATGTTTGCTTATTATTATGCTTTGACAGATTTTGTCCAAGCAAGTAAGGGTTGTTATAAAATATGAAGGTGAACTTGAATACATTGTTTTGTTACAGTCTACATAATATAAAGTGTTGTCTTTGAACAAGAATTGAGAAGTGAGGGACAACCCTGTGTGTTTTCTATCTTGCAACTTTGTTTTGTGCATCTTGTGTTCCAAACATATAATGATATTGAAATGGAATGTTTGCTGCAAGTAAGTGTTGTTATAAAATATGAAGGTGAACTTGAATACACTCTTTTGTTACAGTCTACATAACAAAAAGTGTTGTCTTTGAACAAGATTTGAGAAGTGAGGTACAACCTTGTGTGTTTTCCATCCTGCAACTTTTTTTTGTGCATCTTCTTGTCCAAATTGGTGCAGGAGCACTAAGCAAATAAAGTTCACTCTAGGAGGTCAATTTGTTTTAAGTATAAATGTTAGGGGTCTTTTTGCATTAAATGAGGTTTATTTACTTTAAATGTAATAGCTATAAAAATCCTCCAAAAGTCTCAAGCAAGCAATGATCAAGATTATATTGAAGTTTCAAATCAATAACAACACTATTTTATGCAATTTCTCTAATATTTTGTACTTTTCTGGAATTGTACGATCCCCTAAAGAGAGTAATTACTTTGACTTCATTGATTTTCTATAGAGGCAAGGACTAGATTTCATTTGAGTTAGTTTTGAGAGTCTATCATTGCATTTAGTGGAAGATTTCTTCATTTTTCTGAGGTAGCCCTGATAAGTTGAATGTATAGGATTGAAAGGGTTGGTTTCTTGTTTGGACCTGATTATTTTGAGTTTTTTTGAGTCATCACCACCTTGCTTGCATCACAAAATATAACACTATTGAAATGGAATGTTTGTTACAAGTAAGGGTTGTTATAAAATATGAAGGTGAACTTAAATACACTGTTTTGTTATAGTCTACATAAAGAAATTGTTGTCTTTGAAGAAGAATTGAGAAGCGAGGGACAACCCTGTGTGTTTTCCATCCTGCAACTTTTTTGTGCATCTTGTGTTTGAAACGTATTACAATATTCAAATGGAATTTTTTCTACAAGTAATGGGTTGTTATAAAATATGAAGGTGAACTTCAATACACTATTTTGTTACAGTGTGCATAAAAAAAATTGTTGTCTTAGAACAAGATTTCAAAAGTGAGGGACAACCCTGTGTGTTTTCCATGCTGCAACTTTTTTTTGTGCATCTTGTGTTCCAAACATATAACAATATTGAAATGGAATGTATCCAAGCAAGTAAGTGTTGTTATAAAATATGAAGGTGAACTTAAATATAGTGTTTTGTTATAGTCTGCATAATAGAAAGTGTTGTCTTTGAAGAAGAATTGAGAAGTGAGGGACAACCCTATGTGTTTTCCATGTTGCAACTTTTTTTTTGTGCATCTTGTGTTCCAAACGTATAACGATATTGAAATGGAATGTTTCTTGCAAGTAAGGGTTGTTATAAAATATGAAGGTGAACTTAAATACACTATTTTGTTATAGTCTGCATTATAGGAAGTGTTGTCTTTGAAGAAGAATTGAGAAGCGAGGGACAACCCTATGTGTTTTTCATCCTACAACTTTTTTTTGTGCATCTTGTGTGCCAAACGTATAACAATATTAAAATGGAATGTTTCCTGCAAGTAAGGGTTGTTATAAAATATGAAGGTGAACTTAAATACAGTGTTTTGTTACATTTTGCATAATAGAAAGTGTTGTCTTTGAAGAAGAATTGAGAAGTGAGGGACAACCCTGTGTGTTTTCCATGCTACAACTTTTTCTTGTGCATCTTGTGTTCCAAACATATAATGATATTGAAATGGAATGTTTCCTGCAAGTAAGGCTTGTTATAAAATATGAAGGTGAACTTAAATACACTATTTTGTTACAGTCTGCATAACAAAGAGTGTTGTCTTTGAAGAAGAATTGAGAAGCAAGGGACAACCCTATGTGTTTTCCATCTTGCAACTTTGTTTGTGCATCTTGTCTTCCAAATGTATAAGGATATTGAAATGGAACGTTTGTTGCAAGCAAGGGTACTTATAAAATATGAAGGTGAACTTTAATACATTGTGTTCTTACAATGTGCATAACACTAACTATTTTCTTTGAACAAGATTTGAAAAATGAGGGACAACCCTGTGTGTTTTCCATCCTGCAACTTTTTTGTGCATCTTGTGTTAGAAACATATTACAATATTGAAATAGAATGTTTGTTGCAAGTAATGGGTTGTTATAAAATATGAAAGTGAACTTGAATACAATGTTTTGTTATAGTCTACAAAACAAAAAGTGTTGTCTTTCAAGAAGAATTGAGAAGCGAGGGACAACCCTCTGTATTTTCCATCCTACAACTTTTTTTGTGTGGAACATTTGTTACAAGTAATGGAACTTATAAAATATGAAGGTAAACTTCAATACATTGTGTTCTTACGGTGCGTATAACACTAACTATTGTCTTTGAACAAGATTTGAAAAGCAAGGGACAACCCTGTGTTTTTTCCATCCTACAAATTTTTTGTGCATCTTGTGTTCAAAACGTATTACGATATTGAAATTGAATGTTTGCTACAAGTAATGGGTTGGTATATAATATGAAGGTGAAATTCAATACACAGTGTTGATATAGTCTGCATAACAAAAAGTGTTGTCTTTGAAGAAGAATTGAGAAGTGAGGTACAACCCTATGTGTTTTCCATCATCCAATTTTTTTTTTGCATCTTGTGTTGTAAACGTATTGTGGTTAATGAAATGGAATGTTCCCTGAAAGTAAAGGTTGTTATAGAATATGAGGCTGAACTTCAATACACTATTTTATTACAGTCCCCAAAACATAAAGTGCTCATTGCATGTGCTTACATTTGTAAGTAAGTTTTCATAACGAATTAACTGACATAGGATAGTGTGTTTTCCAACACTACAAGCAATGCAAGCATTTATTTGTTTTGATCGCATGGAAAAAGGAAATGCCATTTTTACTCAACCAACTAGTTAAAAAAATTGAAAGTGTACTTCAATACATGTTTTGAGCGTATAAAATAAAAAAACATTTCATGAAATATGAAAGTGGACTTAAATTATTTTTTGGAGCATAAAAAAAAAATACGTATCATAAGGAAATAACAAACAGAGGACAACGTGTTTCCCAAAATTGCAATCAATGCAAGCATTTTATGTGTTCCAATCACATGGAAAAAGGAAATATGCCATTTCCACTCTACCAAATAGTCGTTCTAAAAATTGAAAGTAGACTTCATTTCATTTTTGGAGTGTACGAAATAAAGACTTTTCATAAGCAAATAACTGATAGGGGGCGGTGTGTTTTCCAACACTGCAACCAATACAAGCATTTTATTTGTTACAATGACATGAAAAAGGGAAAATTTTCATCTCCACTCTACCAAATTATTGTTGTAAAAATTCAAAGTGGACTTCACTTCATTTTTGGAGTGGGAGAAATAAAATCTTTTCATAAGGAAATAACTGAGAGGGGACAGTGTGTTTTCCAACACTGCAAGCATTGCAAGTATTTAATTTGTTCCAATCACATGGAAAAGGGAAATCTGCCATCTCCACTCTAGCAAATACTTGTTCTAAAAATTCAAAGTGGACTTCATTACATTATTGGTCGTAATGAAATAAATACTTATCATAACGAAATAACTGACAAGGGACAGTTTGTTTTCCAACACTACAAACAATGCTAGCATTAATTTGTTCCAATCACATGGAAAAAGGAAATATGCCATATACAATCAATGGAATACTTGTTCTAAAAATTGAAAGTGAACTTCATTACATTCTTGCTCGTAACGAAACAATTACAGGGCTACAAAAAGTCTGATATGAAATGGATAACAACAAAGTGTTCAAACACGTGAAAATAGTATATCTATTCACCATAATTGTTCAATAATCAAATAATTACATAGGGCCATGAAAAGTCTCATATCAAATGTATAACAACATAGTGTTAAAACATATGAAAATGGTATATCTCTACACCACAATTGTCCAATAATCAAATAATGAAACCCACAATGTAGAATCAATATTCTAAGCTTGTCTCATCATATCGTACGTTGTCTATTCTTTGCAATTGAGTTCATGCTTGTGTAATAAATGGCATGTTTCTTAGGATCCTTATGTATTTCAAGAGGGGTGATTCCAATTCCACGAATCCTCACAGATGATGAACGTGAAAAAATAGATTTCTACATAGGTTGTGCTTTGTCCTTGGTAGGTTTAACACCTTCACCCTATAACAAACAATTAATCACAATTAACATATGCATGGAAAAAATATAAGGTAGTATGATATATACAACACCATATCATTTATGTGTACCTTTGGAATAGAATGCTTCATCTTAGAGAGTTCCATACCATGAAGCCACCTACGCACTCTTTGACGGTCTCTATGCCAAGACATGGAAAAGACACTAAGTGTTCACCAACAATGGCCTAAACAATGCTGACTCTCACACAATTTTTTGGGTGCTTAAAGTATTGGGTTTGATAATTTCTGTCGACAACATGTACAATGCCTTTGGCAACCTATTTACACTACCTCCAAAGATCAATGTGATCACCAACCTTAAAAGTGATTCCCTTAAACTCTATCATCTGTTCATCCACCAGATTTGGCTGTAATGGAAACATCATTAACATGAAGCATAATTGAAGGCACATTAAAAGATTCATAGAGAAATAAGAACAGAAGCATGGAAGTGTGTTGGGTCTATTACTAATATAGATGGCATGTCGTTGCTCTCCCAATCCCCATGTCCATCTTTATTGTCATCTCCCCCTTGCAAGCTAGCGCCTTCCTCATCCCCATGTCCATCTTTTTTACCCTCTCCCACTTGCAAGCCAGTGCTCTTCCCATCCCCATTCCATCTTTATTACCCTCTCCCACTTGCAAGTCAATGCTCTCCCTATCCCTGTGCCCATCTTTATTACCCTCTCCCACTTGCAAGCCAATGCTCTCCCCATCCTCATGTCCATCTTTATTGCCATCTCCCCCTTGCAGTACAATGCTCTCCTCATCCCCATGTCCATCTTTATTACCCTCTCCCACTTGCAATCCAATGCTCTCCTTGTCCCCATGTCCTTCTCTGTTACCCAATTCCACATGCAGGCCAGTGTTCTCCCCGTCTTGATGTCCATCTCTGTTACCCTATCCCACTTGGACGCCAGTGCTCTCCCCATCCCCATGTCCATCTTTATCTCCCTACCCCACTTGTAGTCCAGTTCTATCCCCATCTACATGTCCATCTCTATTAGCCTCTCCCATTTCAATTGCAATGACATGGCCAATTAGGTCAAGGCTAGGACTTCATTGTTCATCCTTGCCCTGTAATAGCAGGAATTCAAACATCACTTCAAATTTAGTTGCATGCAACCAATTCATTGAAATAATCAAAACAAACATTAAATAAAAGAATTGGAATTCACTGTTTCTTCTAGTTTCTCCATGTGAAGGCACCTTGATACTTTTGACTATATACACTCCTTCTTCTTCTACTTCTCAACATTGTTAGACGGTGGGTTGAGAGGAACAACATCATCTTGTTCTTCCATAGCCTCTACTTCATCTTCCAAATCAAGAGTATCTTGTTCAATGGAAAGACTCTGTTGTTCATCGTTGCGCTGTAATAGCAGGAATTAATATGTCACATCAAATTCAGATGCATGCAATGAATTCATTGAAATAATCAAAACAAAAATTAAATAGAATATTTTGAAATCACTGTTTCTTCTCATTTCTTCTTGTGAGGGCATGAGGAAACTTTCAACCATATGCACTCCTTCTTCTTCTTCTTAATGTTATATGGTGGGTTGGGAGGAACAAAATCATCATGTTCCTCCATGGCATCTGCTTCGTCTTCCAAATCAGTAGTATCCTGTTCAAGGGTAGGACTCCATTATTCATCCTTGCCCTGTAATAGTAGGAATTAAAACATCACACCAAAGTCAAATGCAAGCAACCAATTCATTAAAATAATCAAAACAAACATTAAATAGAAGATTTTGAAATCACTGTTTGTTCTCCTTTCTTCTTGTGAGGGCGTGAGGAAACTTTCAACTGTATACGCTTCTTCTTCTTCTTCTTCTTCTTCTTCTTCTTCGATAGGTTGCAAGGAACAACATAATCTTGTTCTTCCATGGCCTCCACTTCATCTTCCAAATCAAGAGTATCTTGTTCGAGGGTAGGACTCCATTGTTCATCATTGCCCTATAATAGTGGCAATTGAAATGTCACATCAATTCAGATGCATGCAACAAACTCATTAAAATAATCAAAACAAACATCAAATAGCAAATATTGAAATCACCATTTGTACTCATTTCTTCTTGTGAGGGCGTGAGGAAATTTTAAACCATGCATGCTTCTTCTTCTTCTCAATGTTAGACAAGGGTTTGGGAGGAACAACATCATCTTGTGCTTTCGTAGGCACTGTTTCATCTTCTAATACAACAAAAACCTACTAGAGGGAAACACTTTTTTGTTCATCCTTGTTTTGTAATAGGAGGAATTGAAACATTGCATCAAACTTAGATGCATGCAACCAATTCATTCAAATAATCAAAAAAACATTAAACAAAAGATTTTGAGATCACTGTTTGTTCTCGTTTCTTCTTTAGAGGGTCTCTTGAAACTTTTAACTGTATACGATGCTAATTATAAATGTTAGACATAGGGATGGGAGGAACAACATCATCTTCACCTTTCATGGGC
>VDFB02000017.1:429864449-430053998 GCA_007258455.2 Sequoia sempervirens
ATCCAACTTGCTGGCTATGGGAGTGGCATCCTAGTGACAACTATACGTGCATTAAACATAAAGTGTCAATTATTTTGTGTTGGAGGCTTTCTTGATAAAGTGATTTTCAAGGTGCTCTTGTGGTTGTGCATTATGTTTAACAATTTTTAAGGTTTTACAATGTTTTCTTGTCATTGTGAGTGCTCTTATGTTATCTTGGACTATAATAACTATGAGTACTTAAAATAGAGCTCATGGATCACTACAACATGTATTGCCTATTCCTTATCTTCATAGATTCATTTTTAAACCAAGTGACGTATATTTTAACTAGTTTAACAATAGGTTCATGTCCTTGGAACCAATTATACCAACATTCTCAAGCATATGTTAGATGTACTTGATCACTTTGAGTGTCTTTTTACCACTTTGAAATTCATTAGGAAGTTATATGGAGTTTTTAAATCCCTATTTAAACTTGATGTTTTCTTAGAGATTCCTTCAAATATGATTGATTCTAAGACTTATGAATACCCCTTCTATAATACACATTTATTTATTGTGTACTTACTATGGGACGAACAAAGCAATTTGATGACATGTATTGAGGTTCCACCACCATCACCTATTTCCCTAGACTTCAGATTTTCATCAATGGAGCTTTTAGTGATTCAATGTACTTGTCCACTATCCTCATTTTCTAGAGATAGTCTATTGAAATGAAAATTTGATATATCTTTTTTGTTTTCTTTATGAATCCTATCTAGTAAATCATGTGATTCAATGTACTAGGAAACCATTAAAGAAATTTGTTTTTCCTTTGATAATAGTTCCATATCAATTGTCTCATCTTCTTTGGATGTAACAAAAGAATATTCAAACACTCATTTCTCTCCACCTACACACTTCTAAATTATGACACATTATATAGTTTTGTAGTAGTCACTACTGAGACCTTCTATAGAAGTATTATGTTCTTATTTGTTTATAGATCATATTTTAATCAAGTCTTCTCATAGTACCTGATTTCCCTTATCAATATTTTGAATAGTTTGGTAATGGCTTGTAGAGTCTTGAGAAGTTTCCAAAGAGTTCATATTAATAGTTGTAACTTTTCATGCACAAATGTAATAGTGTTAGTGTTTACACCTTCTTTATTAAGATTGAGACTCTTAAGAAAATTGTGAGATCTTATAATATTGATATGGTGATAGATGAAGGGTCACAAAAGTGTGCCACATAGGGAGGAAGATAGAAACTTGATTGTAAGAGATATAATATGACTCTCAATGAATGACAATATAAGGCCAAGGTTTAGAATAATAATCATGAGTTATCTTGGTATCACAGTGAAACATAACAATACCATATAACCATTATAGTCAATCAAGTGTGTAGATAGTGACTCATCATAAATGGAAACATACAAGTAAAATAGGATAGTGACCTACTCGCTACTATCTAGCTAGAGATGTTAGGGATTTGATCATGGGATCAAAGTCCAAGAAAAAGTAGTTAGGGATGTTGGCTATGTTGGGGAGGTGGATGCTTCTATTTTTTAATGAAGTATTTATCTTGGAATATTAGGGTCCTTAATAGTCCCTATAAATAGTTTTTGGTTAAGACCTACATCATGGATAACAAAGTTGATGTCCTCCTTTTACAAGAAATGAAGATGAAGAAATAAACTTTTGAAAAAGCTATTGTTAGTATTTGGCCTAGAGTTGGTTTTTTTGTTTGTGAAGCTGAAGGAGCATCAGGAGGTGTTGATACCCTCTAGAACCCCTCTAAATTGAAAGGTTCTTTATGTTATAATAGTAAGAATCACCTTGAGATTACTTTGGAAGATCCTAGCTCTCACGAGTTTTGGAATCTTGTAAATATTTATGCCCCCAATTCTAGCAAAGATAGAGTTTCACTATGGGAACAATTTAGTGAAGCTATTTTTGAAAGGTGTGATGAACATTGGATGTTGGGAGGGGACTTCAATTCTCCCCTCCTTTATCCTAAAAAGTTGGGTGGATTGGATGAGTACTTAGATAGTATGATGGAGCTTGTTGAATTCTTTAACTTGGCAGGGCTGATTGATATTCCTCTCCAAGGAACTAAATTCACCTGGTCAATTAGGAGGAATGTAAACCATTTAATTCAAGTTAAATTGGATAGATTCTTGATTTATATTAATTGGGATATCTCTCGATTCCTTTCTCTCTCCGCTCTTCCTAGGTCTAGTTAGGATCATAATGCTTTGGTTCTGAAAAAACATGTGGATCATAATAAGGGCCCCTTCCCTTTTAGATTTGAAGCCATGTGGTGCACTCATCCAGATTTTGCAACTTTAGTTCAATCATTTTGGGAGGAACCCATCCTTGGAACTCCTATGTTCTGTTTGGTTGAAAAACTTTGTTGTGTTAAGAAAAGAGTGAAGGGGTGGAATAAGATAACCTTTGGCCACATTTTTGAGTTAAAAAATGCTTTGGGAAATTTTTTAAAAGAAATACAGGATAGAATGGAGTCTGGATTGGTGGATGAAGAGACTTGTGTGAAGGAAAGAAATTTGAGATCCCAATGGTATAAGTGCAATAAAAAGGAGAAAATATTTTGGAAACAAAAGTCAAGAGTTCAATGGTTGGCGGAAGGGGACAGGAACACCAAATTTTTCCACCAATCTACTCTCAAACACAGAAGCAAAAAAAAAATTAGATCATTGGTTAAAGAGAACGGTTCTATTTTTACTAATGAAAGATAGATTGCTAGGGAAGCTATTAACTTTTTCTCTTCCTACCTTTTAAACCCTGTCAATGATCCCTAGGTTAATGCTAATTTTCTTAATGTTATTCCTAATGTTGTCTCTGAGTTAGATTTAAAGATGATGAATAATACTATTTCTCTGGCAGAAGTCAAAAAGGCTATTTTTTTCTTTTGGAGCCCTTAAAGCCCCTAGACCTGATGGATTCCCCCTTGTCTTTTTTCAAACTTACTCAAAAATTGTTAAAAATGATCTCTTTAATGTTGCAAGAGAATTTTTTAGGTCGGTAAGGTTGTTAAGTAATCTGAATGCTACATTTTTAGCTCTTATCCCTAAATCTGAGATGCCTCCACAAAGAAAGACTCTAGGCCTATTAGCCATTGTAATACTATCTATAAAATTTTCTCTAAAATTTTGGTATTTAGACTTAAACTAGTGCTGGGAAAAATGATAGCTCCTAATCAAAAAGGTTTTGTTCAAGGTAGAAACATTCTTGATGTTGTTATTTCTACCCATGAGATAATCCACTCCATGGAGCATTCAAAAAATCCTGGAATGGCCTTCAAAATTGACATCTTAAAGGCCTATGATAGGGTCTCCTGACCTTTCGTCTTTTTTGTTCTTAAGAAGTTTGGGATAGGTGGAAGATTCTTAAAGATGATTTCAGCTTGTCTTACTTCTTCTATGTAATATGTTTTGGTTAATGGTGTTACCCAAGGCTTCTTCTCTTGTGGGCGTGGGCTCAAGTAGGGGGACCCCTTTTCTCCCTACTTGTTCATCATTGTTGTTGGAGCCCTGGGAAGAAATCTTCAAAGGTTGGTGGATGTGCAAGCTCTTAAAGGTATTAAGGCTACTTCTCTCAGGCCTAAGTCCCATCAACAATTTTTTGATGATACCCTATTGTTTGGGGATACATCGGTGGGGGAAGCAAGAGTTTGGAAATAGATTCTTAAAAGATTATGTTGTTTTTTCTAGTCAATGCATTAATTATGATAAAATAAAATTTTACTTTTTCCACACTAATCAGCAGATAAGGGACAGAGTGAAAAGAATTTTGGAGTGTCAAGAAGCTAAGTTTCCTGATACATACCTAGGGCTCCCATTGTTTTCCAGGAGATTAGAAAATAATTATTGGAACCAATTATTAGAAAGGATTCAACAAAAATTGACTAGATGGAAGGGGAAGTTGTTGAGCTTAGTAGGTAAATCCCAACTCCTTAAAGCGTCTCTTCAAAATATTCATGTGTATTACCTTTCTTTGTTTAAAATTCTTGCTCATATAGGGGAGAAGATATAACATATTAAGAGGAAATTTTTGTGGTTAGGAACAAAGGAAAAAAATAGACTATCTCTTGTTAGCTGGGATAAAGTATGCAGGCCTAAAAGGTGTGGGGAGTTAGGGATATGAAGAATTCATATGCTAAACAAAGCCTTAACTGCTAAAATTGGTTGGAATCTTTTGGAAGGCCCTAAAGACTGGGTCAAAATTTTCCAAGCCAAGTACTTGAGAAACAAGAATTCTGGTTATTTTCTTTCTCAAATTGATCTCCCTTATGGTTCTGCCTTATGGAACCACCTAATTAGGTTAAGGAATGTGCAAAAGTTGGGGGAAAGGAAGAGAATAGGGAATGGGATTAACACAGATTTTTGGAAGGACCCTCGAATTGAGAATGTCACCCTGTTTGCTAATAAGGATTTCAATCCCCTAAAGTGCAGCCTCCACAAAATCTATGGAAAAAAGGTGAGTGATTACATAAAATGTTGGTATGTGGTGACTGATCATGCTATACTATACACCTCGACATGTATCCTTGCCATTTTTTTCACGTTTGCAGCAAAAAAGGAAAAATCACTAAAAAAGAAAAAAATCAACTTTGTAAAAACCCTAATTCTAGAAGCTTCCAAGAAGCTTGTTATAAGGGGTTGGGTTGGGGATTACAACATATAGAAAAAGGTGATTATTCATGAGATTTTATTAATTTTTGCATTGGATAATAAAATCATCAGATGACTGTGGTTTTGTAGATGTAGCCCGGATTGGGTGAACCACATTAAGTTCTTTGTGTTGTCTTGTTTCTGTTATGATTTTATGTGTCTTATTTCTCTATTTTATTGATCAAATCTGCATTTAATTGTTAGATATCTGCTTCTAACCCTAACATAAACTGGGAAGGGGAAGAACCAAAATGGAAGGATTTTGATGCCTTGTTAAGGAGAAATAATCTGTAGGGCCAAAGACAAGTGAATTGGGGTCCTCTCCTCATCAATCTGCATAATTTGATTGGGGAGGCGAAGTGGTTTTATAGAGGAAGGGAGGATGAATGGCTCTAGAAAAGTAGCTCCTCTGGTTGTTTCTTGGCTAGAAAGACCTATGAAGACTTGGTGAGGGCCCAAGATGTTGTTCCTACTTCCTTCTGGAAAGTGGTGTGGCCTAAGAATGTGATTTCGAAAATTAATTGTTTCTGGTGATCTGTGGCCCATGGCAATATCCTCACCATAGATAACTTGGTTAAGAAAGGTTTCCATCTGGTTAATTGGTGTTCTCTATGCAATTAGGAGGAAGAATTGATAACTCATCTATTCTTCCATTGCAATTATGCGAGGGAAGTGTGGTCCAATGTGTTGCAGTTGATGTCCTTGGATTGGGTGTTTCCTAACTCAATGAAGTTTTTTATTGAAGGATGATCAAACTATCCTTTCTCTCACAATATTATTATGGATTTGTGAAATTAAGTCCCGCCTTGGTCACTTGGGGGATTTGGAAGGAGAGAAACAATAGAATTTTTAGAGAGGTGGAGAGAAGCAGTGGGGAGGTGTTTCAGATAATTAGAACTCAAATTAAGGAAAATATCAAGAGGCAAGCAAATTCATCTTCTCCAACTCTTGGTCGAACTACAAGAAGATGGTAATAAAACAAAATTGGGGTATAAGTAGAGACTTAACCAATCTAAACTAGTTTAAGATGCTTAATAGGATGGGTATTATCTAGTGTCATCCTTTGAAAGACTAGGTGAAGTGCAATTTTGACAGTTGCTCAAAAGGTAACTCGAGTCAGGTTGGAGCTGATGGATTGGTGAGAAACCAGAACGACGACTACATAATGGTGTTTGGAGTGAACCTAGGGATTTGTTCAAACAAAAAAGCAAAAGCTATTGCTACTTTTGGCACTTTCAATTTCCTAAAGGAGTTGGGTTTCATAAATGTTATCATTGAAGGGGACTCAAAGTTAATTGTGAATATTTTAAATGATGTCACTACTCCTCGATGGGACATAAAAAATATTATAGACAAATGTAAAGTTATTAAAAATTCTTTTACTATCCGTCGAGTTCAACATGTGTATAGGGAAGGGAAATGTGTGGCTGACAGTGCAGCCAATGTGGCGCTAGAGTGTAGGGGTTGGACAAGGTGGACCAATGGAAATAAGCCACCACCCCTTAGAGATATCATTCTCAATGAAAAGTTTCAAAATGAATATCAAACAAGAATCTGAGAAATTGGTTGTTGGCAGCATGGAAAAGTACATTATGGCACTATCAATATTTCCTAGTAATGATGGCTTAAGTGGTACGTGCAAACATAGGAGGATCTTTGAGGGAGATTTTCTCATTAATTTCCCGTTAAAGAATATGATCAAAAATCACATGTCGATTATAGTTTTCTTAAAGGTTGTCATTTCAATATGTGTCGATATGCCCTTCATCAGTTATTTGTGTACTTCTATAGAGGGAAATGGAAAGAATTTAATTATAGTTGTTAATGCTTGCAAAAATCATAATGCCTTTTGGGTTTCGGGAAATGTGAAGTTCCCTAAGAAGAAACTTCCTGAATTGCAACTCTTTAGTGAGTAAGTGTTTATCTTGGGTTTTGAATGCTATTTTTTGTTTGGGAAGAAAGCAATTTTTTGGGGGGAGTATGAAGCCTAGCCATTCTCTACAAAAAAAATAAAAAACAAGCAAGATGGGAGGTTCAAGAAAAAGATCCAAACCGCATAACTGCTAGGCATTGAAGCAAAATGTCAACCTATAGAGAATGTTTGAAAACATGGGAATGTCATCCTTCTTCCAATCCCTCAAAGGCTATAATGAAAGTCTAATGGTGAAACTTACAAACTCTTGGAGGAGAGGTTGTGTTTCTATTGGTGCTATGAAATTTGAGGTTACTTCTTGTTTCATAGCAGAGGCCACGGGGCTACAAAATTTTGGTCTGAAGGTTGCCAAAAAGAGTGGAGCTGATTACCAATGATTTTTGTATAATTTTCTGCATGATGGAGAAAATCTTAAGTGGTTCCAAAATGGGTATGTCAGACTCAAACTTCCTCCTCCTTTTTCACTTGTGAGTCTATTTGTTATGCGATATTTCACTCTAGAAGATCACTATATATCTATTCATGCTTATCACTTTCCTATTTTAAACCACATTAGACATGGGGAATGCATAAACTTGTCATTTTACCTTCTATCCTCTATGCAGTTGAATATTGAGAAAGGTGCTAACCCGCCGTGATGGAACTTCAAAGTTTTGTTCTCTATGTTCTCTTTTATCCTGCCTTATGTCTCTGGTCATCTATGGTGTTTGGGAAAAGCCTAAGGTTAGGGTTTTACCTTTGTCTTCATGTAAAACCCTAGTGTTCATCTTACGCCTTGGGTGGGATCTATTTGGCTGTTACTTTTTGGGAGGGTTTTAAAATAACTTAAGTCCCATCACTTCGTCTAGGCCAGGCCCCATTTTTGTTTTATCATTTTATTTCCTTCACCTAACTTTATTCTCCTAAGTCTTGGATGGTCTCATGCTCCCTCATTTAAATGACAACTTATGTCATTATTTGTCATCGACCTAGTGATGTCCCCTTATTCCTTTAATAAATGTTTTTATTTTGCAGAGGGACGAGTTCGCATGACTGTAGATTAATCATTGTTTGATCTCAGTCGTTTCCTACCATCCCGCGATGGCCCCACCACACTGTTTTGGTTGATTGCAATATCACAGGTGAGTGCCACGTGTCTCACATGGTGAAGCCAAAGGGATGATAAAATAATTCGATGCATCTATTTGTTTTTAATACATTATGCAGCAGGTTACTAAAGCATTTATGAGATGCACGTGTTTCAAATCAACAGAGATGTTAGTAGGAAAGGTGCTCAATGGCTAAGGACAAAACTAGCTACTATGTTGGATGAATTGGATTGCCAATGGTTGAAGATCCATAGTTGTCTGCCATCGTGTGATTAGAAGTTGTGAGGTCTTTATCGATTGCGATATCGTGGGCACGCGCCAAGTGGATTTCATTGGCGATGCATAGTATGGTGGGCCCCTTGTTGCCATGATGGAGATTGTGTCAGTTTGATTTGAAGGTATCCATTCAATGATCTGACCAAGGTGAAGGATTGATGGCTAGTATTTGAATCTGCATCAAATGCGGTTGGAGGCATTCGTGCAATGCACGAGTAAGCTTTAATGGCGGACGTGACATCTACTGCCAAGGTTTGATCAAAATAAAGCAACTATTCTTCTGCTTTTGGTATCACAAATCAATCAAAACATCTTTGCAGAGCAGTCGTGGAGCCAAGGACGAAGTTACAAGTTTTTGCAACAAAGATTTGGGTTTCTACAAGCGCAAAGCTGTGAGTTTAATTCCATGTTTCCTGGTTGATTTGAATTCGAATTTGGGGGAAATTTGTTGTGTGCTTGTCATAGGGTTTGTCGATACTTGTTTTAAGGCTATAAGTTAATTGAATTGTGGGAAATTGCAAGGTTTTGTTCTATAATTTCATATTTTTTTAGCCCTAGTTTGTTTAAAGTTTGAAATAGCAAGGAAGCCCTAGTTTACTCAAGATGGCACCGACAAAGCAACACTCTAGCCAGATTGATTATTTAAGTAGAAACCTATATGATGATTTCCTGGATCAATTTCCATTTTCAACAAATGATAGGAAGAAGGGGTTGGTTTTGATGTGAGGAAAAACTATAGGGGAGGGATTAGTATATAATTGTTCCAACATAGCCGATGCTAGGGTTCCTCTTACTGGTCTAGAGATGTTCATATTATGGTTTGGACAAAGGAATTTACCCCACCATTTTTCTAATGGTTGGATGTATGATATGGGGATATTGGTGGTACCGAATGTGTTCCCTAATGTAGACTTGCTTAGGGTAGTGGTTGCACGATATGACCCTATCACACAAGTGATTTGAGATAATGATGGAAAGGTTCTGTTAAGCATCGACAAAGAGGAATTCTGATAGGTTTTTGATTTGAGTAAGCCTAGCACGCTCTTGGTTCCTATTAATCTTGAAGAGATGAAACAAGAATATGGGAGGTTGAAATCACTTTTCATAGTGAAGTTTCTCCCACCTCATTTGGCTAGGGCGGGAGGTTCAAAATTCCATATTAGCCCTAATGACCAAGAACCTTTCAGGCTGAACTGCTTTGCAAATCATTTCTTGGCCACCTTTTACTCATTGTACCAAATTTTTGGTTTTCACCCCAACATGGTGATGCCTATTGCTTACATGTTTATGGTGGTGCAAATACAACACCCTAATTTCTTAGTAATTTATGATTTTGCTTCTTTGTTGGCCGAAAAGACACATGAAGGGCTGTTGAAGTTACAGAAAAATGATACAGGCACTCCATTCTTTGGTATTCCATGTTAATGTATATGTTCTTGTATAAGAATGCTAAATTCTTCTTTGAGAAGATGGAGTTAAGGAAGTGGGTTAATGGAGAAAGATTGCCAATGCAGGTGTGGATAGTAGATTTATCCTGTAACAAGGAGAACACCAGTTATGTGCATTTTGAAAATTGTTTTGCTTCTAGATTAAGAGCTAGGCTAATGGTAAATGTACCCAGGATTCTTGAGGAGTTGCATGATTTCCTCGGACCAAAGGGGAGGAAGCTAGAATTGAAGGTTTGCCATAACTGGGGTGATATTATTCTATACCCAGTTAGCACTGTCTCGAGGGTGTATGGTTTTCAGGCGACCCCTCATATATTTCCATACAATGTGCCACCAAGAGTGGGATTTGCAGAAGTTATGTGGTAGATTGGTTGTTTTCATGAGGAGAACCTTACTGGGAAAGGTAAAGGAACATTTTTCCCATATTACACTGTGGTATCAGATTTTGTCTTTTCGAAGGGAGGTTGGGTACACTTTGGGAATTTTTTTGAAGAATACCATTTGAGGTGTGGTTCCAAGCAACAACATGATCCTGAGGGCTTCTTTTCTCTTTTCAAAAAAAGGATAAAAGGTGGTAAGTTTGTGCATGAGTTCAAATTCCCTAAAGACTTGATTAGAAATGAATTTGACCTAAATATCTAGGAGTTGAACAAGGAGAAATGGGTAGATTATGATAAGATATTGGCTATTGTGCACAAAATGGATCCAAAATATGATCTATTGATGGATTTCAGTCCATATCATAAGAAAAATGACTTCTTGATGGGAAACTTCAAAGAAATCATGGGCACCTTGATGACCAAGAAGGTAAACTTGGAGTCAGACTTGGGCATATAGGAGCAAGATGCCAGGCCAATTGAAGTGAGGCCAGCTTACCAACCTACAGAGAGATGGCCTATTTATAGAAGGAAGAGAAATGATAGTAGTGATGAGGAAGAAGAGGATAGAAAGGGAAAGAAAATAATGAAATTTCCTACACAAAAAGGTCCAAACCTCAAAATGATAGTACTGACAAATGAATTGAATTGATTAATTCAAACTCATGTCTCTCCATTGTACATGCATATCTGAATTTTGAATAAGATGATCAAGGGTTATCTCATTCATCTCACTATTGTGGTGTGTATGATTCTTGTTTTAGCTTTAATTCAAGGAATTAATTAAAATGCTTGAATGGGATTGTAGGTGGATATGTTTTGTATAAGGATTTGATAAGTAGTATTAGGTTAGAATACATGTTGATGAAATTGTAAGGCAATGTTCTCAAGGATCTTATATGTTATGTGTTAAATCTGTCATAAACCTTTAGGCGTTTATGAGTTTCACTCCCCCAATGGATATATGGCACTAATCTAAGTTGTATTAATTTGTATGGTTCAGTATTTGTTTGTCTTTACCTAGAGTTTGCTACAAATTGCAAATCAATGACTATTTTATATGGTGAAGTGTGTTGTAATTATCTCATGCTCCAAATAGTTGATATTATTGATGAACAACCAATTCTATTCGGTGTTATGCTTATGATGTGACTGTGGAACTTGGTGATCATTTGATCGTGAACTGATTAGTGATGCATATGTTATATTATAATTTAATGATTGAGTCTGAATATGCTTTGACTTTAGAACTTGGTTGCTTTTGATTGCAATTGTTAAATGATGTGAAAGTTATATTTTGATGTAATGTTATTTTATTCTGATGTTATCTTTATGGCGTGTTTTGGATTAACGTAGAAGATATTTGATTTAATGATGTTTATGCTAGTGATCATATCATTGATGTTAGATGCGTCAGTTAGTGATACTGTATTGGTGAAGGGGACGGGATTGTATCACTCGCTTGCGAGCGCCCTACAATTCTGAGATTTCCTCTTCACGGTGTGTTTGATCATATTATATATATATTGCACATTCGACATGCTCTTTGTTGCAGGTTGACAGGTACATGACATCGACTCCACCTGGCTTCACAGGTCTAAGCGTGTCCATTTACCAACGGTAATCGATTGGGAGATAGTAGCTAGGTTTTCCATCCCAAGTCCGTCGTCTTCTTGTAAGTTGTGTGTCATGACTGAAGTTTTGTTCTCGTTGATTGTGTAGTTTGATTGTTGAAGTATTCTTTTTATTTATGGCTCATGTTTATTTAAATTAACCTTATTTTATAAGATAATTGATTAAAGTGTCTAGTTGTTTTGATTTAATTGTGAGTTGGTAAAATATTAAATTTAAATATTTTGTAAATTTAAAAGTGATTTAATTTATTAAAAGAGTAAATAATTATTTTAAATTAATATTGTTGATAATAATTAAATTAAATGAATATTGATGAGGATAATTAAATATTATATTTTTATTAATATTAAATTAGCAAATCTTGCATAGATAATATCTTGATTAAATAAATTATTTTAATTAAAATTGTAGATAAGTTGTGCTTTTAAAAGCTGGAAAAAGGACCAATAAGGAAGGAGGATTTTTGAGAAAAGAAAGCGGAAAAAGCTTTATTGATTTTAATTATTGTTTATTATTATTGAGAGGGAATTTTTTTCAAACAGAAGAATTTCTATGTTGTTTGTTTTTGGGGATCTGGAAATACAAAGAAAAGAAAATAGCTTTGGTTGTGCTTGGAGGTAGAATAATTGTTTGAAGAAAAGATAGATTCGAAAAGGGAGCTGCAGAAGGAAATCGAGAGGAGGCTTCATAAAGGATTCTTCACCAGACGAAGGACTCCAGGTTTTCTTCTATTATTTATTATTATTTTTGTCGTGCCTTGAACAATATCTGTTGGCTATGTTTTGGAAAAAAATATAGAAAGAAGTTCTGTGATTTGAAGATTTATTCGTATGAAACCCTTGATTCTTCTGTTGAAAACATTAGTAAATCTTTTGATATTTCTTCAATATAATTTAGTTGTGAAACTTATTGTTTTGAAAAAAAATAAGTCATTTAGGTTGAGGTTGGATTTATTTGTTAGATCTATATTAGTTTTATTGAAAATTTGTTGTCATATGATTGTTTGAATCTCTGGGTAAATATATATTGATATACACACTTGTATATATATATATATTTAAACAAGATTAAATATACACACATATTATTATTTTGTCTCAATCATTGGAATGGATATATTTATGAATTTTATGTATTTGTGTAAATTTGTTTATATAAATATTAGATAATATATATATTTAATTGATGTTATGTTCTGTTAATATTTCTCTGTACTTTCGTACAAAATTGGGGTTTAATATAAAAAAATAAAATAAAAATTATTATACTATAAATGGGTCTAAGTGAATTTAATTTATTTGCAATTCGTGTTCTTTTATTAAATATGAAATTTATATATAAAAGGAATATTAAAAAAAATAATAATAAATGTAAAAATTAAAAAAAATTATATTTTTGAATGGGGAGGAGACGGCCAAGCCGTATCCCTGTACCCCCACGTATGGTGTATAGGGCGGCGGCAGTCAAGGACTGTCGTACCCAGCATCCCAAGTGGTTGATGGCACGGCAGCCCTTGGCTGCTGTGCGCGGCCATTGGGGAGGCCGTGGCCTCCCTAGTGGGAGGTACGCAGCCTCCTCAATGGAGGCACACCTCCCCAACACCCACAGTATTGCGTGCCCTTGGTTTGGAATTTTAAATTCATTAGAACTTTCTATGCGATTCGGTTTTTTTTTATATTTATATTTATTATATATTATTTAATATATATTTATTATATATTATTTAATATATATATATATCAATTAATAGTTAAATTTTATAATATGATTTAATAGTAGGATTTTAATATATAAGTTTTATTATATATATGTGTGTGCGGATTATGAATTTAATATGGTTATTTTACAAATTATAAGAATATAGTTTAATTAAGGAAATCAGGGATATGCTATGAGGTTATTAGTAAATTGATTGAACAAATAGGATTAAAGTATTAAATTTAAATTCCTCAATGGTGCCAAGTGAGTATTAGATAATTTAATGATTATTTAAAAATCTGATTTTAAAATCAATTACCTTTATTTAGAAATTTCTATTTTTTGAATTATTATAGATAATCAGGAAATCATTAAATATAAAAATAATGTTTCAAAGGCATATGATTAAACGATATTTTAATAGTTAAAAAGGGGAGCGTTAAAATGATTATCTCATTTGTATAGAGGAAATATAATTGACGTATGACCAAACGTTTTATTTAAAATATTAATTTTGATTAATTAATTTATTTTATGGTTGAAATATGGATTAAGTAATTTAGTTTAATTGTTTATTTATTAAATGTCTTGATTTTGAATATATTCGTGAAACTTAGAGATATGAGAATGATTTATTTAACTGGATGAATTTTTTTATTATAATACCTCGATTGTGAATACAATTGTTAAACGTAGAGTAAGGGTTGATTTTTTTATTCAGATGACTTTATTTATCGGAACGCTTTGATTAGGGAAGTTAATTGTGAAATTTAGAGTAAATGATTGGGTTGTAAATACTTCAATGTTGGGAAATGAATTTGGTGTATTTGATTGAGTAAATGCAAGATTGAAAACTGTGTTTGACTGGGTTTAGGAAACCCTAACATTAGATATTGAGTTGCATGGAATGCTTTCCTATCATGTTTCTTTTATTCTCCATGTCAGGAAAATGGGGTTAAGGGTCTATATAAGTCTTCTAGAGAAGTTCTCTAGAGTGGGATGTTTTGTGTAGAGGTTCAATTTGTGAATCACCTTGGGAATGGTGTAGAGTTGTACTATTATGTTGTACCCAGTTTTCACGAACGGGGATTTGTGCCTCCTAGAGAAATAGGAGAGGGTAATGAGTTTTGTACCTCCTTTGGAAGGAGTGTGTTTTCGTATTTGGTTTCCTCCAGTGTTCGGAGTGAATTTCCTTGTTTTGTTTCCTCCTTGGATTGGAGAGGTTATGTTGTCTAGTTATCTATTGTGGTATTGTTCCTTGTGTATTGTCGATAGGAGAGTGGCTCTTTGTGGGGCTCCGGCACACAAAGGGGTGCTAGGGTAACTCACCTAGAGTTTAACTAAGTGATAATCTAAAATAATTAATGGGGATCTTTCACACTAATAAAGATAAAGAATGTCTCTCTCGTGAAGCAAGTGAATGATAAGGCTCGAGATGAGATGGGAAACATAGTTTTGCGTGAGGGTCCGGCAGCCAGTAGAGGCAAGCCAGGGTAACCCAGGAAGGGGGTCCAGTAGCCTAGGAAGGTTGATCCAGGGTAACTCATGGCAATTTATGCATGACACTCTTCCTATGTCGACAGTTAATTAGTTATTGTGCGATGTACATGATCTTTGTTCTCTAGAAGCATTGTAACCTCGTGTTAAGCGATATTGTGTCTGTAGTGGTTAAGTGATATTGTGTCTGTAGTGGTTAAGTGTCATTGTGATTGTGGATGTTAAGTGACCTTGTGATTGTAGTTGTTTCTGTTCAGTTATGTTTTAGCCTATGTCTAGTGGTAGATGGTCTTGTGTAGGAATTCCTTGTTACTATCTCCTAGCACGGAGGGAGTGGGACCTTTTGGATTCCATGTGGTCGGGTGGCGTGCATCTTAATCCGTTGGTTCTTCTTCTTGTTCGTGTGGTCGAGATTTCTAGATGGAGAGCTCGCAGGAATCAGTTTCTTCTCATGCCTTGTTCTCTCTATACTTATTGTATTTTATTACCCCTCATTTGTTATTGAGGCAGAATTTGTAATATGTTATCACATTTGTTGGATTTACCTCATTCAGGAAATGAGTATTGTAGTCTTATTGTAAACATGTTGTAAGCTATATTGTTTGGAATCATGTGGCACTTCATATTCTTGGATGTAAATTTATTATGAATGGAATGTATGTGAACTTTAATTGTTAAGTAATTATATGATATGGTTTTTAATTCATGTTCCGCATTTGGTTTCAGTAACACGGTCTCGTAGCCTTAGGGAAATGGTTGGAAATGGTTAAGTGAATTTGTATGTTAATTATTCTTGTTTTAAAAAAAAATTAGTTCATTTGTTTAGTAAATTGCAATTTTCCCTAGGGTTGTGTGGCGGGGCGTTACATGTGTTGTAATTATCTCATGCTCCAAATAGTTGATATTATTGATGAACAGCCAATTATATTCGGTATTATCCTATTATGTTGAGCTATTAAATGAGATTATTTGTTGTTATTAATGTTGTTTATGATAATGGTGTAGAGGTTGTAAACACATTAAGGGATCACCCTCCTGGGTCTTGTAGAGCCCAAAGTGTAGGAGGTCTTTAAAATCCTCGTCAGTTGGTCCAGGGTCTTCGAGCTACCCTTGATTGGAATTGGAAATTCCATAGGTAGATTAGAAGACCAACCTGGTTATAGTAAAAACAACCAACACACCACTCCATGAGGGCCTAATGCTTACTCTATACAAATTTTCCCTTTCCCAAAATCCCCATGGTAATCCTCTTAATGCTAGAGTGGAGAACCCTAACCATTCTGACAAGGAAAATGTTGAGCCTTGGAGGGTGGAAATCCCTGAAGTTGTTGAACCTCTGGATGTTGAACAATCTCTCTACAATCCTCTTGTTGTTGTTGTGAGATGTTTGCTTATCCCTACTAAGAGTTCATCTTTGGCGGCTAATGTGTTGAACCCTTCTACCCCTCTATCCCAAAAAAGTGAGGACTCAAAAAATATTAACTTACTGCTTACCAAAGCTACCCCTAAAAAGAGAAAACACTCTCCCTTGCTACTTGAACTCCCTAAAGCCAAGAAACCTAGAAAGGATGTCAATCCTAGTGAAGTTATTCATATTTCCAAGGATGTGAATCAAAAGGAGGGGGTTAAGGAGAATTTGTAGGGTCAAGGGAGTGTTGGGAGTGGTGAAAGAAGGTCTACCCAGTTGGTGAAGGTGGCCTCAAAAGAGAAAAAGGGGAAAGAAAAAGTGTCTATGGATGTGGAGGATATCCTGGGTTATGAGGAATTTGAGACTCGGGAAGATGATGACTCTATAAATTTTGACTTTGAGGAAACTGCCTATGATATGGGGGAAGATGAATTGGAGGAAGAAAAATATGAGGAAGAGGAGGAGCAAGTTGAGCCGTCTGAAGAAAAAAATGAAACTGGGAATGAATAGGATGCTAGGCTTTCTGGTTAGGAGAATAATTCTAAAGAATTGAGTATTGATTTTCTTAAAATTAGATTAACCTTTTCACAGGTCCAATTTGAAGATATGGAAAAGGATTTGGTTACCCTGATGAGATTCACTAACAGGCTGATGAGACGCACGATGCTAGGAGCGACCTTGAGAGAAGTGAAGATTACTAGCAAATTGAAGAAGTAGGGAAAGGATGACTCCGTCAAACTACTAGATAAAACAGAGGGACCTGACTAGAGTGAGTACATGGCTCTCTTAGGAGAGTATGGGGACCTATTAAGGAAAGCCAGCTAATGGTTTGGTTTGTTGTGTTCCTACTTTTTTGATGGGTTTTTTGATGGGTTTTCTGATTTACATCAATATCTGGGACTGTTCATATATTCTCTTTAAGATCTGGTGGAATACCACCTAGTATAGTGTGGACTTAATTAATGGTCTTCATAGCTTAAATTTTGCTGGTAGTAACTTTTTTTTTTGATAGACAATGGTTAGACTATAGCGATGGTTTTAAATTTGGGCCTACATGCCAACATAATGCCATTTTTTAGTTTAGCTAGTGGTGTTGTTTCCCACCTTGGTATCTTTTTTTGATCTGCTATTGTTCCATGGGATCAAGGCCCTTACCTATTTATATTATCAAAAACATATTTAGATATTCATGATAAAGAAAACACTAGAAATTTTAATATTATGTTTTCTTCCTTCATATTCTCTCAAGAATGAAAATATCTTCATAAACAAGTGTGCACACACAAATAATGCCAAAGCTCATTCACACACACACACACACACACACACACACTATGAATGCCAAAATTTATTCACACATCTACACACAATGAATACCAAAGCCAACTTACAAAACCACACACAAAATAAGATCCAATGTTCATTCAAATACACACATATATTTGACACATATTGAATGTCAAAGTATTTTTGAACATGCAGTGGATTCCAAAGCTCACACACACAAATGCATATGCTTGCACATAAGAGTGAATTATATAGTGTTCATTCTTGCACACACACACACATACATGTACACATTATGAATGTCAAAGATAACTTTCAAGCCAACTCATAGACACACAAAGTGAAGCTAACTTTCAAACCCACCCATACACACACAAAGCAAACATCATTGAAGTTTGAAAGTATTTTTATACATACACTACACATACATTGATAGCTGAACTACATTCAAGAAAAAAATGAATGTTTTTTTTTTTCCAAATACACACAAACACAAAATGAATTTGAAACTAAAATTTTAAACATTGCTCCCATCACCCACACATAACACACTAAAATATAAATGAATTCCAAAGTTCATTTAAGTCTGAAGTATATTATGCATACACTTCATATAGAATTATAGTTGAAGTACATTCATACACAAAAAATGAATGTCAAATTTCTTTCAAACATATATACACAATGAAGCCAACATCAACTTTCAAACACCACTCCAGTTGCCTACACAAAACACTAAAATATAAATTTAATTGAAACAAAGTGAAAATTAAAGTTTGAAAGTGTTTTTGTACATACACACAACAAAAAATGATAGTTGAAGTACATTTCAAACATAAGAATGTGAATTCCAAAGTCAGTTCAAACATTTAGTCAATTATGTCACACAAAGTGAACAAAATATTTTTATACATTTACTCCACACAAAGCAAAAAAATATTTTTCTACATAAATTCCACACAAAATGATAATTAAACTACACTCATACAAAAGAAAAATGAATTCAAAATTTAAAAATATAGTCACATCAAAGTGAAAGGAAAAGTTAACTTTTGATTGCACACACATGCAATCCACATGAAGTGAATATGATAGTTAACTTTCAAACATACAAATAGTGAATCTTAAATTTCAAAGTTCATTTACATGTAGGACTACACATGCGCACACACAAACAACAAATGACATGCACATAGTGAAGACCAAAGTTATTTAAAACAAACCCAATGAAAGCCAAGTTTTATTCAAAGTTTGTATACACATTCCACACAAAGTGAACATCAAAGTACATTCACACACCACACAAATTGAGAATGTTCACTACAATCATACATATAAGAAAATAATGTTAATTCTTTCAAGCACATTCCACAAAAAATGAACATCAAATTCCACTCATACATTTCGCAAAAAATAAAAACTTTATTTAAAGTAAGTTTGTACATACATTCCAAACATAGAGAACATCAAGGTACATTCATACACCACATAAAATGATACTTAAACTTCAATCATACACACAAGAAAATAATGTTAATTCTTTCAAGCACATTCCACAAAAAAATGAACATCAAAGTTCATTCATACATTCCAGACAAAATACAAACTTTATTCAAAGTAAGTTTGTACATACATTCCACACAAAATAAAAATAAAAGTACATTCTTACACCACATAAAATGATAATTAAACTTGAATCATACACACAAGAAAATAATGTTGATGTTGATTCTTTCAAAACACATTCCACAAAAAATGAGCATCAAAGTTCATTCATACATCCCACATAAAATAATAACCAGACTTCAATTGTACACAAAAATAATGCCAATTCTTTGAAGTACATTATGCACAAATTGAACATCAAAGTTCTTTCATACTCAAGCCACACAAAATATCTAAATTTCATTTGTACACAAAAAAGAGAAGAATGCCAAATCTTTTAAGCATATTCAACACAAAGTAAAAAATTAAAGTTTATTTATACACTCCAAAACAATGATAATTAAAGCTCATTAGTACACAAAAAACTAAATATTCAAAGTTCCTTCAAGCACACCAACAGTTATAATTAAATTTCATTTGTACACAAAAAAACTAAAACTAAAAGTTCTTTCAAGCACATGAGCGTGCACACACACACACACACACAATACAAAATTTAGTTCAAACATGCACCACACAAAGTGAATACTAAAATTAACTTTCAAACACGCAAACCAAAAAAAATGAATGCTAATGCTAACTTTCAAACATAAAATTTAAAATATTTCTTTCACATAGAGTCAGTACAAACATGCATGAAGTAAACACTTGAGTTCAAAAATACACAAATACACACTACACAAAGTAAATACTAAAATTAACTTTCAAACACACAGACCAAACAAAATGAATGCTAATATTAACTTTCAAACAAAAAAATTCAAAATATTTCATTCACATAAAGTTAGTACAAACATGCATGAAGCAAACACTCAAACTCACACATACACACACACCACACAATGTAAATACCAAAATTAACTTTCAAACAAACAAACAAACAAAAACTAAATGCTAATAAATTCCAAACACACCATTAAAAATACTTCATTCACATAAAGTTAGTACAAATATGCATGAAGTAAACACTTAAGTTCACACACACACACACTTGAAACATTCTTCATTCATGCAATGTTTGTAAAAACATGTATGAAGTAAATACTTTAGTTTTAAAACACATAAAAAGTGAATTCCAAAGTTGTAAAACATGTTAAACTACGAGCACACATCACTTGAATTTGTTCAAGAACTCTTCATTTTAATTTTGTTCAAGCACACACCACATAAAGTGAATCCAAAATTTAAATTTCAAAGAACATAATTCATGCAAAATGAATGTCAAAGTTGAAACACACTTCACATGTAGAAAGTAACACATACCAAAAATTAAAAACCTCTTTCACACAAAGTTTGTACAGCCACACCCAATGTAAACACTTAGTTCAAGCATGTTGAATTACAAAACAATGACAAAGTGAATGCAAAACTTGTTGAGTCACATTCTTCCCATAAAGATGGTTGAAGCACACAAAAAGTGGATGCCAATACACAAATAATAATTGGATCAATTCAATGTGAAAACCAAGGTTAGTTCACTCTTCCCCCTCCCCACAAACACAAACACACAAAGTGAATGATTAGTTAAAAACATTTTACACACTTATAATTAACAAAGTCTACTCAAACAATACAAGGATGCTAAAATTTAAGCACACCTCCAAATCTAAGTGAAAGACAAAGTTAGATCACTCATACACACACAAGTGAACGTTAAAGTTAGTTAATACACATTTCACACACATTGAAAGTGAATATCTAAAGATCAAACACACTTCAAATAAATAATTAGTGAATACTAATACTAAAAAAATAAAATTCAAAGACACTTCAAACAAATAATCAATGGATGATTAAATTTAAAAAGATAAAGTAAATTCCTAAACTTAAACACTCACTTTATACAAATGATAAACATAAGCGAAAATAATTCAATTTTAAACATACAAAATGAATCAAATATAATTCAATATCAAAATTCAAATCCATGTTTCACATGAACAATAAGTATATCAATATAGAGTGCATGTAAAAGTTCAAATTCAAGCTCCACACAAACAATAAGTTTTATCAAAGTAGAATGAATGTAAAAACTCTAAAACATGTTCCACTCAAATAATAAATGCATTCCAAAAATAATAAAATAATGTTATTTATTACAATATTCCTAAATTGCATTATGATTAAAGAATATTGTGAAGCTTGATATTTATAATGCACCATTTGGGATTTTGTTTTTAAATGTGATGGAAATTAAAAAAAAAGTTGAAAAATGTAATATGTAAATTTCACAAAATAAAAAATAATGCAAAAACAAAAAATCCAGACAGAAACAAGGCTTAAGGAATAAACAATTGATCATACCTTTCAACCTCTAGAGAGACACTAGGCCTAATAGAATGGTCATGGCCAATCGCTATTCCTCACAACCTTAGGAAGGGGGGCAATTCAACCCCTTCCAAATAAAAAAATGTTTGTATTAAACAACAAATCAATGTACAAATTACATTTATTGAATTAAATCAACTTCAATAACCAATTAAAAAATACAAACACTTTCTCAACCTTTAGATTCCAAACATTTTCTAAAATTTTAAATATCATGCTCATTGAAATCTATCTTAATTCAGCTACTCATTCAAGCTTACCAATATTTCTAGGCACTAGCATCATGCCAAACAACCAACATGAAGCATGATTTAAATTTATATGAATTTCCCTATCAATAAAATATACAACAATTAAACATATTATTATTTAAATACAACTATGATAGAAAGATTAAATAAATGACGTTGATAAAACAACCCCAATACTTGCCCAATATTGCAAAATATCTTAGAAGCACCAAACCTTCAAAAAAAAAAATATTAGATCATAAATAAACACACGCAATAAATGCTAAATTTCATTCAAGAATAGATAAACACGCAATAAATGTGAGACTAAAATTTCAAACCTTGCTCCCCTCACCCACACATAAAACACTACTTGAAAAATGATTTTAAATTTTTATTTGAGTTTTAAGGATACTATGCATGCACTTCACTAGAATTATAGTTGAAGTACATTCATACACAAAAATGAATGTCAAAGTTCTTTCAAACATAGATACACAATGAATGCCAATGTCAACTTTCAAACACCACTCCCCTTGCCTACACAACATACTAAATATAAAGTCGATTGAAACAAAGTGAACATTAAAGTTTGAAAGTGTTTTTGTATATAAACTCAACATAAAATGATAATTTAAGTACATTCAAACATAATCATATGAATGCCAAGGTTAGTTTTAAACATGCCACACAAAGTGAACAAAATATTTTTATACATACAACTCCGCATAGAGTGAAAAATTATTGTTCTACATAAACTCCACACAAAATGATAATTAAACTACAATCATACAAAAAAATGAACACCAAATTTAAAAATATAATCACAGGAAAGTGAATGACAAAGTTAACTTTCAACTACACACACATGTAATCCACATGAAGTGAATATGATAGTTAACTTTCAAATATGCACATATTGAATGTTGGATTTCAAAGTTCATTTACAAGAAGACTTACAAATTCATGCAAACAAACAACAAATGGAATGCACTTAGTGAAAGGCCAAGTTTATTTCAAACACACACAACTAAAGCCAAACTTTATTCAAAGTAATTTTGTACACATATTCCACACAAAGTGAACATAAAAGTTCATTCATACACCACATAAGATGGTAATTAAACTTCAATCATACACAAAAGAAAAGAAACATGTTAATTCTTTAAAATACAATCCACAAAAAATGAACATCAAATTTCATTCATATACATTCCACACAAAATAGAAAATTTATTCAAAGTAAGTTTGTACACACATTTCACACAAGGTGAACATCAAAGCATATTCATACACCACATAAAATGATAAACTTCAATCATAGACACAAGAAATAATTTTAATTATTTCAAGCACATTTCACAAAAAATGAACTTCAAATTTTATTCATACATTACACACAAAATAATAACCAAACTTCATTTGTACACAAAAAGGAATGTAAATTATTTGAAACACATTATACATAAATTGAACATCAAAGTTCTTTCATACTCAAGCCACACAAAATATCTAAATTTCATTTGTACATAAACAAAGAAGAATACCAACAAATCTCTAATCACAATGCACACAAAGTAAACATCAAAGTTCATTTGTGTGTGCTCCAAAACAATGATAATTAAAATTCATTTGTACACAAAAAACAAAAATTCAAAGTTCCTTCAAGCACACACACGCACACACATACACACAATGCAAAAGTTATTTCAAATACACCACACAAAATACAAAATTTAGTTCAAACATACACCATGCTAAATAAATACCAAAATTAACTTTCAAACACATAGACCAAACAAAATGAATGCTAAAATTAGCATTCAAACACAAAATTCAAAATACTTCATCCACATAAAATTAGTTCAAACATGCATGAAGTAAACACTTAAGTTCAAACACACACACACACACACACACAAAATTCAAACATACTTCATTCACACAAAGTTAGTACAAACACTAACTCATTTGACTACAAAATCCAAAAAATATTTCCGATGAAAGATGTATAATTTGATGTATTGTTGGGTACTTGTGATATTTAATGTGTAATTTTCAATTTTTTAAAATTTTATCCCTGACGTTCGTTGAAATTTTGACGAACTTGAGTTTTCGTCGCAATTTCGATGAAGAGTTTTTCTTCAAAATTTTGACGAACATGCAAAATCAAATTGTGGCCAACATAAATAAAAGTGAGTTTGCCTATTCTTGTGAATTTTCTATACTTGCGACAATTTGTGGAGAACTAAGGACGATTTTCTTGGGAAAAATTAGAAAAAAATAAAGAAGATATCGCTAAGTTGACAGTAGTCATTTCCTTTTACAAAATTCATTTGTGAAGTCATATTTGTACTTCCAGGTTTGAAAATCATATTTTAAAGCAACATCTCATTAGATTTCATTTTTAGACTTGTGCATTTTCAGAATTTCATTTTTAGATTTTGATGTGTGCAAGTTCAATATTATGATTTTAGGAGTCTAACAGTTAGAAATCATTGTAAAATCAGAATTTAATAAGTTCTGGAATTAGCATTTTAAAGTGTTTTTTGGGGTCATTAACGTCAGACTATCTTCTCTTTTGTAGGGGTGGTTGCATGCCAAATTTTTTTGGTGTAAAATATTAGAATTATTAGATTTTGTTACCTGTCTAAGATTGAAAATTATTGGAGTGTGAGTTTGATATTTTTGAAGATCTAAATATTCAAGCTTGATAAAGAAAAATCATGTCATATAATATTAGTCCAGAACAAAATGAAGAGACACTTGATAGATTGTGGGCTAGATTGAAAACAAAGGGTGATGAGAAATGTTATTGTCCTTGCAATAATTGCAAGGGCTTAAAGACGAGAAGACTTTTAATCACAACAGTTGAGAAACATTATAGGCAGCATGGTCACATTGAAGGAGGGCATGATTATCGTCCATTAGTAAGTTGTTCATTATATGTGTTTATATTGATTGAATTTGTAAATGTTTATATTGTTTTAAAATTTTATATATAAAAAAAAAAAATCACTTGATCATGATCATGGTTTATTTGTGTCTATCATTATTATAAAGGTGGGGTGCCCTAGGGCACATGATATGGATTATCATGGCCCAGAGAATGTGGTTTTGCAAGAGGAGGAACATGGAGTTGTGAATATCAAAGATGAAGTTAATGATCCTATGGAAGAATATGATCATGCGCCATAAAACACAATTGAAGATGATGGTACAAATACATTGATCCATGACACATTTAGTGGCACAGCTAATCATGATGATCGAGATGACTTCGATGATGTTCATGATTTACCTATACTTGAGAAGGCATACGAGCCCCTTTATGAAGGCTCCCAAACAACTCTTCTCTATGTTTCATTGTTGTTGGTGAACTTGAAGGCTATGAACGGTTTATCCAACATAGAAATCTCATAGATGTTAAGGTATGTCATAAATGTCATCTATTTTAATTGTTGTTAGTTCATCACTAGTAAATAAAGGATGGAATATGTACCATTAATATTATTTATATTAACAAATTATTTTTTATTATAGATTTATTGGTGAGTTTTTGTTACCACCATAAAATATTTTACCTCGCTCATACCAAGATTTATCTAGCATTACGAAAGATATTGGAATGGAGTATCAATCAATAGATGCATGTCCAAATGATCATATTATATATCATAAACAACATTAATTTGCAATAGATCAACTAACAAAAAAGGTGACTCGCAAGGTTCTTTGTTATATTCCCATTATTCCAAGTATGCAATGATTATTTAGGTGTGAACCCTTGTATATATTGTCCATTCTCTAGAACTCCTTTTCTAACTTCTCAAGTATAATTTTCTCATCACACACCCCTTCCAGGTTAAAAACTTCATAGATGGCAGCCCCCGATATATGTATGAAGGGTTTTCCTAATGGATCATAGATAGCTTTGAGCTTTGGGTCATAATAGGAGGCTAACATTTTCACCAATTCTGCATCTACAAACACATCAGGGCAGACTAATTTTCCTAGTTTAAACCTCCATGGATTGCATACTAGCCCATATCGATTCCTTTGGTGGTAATGAAAAATAAATAGCTCATATCCCCTAATTGGTGTCCATATATCTCCTATATTCTTGCACTTATCCTCCAATTTTTCTACTTCTACCCTAAGTTGTGTAGAGTGTCTAGCTCTGGGACTCGAACCAGGCAATTGATCAATTAGGTCTTGGTTTAATTTCCTCTCAGCTACCCCAGGCTCTTTTCCAATTTTAGTTTTTTTCTTTTTCCCTCTAGGGTGATTACTCTCACTTTGCTTCCTACTTCTTACTTTTCTTGAGCTGGTGCCTTCCATTTTTCCCTTTATAAATTACAAATTTTGAAATTCAGTCATAGAGAACTTATAGATTTGCTTCAAAAATCCTTGGTTGTATAGTCCTTCGGCCCTTTGTTCACTCTCCAAATGCCAGTTTTATAGAATTCACCTTCAATTACTTCTCTTCAATTTAGGGAATGACTAGCACATTGGGTGGAAATGTTGCCATTAATGTTTTAGCTTCGAACACGAGTGAGGCAAAACTTCAAATTTCACCACTGTCACATCAAACATTTATATTGGTAAGACAATTCAAATTCTTGGGCGATCCTTTTTATCTAGACCATACCAACATTCATTGATCACCTTGACGATTGAGGAAAAATTACCCCTCTTTCACTGATATCACACAATTCATCCTTTTGATCCATATAAAATCACCAAGAGTCATCCCAATAATCATTTTGATATGTTTGCATCTCCATCAGTGTGACATCTTGTATCACTAAGACATTCAATAGTTTATCTAATGTTATGAGTCTCCCCGATGATCATTCCTTCATTCGTAATCATGTCGCTAAGACTCCTGCCAATAGAACCTTATCGGTGTGACATGGATAGTCAGGGGAACATTTTGGAATTATCCCGATATCTTTTGTCTGGGCGATAACATCTTTTTGTTTCGTCGGTGAGACAAAATGGGTGTCTCGCCAATGATATTTCATCGGCAGGACCAATGTGCTCAAGCTAACCTTACAATCTCTCCTCGACAGGGTTTTTCTTGCTGATACATTTCCTTATGCTTGATCTAGGTGACACAACAGATTTCTCATTGATAGTATTTCACTGGCGAGACATATATACTCGGTTTGACATATTGATCTCACTTGGATGGTGCTTGTCTAACTGACGAATTTCCTCATCGGTGAGACAATAAACTATATCTTCTCGACATGCAGCTTCTTATGAAAACTGATCGATGTAACCTTCCTGATCTCTCGGTAATATGTTGGAAAATACATATAGGAACATGATGATTTATGGATCGGGGAGACCAGCACCATCTCTTTCCGATATGAGTTATTTATTCAAATTCTTGGGCTTAGAGGAAAAGTATGGTATGAGATCAGTGGTAATTATGATATGTAGAAAAAAATTTACTCAAAATATGGTGTTTTTGGAAAACAGGACCAAATCACCAAAATCACCATTTCTAGGTTGTATTGCTTAGGGTACTGATTAGGCCTATTTTACAAAGCAACTAGCCTTTAAAATTGTGTAAGAATTTGTGCAGGTCTCTCTCACCCTCCCTCCCACCCTCTCCCACTCTCTCCCACCCTCTCTCCCACTCTCTCCCACTCTCCCATTCTCTCCCACCCTCTCTCCCACTCTCTCCCACTCTCCCACTCTCTCCCACCCTCTCCCACTCTATCCCACTCTATCCCACTCTCTCCCACCCTCTCCAATCCCACTCTCTCCCACTCTCCCACTCTCTCCCACTCTCTCCCACTCTCTTCCACTCTCTCCCACTTCTATTGTTTGTCAAGCTTTGAGAGTTGTTTGGATTGTTTAAATTGGTCATTCTAAACTTGTTGGAAGCCTCTTAAAGGTAGGTTGATAGGTTGGTTGAGTTGAGCCTCCTAGGTCTAAATCAGGTAGTTGCTATTGCTAAGGTGGATTACTCCTTTCTGCGAAGGCCATACACTTATGATTGGGCCAAGTGTTCTTTTATTTAGAAAATTCCTATTGCCTTTTTGATATGTTATAATTTGATTAGATGGGTTATGAAGCACTTATTTCAAGTAATTTATGTCTCTTCTAATTTGTAATTTATTAAATTCAAACACAAACAATATTAGGTAGATAATCAAACATCTTTCATTTCTACAGTGACTTATTTATCCTAAAGGAACTAAGTATATAGTATACAAAGAAAACCAACAAACCCACAAATACCCCTATTTTGAAGAGGAAGAGAGAGAAGAGAGGGAGAGATAGGTTGAAGAGGAAGAGAGAGAAGATAGGGAGATAGATAGGTAGAAAAGGGAGAGAAAGAAGAGGGGGAGAGGGAGAGCGATATGTAGAAAGGGAGAAAGAGAGAAGAAGATAGGGGAGAAAGAGAGAGATAGCTCAATAGATATAGAGGGAGAGGGAGAGACATAGAAAGGGGGTGATATAGAGAGATAGATGGGGATGGTGAAAGAGATAGAGAGCTCGTGATAGAGGTAGAGAAAGATATGGATAGAAAGAGATAGAGAGAGGAGTGAGGGGGAGATAAAAAGAGAAATAGAGATAGAGATATAGAGTAGGAGAGATGGAGGGAGAGATGGAGTGAATGAGAGAGAAAGGGGGAAGAGGGAGAGATAGCTCAATAGATAGAGGGGGAAGAGGGAGTGACATAGATAGTGGGAGATATAGATGGATATGGAGCGACAAGGAGAGATATATCAATCACCCTCCCTATATCTTTATCTATTCATCCTTATCTCTTTATCTCTCTACCTCTCTCTATCTCTTTGTCTCCCTTTCTATTTGTATGTTTCTCATTATCTCCCTCTCTCTCTATATTTTCTTCCCTATATTTATCTTTGTCTCCTTAAGTGTGCAATGGGTACATTGAAGAGGTCTTAAAGGAGAATTATCATATGTTTAATCAAATGGCATGCTACCTTGAGCATAACTCCCCAAGGACATGTGCCATCCTTGGATTGTTCACATGAAAAAACCAATGAAAATTTAGTTTCTCTTTTCCCTCTCTCTCTTTTCCTTTTTAGCTCTTATATTTCTCCCTTTCCTGCTCTCTCTCTCTCTCCCTATCTATCTAAGTTCATCTATTTCTCTCATTCTCTATCTTTTTTTGTTTCTATCTCTCTTTGTATTAGCTAATAGGCTACATACATTGTGAGATTTGAGCTTGAGACAAATCTCATGCCTAGATACCACTATTGTGTCATTGGAAAACAAGTTTCAACTGCCATTTAATGGTAAACCATCTATATTGTAATGGAAAAATCCTCTAAAATATCGGGTAAAAAGCCTATATATACTATTATATAATAATAAATATAATTATATTATATATAATTTAATCTAATATTACTATTATATTAAATATATATTATATTAATTATAATTTGTATTATATAAAAATATACTTATTATTAATTATTAATTATAATAATTTTATATGTATTTAATAATTTTGTTAAAGAATATAATATATAATTATAATAAGTTGAATAATTATATTATTTATTATGTAAAATATAACTAATATATACTTAACTATATTGTAGAATATTAAAACCTAGCTAAATGGTGCCATAATTTTCAAATTAATTAACATACTCTAAAACCTAATGAAACCAGGTTGTAGCTCATCAAATTGGAGAAGTGAAAGGTCAATACTAGTGCCGAGGAAGAGTTTTGAGTTAAAACAAGGTCAATACCAGTGTTGACGAAGATTTTGGAGGAGTGAAAACAAGGATTATACCAATGCTGAGGAAGAGTTTGGAGGAGTGAAAACAAGGTCAATACTAGTGCCGAGGATGAGGTTGAGGGCACTTAGGGAAAATCGACAACCAAGGGACAATGAGTACTATAAGTTTGGCACCCCCATTCTCTTTAACCTGCAATTTTCATGCCTAGTTTCCAAATATCTTCTCATACATTGGCACCCCCATTCTTGTAAAATGGTATAAGACAAAAAAAATAAAATAGCTTAGTCTTTCACATTTTTATCAACCAGCCTCAAGTCTTGGAAAAAATTTCATAACCTACCCACATCTTGGTTGAGGTCTAGGATTTCATCACACATAGCCTTCATCGCATGAGTCTGAATCTATTGTAGACTTAGCCATCTCTACAAGCTTAGTGAATTTGACCACTTTATCTTTATTTTTGCTCCAATCTTTATGTTTGTCCCTCCCCTTTCAATCATCTTGCACAACTTGAACTTATAGTTGCATTTTCTTATTGATCATTCATGTGCTCATGTCAATCAAGCTAGTTGACCACCTAGTTACCCCCAACATCCTCCACGTTAAGCTTAATGCCTCCCACCTCCTCCAAAAAGATTGACATTTTCATCATTCTCATCTAGAACTCATAATTAAGTCCCACTAACTTTCAAGGTAGTGATAACCTCCTCCACACACAACCCTTAAAAAATTATGAATAGAGGAATATAATCTTTGAAGAACTCAAAGTTTTTTCTCTCCTACCTGATATAATTAGTCATCTTATCCTTACAAATATTTATAGTTATTCCTAGAGTCACATAGACCAATTCTTCATAATAGAAGAATTTGATCATACTTTTCCAATTATGGCATTATGAAAAAACCTTAGGTTAAATGAATAATTCCTAGCTAAGTTCTTTAAATCATGTCCAACCATATAAGAGAATATTGTTGCTATGTGTACTTGGATACCATGGAGAAAGGATCTTTGGGATTTTTCATCAATGAAGGTATTGTTAAATTCTAACACCTAAAAGTGAGAATGAAGAATCTTTCCTAGGATGGTGGCCAATTATGCTTCTCAACACCTAGATTGAAAAATCTTTGTGAATATCATTGCCATCAAAATTAAACCTATTGCTTGAGATATAGTCATACAAGTAAAAAAATTGGCTTTCTTGATAGTAGATACATTATAGACAATTCAATCCTTGCATAAGAGATTGCTGAATGGGCCCAAAAAACTACTCATGATGCCCTTACTATTAAGTTAAAACTTTCACAAGGCATATGATTCCATCAAATGTCCTTTCATTTATAAAAGGCTCAAATGGATTTATTTTAACCCTAAATTATTATCACACATTCAAATATTTGTTAATGGGTGATTACACAATAGTGTGTCCCACTTGTGGGATAAGGCAAAAAATAATTCCAAAATTACAAAATACTCGTTGAATGAAGAACCTTCATTTGAAGGCGATGTCGTCAAATTGATAAACCTTGACTTAACAACCGCAAATTCACAAGAAAATTGCCCCTATCAGCCCTAGGGAATCAATTCAATGCCAAGTTTCTTTCTTTAACAGACCCCTAAATGCAATGAACCTCTATCATACCATGTTGCACACAAATCCACCGAGTTACAGTTCCAAGATAGTGTTTGGATTGGTGGATGTCATTTCTATTTATCCCTCAAACACTTACACAGGAAAACAGGGCAGTCCCTATATTTGATTGTTTTCTCCCACAAAATAGTGATTTAGCACTACAAAACAAATGCAAATGAAAGGGGACACATATATTTATCTACACCAATGATCTTAGAGCATTTCAAGCTTGTATGGATCCATACAACACAGAAGAACTTTAGAAAAACAGTAAAAACATAGAAAATTGGTATCAACTCCTCCAACAATTGCAACAATTACAATGGGATGGGAATACAATATGATAGAAGTGGGATAATAAATGCATCATTTGAAGCATCAAACCAATATGCAAAGATGAAAGAAAGTGCTAACCCCTTATACTAAAAAAGTTTCTTTTAACTTTAAGTTTGTTGGGTAGTCAATTCTTTTAAATTATCAAATCCTACCATCATACATAATCAAAATGTTGTTGTTTTGAACGACTATGACCACTAACTTTCGCTATTTGAAGATTTTGAAACCTTGTCATAGAGAACTAGAACATTGATGCAACAACTCATCCTACCTTAAAACATACCAAAAATCCCCTAGCAATTAGACATAGGAATATTTAAGATGACTTAAACATTTTTTATTGCCAAAGCATAAACTTATGATGACTTAACCAAGCCTAGTACACACTCCCTTCCTGTTAACCACTTAAACATATGGAAATTAAATGTAAATTTTCTGCTATTTTTAGTCATGTAGGTGTCCAATAAACCACTTGGGAGTGTTTCCCTTCAAGTTTATTTACTTGAATGAAGAGAAAAAGTCCTTTGATTACAATTAGAGAATACATTTGAGGCCTTGGTTGTGTAACTGGCAGACCATAGTCACATTTAACACTTGTTACAAAGTTTGGGAGTTAAAACGTTAAGTAGATTTGATTTGTGATGGACACATTTGGACAGTAGTAACAATAACTTGCAATCTATCAAGACTTGATTACCTTATAACTTGTTAAAATCTAGCGATGAAATGATAGATTAATCATAATGTCACCTTGGGATCACATCACCATGAAAGAACTTCATCCAACATTCTTATGAGTGTAGGTACCACCAAATAGGAATTTGTTAGATCTATTTTTCTTGAGTGAGGGAAATTCAGGAAGAGAAGAGGAAAGCAAGACATGTAGTAGGTCTAAAAGAGGGAGATAAACTAGAGGTCAAAAGATTAGAAGAAAATTTTGTAAACGCATGGAATTTTTTCTTACTAAAGGGGGGTCATGTTCTTATGATGATGATAGCATAGGATGCATCAAGGTGCCCTTGAGGTACAAACATCTATGGAAACAATGGGTACCCAAGGAACTTCCTCCAATAAACACTAATTTTTGTGTCAACGAGAGGATATATCACATAGCATCATCATCATTACATGGTTTGGGCCTATTTTGCATGGACATCATAAAGGTCTATTATGAAATAGTTACTGAATTGATGGAGTATGTCAGACCCTATTATAGCTGCAAAGATTGGATGCAGCTGGTTTGATATACACGAAGTATGCGTAGGTATGCATTGTCAACAAATTATATAAAGCTAAAAGATAAGGATCAAAATAAAGGAGTGGCTATGTACATAAAAAGCATTAGGGAATATTGCAGGGTTTATAAATAGTACACGACCTGGTTCAACAAATAAGCAACCCAATTGCATATTCAAGGTGCATGAGGGAAACCGTGTATTCGTATGTGCAATAAAATCAATAACTATAGGGGAAGAGTTGCTAATCTATTTCATTTAAATACAAACATAGTTATTATGGGGGTGGTCTGTACTATATACCATTTTACCCAACCTCCAATTAATGACTCCAATATACCATTTTATTGTTATGTTTTTTTCATAAGTCTATTGGTTTCATTTTGGTAATATTTTCTTATATTTAATTTTTTTCACAATGGGACATTGATCATACGGTGAAGGCTTCGGCCTAGACCATAGATCGCAATGCATCTTCAGGTGCTTCTACCTGACAAGTTTACCTCATTGTAATTGTACAAATTAGATATGAGCAAAATGTTTTATTATTATGTTTTTTTCATGAGTTTATTGGGTTAATTTTGATAATGTTTTTAATATTCTTGTTGCGATCGGTTGATCAGGGAAAGGCACCAACAGTAGAGGAGAGCATCCATAGGGAGGTGCAGTCACTATTTTGTGATGATGAAATTGCATATTCAACAAACCCTCTCGATATGATAAGGAAGACACAAAAAAGATGCAATGAAGAAATCCTTCAGTTGTTATTCATAGTGCCTCAAACAAATGAGATAAGAGAGAGGGTAAAAATATTGACTAGGAGAGCACAAAACTTGCAAGTAAGTTGTCATGAGGTCTTTAATTATAACATAAGTTCATTCATGGTTTTATATTTTGTACTCTTTTATGTCATGAACTAAAATATGTGTTGTTTTTACAAGATTTTTTGTGTCCTTGTGATGTTGTTGACCATGATCAAGGTACTACAGGTGCTGCCCGAGGAGTAGGGGTTGGTACAAGTGTCCATCTTGATCTTCCAATGCATACATCATATCATCTGACCCCATCATTCGTGCCTATATTGTCGACTAAAATTTCAACAACACATAGCATGCAGGCATCAGGTAGTGCACCCTCTAGTAGCGAACACATGCTAGAACATGCGTCAGGACATGTACCTATGGATGCAAATGCAGAGGCCACTAGTACTAGCGATGTTTTAGCAACATTTCCTAGATCTTCCCATATTACTAGTATAGGAACATTTCCCATCACATTTGTGGTGACTGAGATTGTGTTCCCATAAAGATAGAGAAGGTCCTAGGTACTTTAAAATGTTTTAATTATTATTATATATAGTCCAATTGAAATTTACTTATTGATCACTCTTTTTAGACTAATGATCCCATGATCATTTTGTAGGAAATGATATTTTTTATAAACATCTAAGTGATATTACATTGGAGCTCTTTGGGCCCACCATACGTACATGGTGGAATGCCCAAAATCAAGATTTAAAAGATGAGCTCATTAACTGTTTACTTGTGTTGTTTAGTGATAAAACATTTTACTGAACCAAGGTCCTTAAGAAAGATGGTACCTATCTAAAGTATGTGAGGGACCAATATAGGTCACATTTAGAGAACAAAAAGTACGAGTGCCCCCCCATGATTCTGGAGAGGGAGTGGAAGGACCTGGTGTCGGATGGAAAGGAGAAGGTTAAAAATAAAAAGGAAAGAAACCACCGGGCCAAGGAAGGTATGTGATACTATCAACAATGTAATTATATACTAATTACTCTTTCTTTTTACATAATCTAACCTATTTCAAACTTTTAATAGGCTTCCCAACACATCGAAAGCAACAAAGGCAAGACTAGAAAAACATGGGCAGCACAAACTTGGCTCTGGTGGTTATATGAAATTAGCCGCACAAATTGTAAGTATCAATAAATGAAATATTGCATCCAAATAATAAATTGCAAACAATTTTGGTTTTATCACACCATAGAAGCAAAATTCATGATCTTATGTAAAAATACAGGGCTCTAAATTCAATAGACAGCCCATAGAAGAGGACCTAAAGATTGCCTTCCAGCAAGGCTAAGGAGTTGTGGTTGAACGCCTAAGAGTCTTGACTAGGAAAACACAATCTTCCACTGCATCTGACACATAGGTAAATAAACTCAATAAATTTTATTTAAAATTGAATACTTGTGCAATCTATTCAATATTAATTTCCACCATAAAGTAATTATGTACCTATTTGTTTTAAATAGACAAGCAATGACAATACTACACATAACATTGGAATGCAGCCTAGTGAGGGTGGAGCACAACCTGTAGATGAAGGTCATGGTGTGCATCTCGGTCTCGGTACTAGATGCATTCATGTGCTATACAAAACGCAGTATGGATTAATACAATTAAACATCTTTAATTGCAATTGGTGCGTTAATTAATGTAACCTTTCATGTTTCAACTTTGGAGCATGTAGAGCATGATCAACATGTTGAGCATGATCAGGCTAGAGAATATCAAGAACATGATGTGACCCCATCAAGTAAAGAGGACCATTGTAATGTTATTTTAAACATATTTAATTGCAATTTGTGTATTAATTAATGTAACCTTTTGTGTTTCAACTCCATATTAGGATTTAGAGGGTGTTCAACATGTTGAGCATGAGGCTATAAGACAAGACTAGGAACATGATTTTCATTATATGAAGATGGATTTTCATGCTTGTTTTGAAGCACATGTTTTAGAACAGGCAAGAAGAATGCTGGCAAGGGTTAAGGAATTTGGCTTTACACCTGCCAATTGCATAGTTTACTTCATTCATCCAACATATTGCCAATGTGTTTCACAATTGTTGGAATCATATCCTATAATTACAAAACTAATAAAATTAAAATATGTAAGTTTCAAATATGGCATTACATATCTTTCTATGAATTTTTGAAAGAAAATGTCAAAATGGAGAAGTATTAATAAAATAATCTGCATAATTTCTAACAGATTAGGGATTTTTTTTGTAGAGTTATCTTGAATATATTTAAGAAAGAAATAACTTATAGAGATTGAAGCAGAATATTTGTAGTCTAAAATCACCAGTCAACACATCTTAGTAGTATCTCAATTCAAATGAACTAGGTCCACTATCCATTAGCTAGTAAAATAAATAAAACCAATTCATAAGATTATTTTGTTCTAATAGGGTTGACTAGTTGCTTCTTTATTTTCGATTGGCAGGAAGTCATCAATATACACTTGGTTTTCTCACCTTCTCTTGCCTCATGGCCAAAGAGTTTCTGCATAAGGCATCAACGTAACCTTCAAGATTGACAATGGAAATGAGTACAAGGTCGGTATAACTTAATGTTAATTGGGTATGATTTTATTTGTTCAAGACCAATTTAGATTCATTTTATGCTCACACCACTTTTATTTACATTTATGTTTTGCTAATATCCATTTTCCTTTACATTCATATTCTTCTATACTTATTGTGTTTACAATAATGTTTCCTTAATTTAAGCTAGGGGAGAGGACCCAGTTTGTGCTAGCCTATCTTTCATAGGCAGGGAGAATGTTGGAAAAAGTTATGGAATCTAGCTTTACACCTGCCAATTGCATTTTCTTGAGAGTTTCTGAAGCTTTTTAAAAAATCCATTTTGTGCATATCTTGCAATCATTGCATTCCATGAGATAACCTATCTTTGAGGCATTCTTTCAAACAGTTCATGTGCCTTTTTTATGCTTCCACATTTTGCATACATGTCTACTAGAGCATTTCCAACTATAATATCTAAAAAAATTCCTCCTTCTATGATGCTTTGATGGGAGTATATTGGCAAAGGCTGTGGAATTTTGCTTTACACCTACCAATTGCATTTGCTTGAAATTTTTTAAAGCCTTCTCAACAAATCCATTTTGTACATATCTTGCAACCATTGGAATCCATGAGATGAGATCTTTTTAGGTATTCTGTCAAACAATTCATGTGCCTTGTTAATGCTTCCACTTTTTGCATGCATGTCTACTGGGGCAGTTGCTACTATAATATCTGACAAAGTTCTTCTATCCTTTATGCTTTGATGGATGTACAAACTGTTCCAAAGCTCCCATTTTGGCATGGGCAGGGAGGACGCTAGAGAATAGTTTTTTTTAAATTGCTCTGTTTCGTCAAACTTTCGAAGATAGCAATTGATGAACCTCCAAAAGTGTCTGAAGAATTTGCAATATGCTCGACAAAACTTTCGTCTTAATGACTTGCCTAATTTGTCACAATTTTGATAAATTTTTGTTGTTGTTCTTTTGATCTGAAGTATGTTTCCAAGACTCCTGCTAATGTAATCTTATCGGTGGACATAGCGGGCTAGGTAGACATTCAGAATTTACTCTGATGGTATATGTATTGCCAATATGCTTCCCTCATGCTTCATCGATTAGACAAGATGAGTATCTCGTCGATGAAATCTCATCCTTGAGACAATAGGCCAATCCTCCCAATATATCTTCTTAGGAAATTTTGATCGTTGTAAGAGTCTTGATCTTTCACCGATATGAAACTTTCATTGTAATGACTTCCCTATTTTGTCACACGTTTGATGAATTTATGTTGTTGTTTCGACAATTTGGTAAAGGCATGCCACTTGTGTTCTAGCTATTGTTCATCGCTAGATTTCGTAAATGGTTGTCGATATTCTAATGAACACAAGATCCCTTTTTCGTGGCAGCATCCGGCGAAACTAAGTCGTGAGTTCGATGTTTTCAAAGCTCATCAGGAAAGTGACAAAAAAATTAGTGATGAAAATTGTTTCACTAATTCGTCGATATTCTGACAAGAGATTGTCGATAGTTCAACAAACTTTCATCATAAATTGGGGCCAAATACAGTAGTGAAACATGCACAAAGTAAACACTTTAGTTTAAACACACACATAAAGTGAATTTCAAAGTTATAAAACAAGTTACAAGTGCACTTCACTTGGAATTTTTTCAAGCACACACCACATAAAGTGAATACAAGATTTAAATTTCAAAGAACAATACTTCATGCAAAATGAATGTAAAAGTTAAAACATATTTCACACATAGAAAACAAGTGCCAAAATTTAAAAACCTATTCACACAAAGTTAGTACAACCACATGCAATGTAAGCACTTAGTTCAAGCATGCCAAATTACAAAACAAAGACAAAATGAATGAGTACCATAATTCACGAAAACAAATTAAGGGGATGGTGATTTAAAAACATATGCTTCACATAATCAAAGTGGATTCCAATACACAAACAACAATTGGATATAAAACTAGATGCCAATACAAAAACAATAATTGAATCAATTCAAAGTGAATGCCAAGGTTAGTTCACTCTCTGCCCCTCTCCCTCTCCCCCATCCCACACACACAAGGTTTACTCAAATAATATGGGGATGCTAAAGTTCAAGCACACACCTCACACAAATAATAAGTGGCTACCAATACACACAAACAATAAATGACTCAAATGCAAGTGAATGTCAAAGTTAGGTCACTCTAACACACACAAGTGAATGTCAAAGTTAGTTCATACACATTTCACACACACAAAATGAATAACAAAAGCTCACTCAAACAAATGATTGGATGCCAAGTTCAAACCTCACAAAAATAATAAATGGCTCAAATCCAAGTGAATGTCAAAGTTAGATCACTCTAACACACACAAGTGAATGTCAAATTTAGTTCATACACATTTCACACACACAAAATGAATAACAAAAGCTCACTCAAACAAATGATTGGATTCCAAGTTCAAACCTCACACAAATAATAAATGGCTCAAATCCAAGTGAATGTCAAAGTTAGATCACTCTCACACACACAAGTGAATGTCAAAGTTAGTTCATACACATTTCACACACAAAATTAATACCAAAAGCTCACTCAAAAAATAAAGGGATGCCAAAGCTCAAACAAATGATTGGATTCTAAGTTCAAACCTCACACAAATAATAAGTGGCTTCCAATATACACACAAACTATAATTGGCTCAAATCCAAGTGAATGTCAAAGTTAGATCACTCTCACACACACAAGTGAATGTCAAAGTTAGTTCATACAAATTTCACACACACAAAATGAATACCAAAAGGTAACTCAATCAATAAAGGGATTCCAAAGCTCAAACAAATGATTGGATGCTAAGTTCAAACCTCACACAAATAATAAGTGGCTGCTTTAATACACACAAACTATAAATGACTCAAATCCAAGTGAATGCCAAAGTTAGATCACTCTCACACACAAGTGAATGTTAAAGTTAGTTCATACACATTTCATACACAAAATGAATACCAAAAGTTCACTCAAACAATAAAGGGATGCCAAATCTCAAAAAAATTATTGGATGCCAAGTTCAAACCTCACACAAATAATAAGTGGCTGCCGATACACACACAAACTATAAATGGTTCAAATCCAAGTGAATGTAAAAGTTAGATCACTCTCACACGCACAAGTGAATGTAAAAGTTAGTTCATACACATTTCATACACAAAATGAATACCAAAAGCTCACTCAAACAATAAAGGAATGCCAAAGCTCAAATAAATGATTGGATGCCATGTTCAAACCTCACACAAATAATAAGTGGTTGCCAATACACACACAAACTATAAACTGCTCAAATCCAAGTGAATGCCAAAGTTAGATCACTCACACACACACACAAGTGAATGTTAACATTAGTTCATACACATTTCACACACACAAAATGAATACCAAAAGCTCAATCAAACAATAAAGGGATGCCAAAGCTCAAACAAATGATTGGATGCCAAGTTCAAACCTCACACAAATAATAAGTGGTTGCTAATACACACAAACTATAAATGGCTAAAATCCGAGTGAATGTCAAAGTTAGATCACTCTCACACACACAAGTGAATGTAAAAGTTAGTTCATACACATTTCACACAGACAAAATGAATACCAAAATCTCACTCAAATAATAAAGGGATGCCAAAGCTCAAACATATGATTGGATGCCAAGTTCAAACAATAAGTGCACAAAAGTAAATATCTAAAGATCAAACACACTTCAAACAAATAATTAGTGAATGCTAAAATGAAGCACACTAAACAAACAAAATTCAATGGCACTTCAAACAAACAATCAATGGATGTTTAACTTTAAACACATATAGAAAAACTTAAACTCACATTTCATACAAATGATAAATGCAAGCAAAGCAAATTCAATTTTAAGCATACAAAGTGAATCAAATATAATTCAATGTCAAAATTCAAACCCATGCTTCACACAAACAATAAATATATCAAATTAGAGTTCATATCAAAGTTCAAATCCAAGCTCCACACAAATAATAAGTTTAATCAAAGTATAGTGAATTAAAAATTCAAACACACATTTCACTCAAACAATAAATACATTCCAAAAAAATTAACACAATGTTAATTATTAAAATTTTACTATTAAATTATATTGTGATCAAAGAATATTGGGATGCTTGAGATTTTTTATGCACCATTTGAAATATTGCTTTTAAATGTGATGAAAAATAAACAAAATCTTTAAAAATTAATATGTAAATATCATGAAATAAAAAATAACACAAAAACTAAAAAAGACCAAACGCAAACAAGGCTTAAGGAATAAGCAATTGACCATTCCTTTCAACCTCTAGAAAGACACTAGGCCTAATAGAATGGTCATGGACAATCACTATTCCTCATAGCCTTAGGAAGGGGGACAATTCAACCCCTTCCAAATAATAAAATGTTTGTATTAAACAACAAATCAGTTTGCATATTACATTTATTGAAGTAAAACAACTTCAATAACCAATTAAAAAATGTAAACATTTTCCCAAACTTTAGATTCCAAACATTTTCTAAAATTTTAAATAAATGTTCATTGAAATCTATCTTAATTCAGTTGGCCATTCAAGCTTCCCAATATTTATAGGCACTAGCACCATGCCAAACAACCAACATGAAGCATGGTTTAAATTTATATGATTTTCCCTATCAATAAAATATACATCAATTAAACATAATATTATTAAAATAAAGCTATGACAGAAAGATTAAATAAATGGTGTTAATAAAAGTAAAACTATCCCAATACTTGCCCAATATTGCAAAAACTTTTAGAAGCATTGAACCTTAAAAAAAAAACAAAAAATTAGATCATAAATCTACCTGATATACAAATATATCAATTAAAACAAAAAATTAGACCCTAATTCTGATATACAAATATACGCAATAATAGTCTAGACAAAATATCCTCTAATATAAATTTATCAGAAAAAGTAGAAATAGATGGCCAGCCATAGACATACAATATCATTTTCTATTCTTTATTCGATCTAGCGTTGATAAACATGATGATAGGATATGACTGATCAGTTTGGACTACCATACAACGATGCACCCACCTACGCATTTATGATATTTTATCTTGTCAAATAAAGTAAACTAGCACGTGCATGTCTAAGAGTGGGTTTGACTTGAAATCTCACATGAAAAAGATTATCAGCTAAAAATATTGTTCACAAACTAAAACAAGGGAATAAAAAATTGACTTATGAGTGAAAATTTACTCAAGCCAGACTGCAAAATAGCAACTGACTCACACTACACTTGCACTAAAGTTTAGTTGACGACAACTAAAGTACCATTTAGTACTGGAAAACTACTTTATGATCAAATAAAGATTTATTTTGTGAGGCACATAATTATGATGTTCAATTACTCAATCTTCTCTCCTATTCATTTTAAGGTGGAAAAAATAGTAGAAATTATGTGGGTGTAACAAAAAAAAGTTAATGCAAAAGATCAAAACTATAATGTAATTAAATTCGTACAAGTTCAAAGATGTATCATAGCCAAGAATTGAAAGTTGATATTATATATGATATTGTTTTAATCGTTATTATTCACACTCTGTAGCCAAGCTTTTCATGTTTGGTTTATGTTTATCTATTTTGTTTCCTCCCAGTTTTATCTGCAATCGAGTAGGAGTAGCTATGCTATTTATAGAGGTTGTTGTTGGAAAGGTTTGTGACATGGCCATTCAACAAGTTGCTAATGAGGTGAGCATAGTGTGGAACTTCACGAAAGACTTTTGAATGGTAGAATAAAATAGAGAAAATAAATTATTTTCTAAATGAAACTGATGAGAAGAGCAGTAGACAGCAAACCCACATGAAATTTTGAATTCTGAAACATAGATTTTCATATTTTTTTTAAACTTCTATGGCTCTTCACTCAAATTTTTCTTTAGTATTATTCAAAACATGCTTATTTGTCTAGGAAGTTCTTTAACAAGAAACCCACAAGTTAGAGATAAAATGTTTAGCCTTACTTCTGGCACTCTTTGCCCTCTCATTTTCTCAGAAGGTTTCAAACACCCACTTAATCATTTAGCAGCTTCAGGTAATATTCTTTGTAACTTCATATAAATTTGGAGTTTAAACTGCAGATTTTGACATCCATTTGAGATTAGATGAATTTTAAGGTGATTTAAACCAAAAAAGTTTGTAGGATTTATCAAAACTACATTTAGTTATTTATAAGATTGATTCTATCTACCCTATTCAAAATGGGCTTACAATTCAATAGGAAAAGTTAGAGCTATGCTTTAAATGCTCATTGTCATTCAATATCTCTTCTAGCTATCAAATATCCACTTAATTGTTCATCAGATATATGCAAACTTATTCATAGCCAGATACAATTTTGATATTAAATAAATTAGATTACATGACAAAATGTTGCATAAAATTTGAGTAGATTATTTATATGGGTGTTTAGTTGTTCAAAAGATTATTTTGAGGAAAAAATGGTAGGCAAGATCTATAGGAATATGTTTACTTGTTTCAAAGATTGTTTCTCTGAGTGTTCTTGATTTTTAAAGCATCAAATGTCATTTGAAGTAGACATACAATGTGGTAAATCCTCTCTAGTATGTGTTGAAAAGGAAATTTGAAACACATTGATTTTATTTAAGGTTCTCTTCTACTATATTAAGCTAATTGCATTGAGAAAAATTAGACGACAATTTTCTTAAATTCTATTGCCATATTCCATCTATCATCTAGACGTGTCTATAATGATATGTTGATAGTTTTCCATCACAAGTAGTTAATTTAATTATAATTTTAGGTCTTATAAAATTCATGTCATGCCCAAAGTAATGTTTGGAAACTAGAGGTTCAATATGTGTGCCCTAGGATTGTACAAAGGTAGAGGTTAGAAACTTAGAGGATGAACTTCAGTACTCAAACATGTTTTAGAGGGAAAAGTTAGAAACATAGAAGTAGCCATAGTGAAGTGCTTTGGGATTGTATAAAAGGGATAGGGATGTGCAAAGAGGATTTTAGAAATAGGAGGAATAGGCAAGATTTAAATCAAATACAACACAACACTCCATACTATCTAAATCCTTGCACAACCACCCATGCTTAACGCACCTCATACTGCAGGGCACCCTATCTTGCCCACAATGGATTCTCCTCTTATTGCATTTGAAAGGAATGGAAGAAGAAAGAAAGAGGATAGAACCATATGAAGAGGTGGGAGAAATAACCAAAGCTTCAGTATTCATGCTAGCCCTATCAATGTAGAACCATAGTGTTGTTTTTTTAATTCTAGTAAGACAAAGGGCTCAAATGCTAGTAAAACTTGTCAGAGGAATTTTTTTAAGGGAATATAGACTAGGGATATAGAAAGATGAGGTTGATAACATAGGGCTTCCCTTTAAATGGTGAAAACATGATAGTATCCCTCAGAAACTCTAAAGTTAAAAGCACAATAGAGACTAGTATATTCTACACAGGTATAGTGGTGCAGCTACATAGGTATATTCTAATTTTTCCCTACATATACAATTGTCTCCATAACAAAAGAAAATGTTTAGCAAAGAATTAAGATTAGGAGTACCTTTTGTATTAATTTGCATGTTCCTCTGCATCTCCACTGCCCCTTCAAATTCCTTCAAACTATCAAGACTCCATGTTGGTTGTCAAGTCCTCAACCTTGATCTGGCACAACCCAGTTGCGTAAGAGGAATAGCTTTTAGACATATTAGCCGATGACAATTGATTGCTTGTAACTGCATATTTTATGCATCTAGAGAAACATAAAAAAATATTCCTACTGAAAGCGGATATGCACCAATCTGTTTGTTTTTTTGGTCCATTTAAAAAATATTTCCTATTTATGGGAGACATCTGCTCCAACCTCTACACTCCACATAGCCCTAATATCAAATTAATACAATGTTTGAAGTTTAAAGGGGAACCGGCTAACTACTAGACAAAATGCACCTATGTACATAAAAAAACACATAAAAACATGCATACCGACATGCATGGTAACATACATAACATGGAGAGACGGCATAGTGGGCCTACCAGATGGGCGATGAAAGTGACGAAATTAGCAGACAAGACCAAACACCCGAGAGATGGTAGGTAGGAGTTAACGACGTCGTCAGGTCAGTTTTCCCACATTTTTCTAGCCAAAAAAGGTGAGTGCCTTAGCTTTGTCGTGAATTTTATTTTGTCTGGTGTGGGAAAAGTGGAAGGGAATGACGTGGGCATTTTCTGTTTGGAGAAAGAAAGGTGAAAATACTATTTGTTTCCATTCTACACATTGAAAGTTGAAAGTTCAAGGTTTAAATGCGTGTGGAGGAGTTGGGGGAGAAAACCAACCAAATTTAGGTGCTATTTGGTAGTGTGCACATTGTAAGCTGAAGTTTGGAGTGCATGTGGAGTTGGAGGAGAATACCAACCAAATCAAGGTGAGGGGTGCTAACCAATTCGGTTGGAGGTAGAGGGTTTTACAAGACTTTGTAATTTGTAATTTGTAATTTGGGAAACACAATGTGTGGGATTTCAATTACTTGAATCTCCTTGTTTAAATGTATGAATGTCTTCAAAATCAGACATTCAATTGTTGTGTTTAAATTTTGTATGATTGAGAAAAAAGTGCACAAAATAATTATAATTGTGAAAAAACACAATGTTGGGTTTTAGTTATTTGAATCTCCCTATATAAATGTAAAGGGTTGTCTCATGATGGTTTGCTTGCTTCTTCACATCCACGGTTTTGTAACATGGAATGTTACAAAATAGTATGAATGTCTTCAAAATCACACATTCCATTATTGTGTTTAAATTTTGGACGATTGAAAAAAAAAGTGCACAAAATAATTCTAATTGGGAAAACACAGTGTTGGGTTTCAGTTATTTGAATCTCCTTGTTTAAATGTAAAGAGTTGTCTCATGGTGGGTTGCTTGCTTCCTAGCACCCATAGTTTTTCAACATGGAATGTTACTATACAATAGCGAATTTGCATCCCCTATGCAAATCCCTTTTTTGGCCTTATCCACTTTAGAAAACCAAGTTCGAAGGCTTAATTCCACTTAAGCCCGTTGTTGGCAGTCCACTTGGCACTTGTTTTGAGCATCAGTTGGGGTGTTTCTGACAAGGATGCTTGCGCAGTGTGCAAATGTCTATGCAGTGTGCTTATGTCCCTGGTAGATTCTTGCGGTTGAACCTATAGAGGCATTACACTTCTCCTTGGCAATGAAGTTGTAACGCCCCCTTCAGCTGACTGACTTGAATATGGTCATTTCCCTTCATTCCCTCTTAAAATTCATCTCTTAAACAAGCATTGGATCTTCTTCCAAGCATTGAGTTGACTCTTGATCACTTCAAGCATTCAATCCAACACCTTTAGCAGCATTCAAGCATTCCATTACATCCAAAGCTTCACTCTATCAGTTCAGTAGAGCACATTTGGGACCATGCCATTGCAATAGAGGCTTGAGTTCCTCTCATTTCTCCTCCAAGTAGCCTTGAGTGTTCTTGGTGGAGGTGGTAAGCTTCCCTCTCCTCTCCTCTATCACTTGGTTGAGTAGCATAGTACTGCATTGTAGTGTTTGTGTTTTCTTTATTGCACTATCTCTTTATCTCATTTCTTTGGCTATCCATGGAGGTAGAAACACCTAAATGAGGGTCTGACTAAGGTAGGCCCCTATACAACCACCCAACATTTTGCCTCTTTCAATGTGCAGGAGTGTGTGCTCTTCAAAGGATCGGCTAGCGAATGACCTTCTCGATGAGATCCTCCTTGCCCTTATCACTCTTGTATTTATACTTTACAACATTAGAGAATACTTTGTTCATTTTCTAGTGTCATTTTGGCCCTTTAGTTAGTCAGTTGGGTCATTAATCATTTTAGCAAGTTTAACCTTGTCTCTATTGTTTTCTGGCCATACGGATGCTAGCACACTTTAGAGGTGCCAATACATTGTGTTGTCATCCAAAGACCGCACTTTCGTCCTCGAACAGAGAGCTCCCTGAGACGTAGAGTTGAATTTGAGAACCGGCTCGCCCAGCCCCACATTGAAACTCAAATTGTAGAGTGGTTGTAGGACATCATAAGTCCTCATCATTCTCATCCTCATAACCCTAAACATTGCACTTAGTTGAGGTAAGTTAGGGCAGCCTCTCTCATCTTGACCCTCCATGACCTGGGGTCTTGTATGTGGTGGTCCCCCTCTCTTACATTTTTGGTGAACCTGACATGAACCAAAGTCTGTTCATTTGTCGATGTTGAGGCTTCCATTGGGTGTTCCAGATTTGTTGTGTTCTTGAGTATTGTGAAAGTTTATGAGCATCACAACCCAATCCACAACTTTTGGGCATATCGTGAGGAGAAGTGTATGTCACCTCCAAATGGATAGGATGAAGGTCTTGCTTGGTCTCTCTATAGGCCTTTTCTCTTGTCCCACTATTAGTTTGGCTGAGCAAGAGAATTTATTAAGGAATGAGATGGGATTCACTGACAAAACTGATCATGTTCCCACTCCTCCTGCGTCTCCCATGCCATCATTGGTGGATGAGCATGAGGCCATTCAAATCCCTACAGAATATGTGTCCATGTTTGCAAAAGGGTTAGGCGACCTTGAAAACCATTTGGAAAGAAATCCGAAGATGGCTAGAGCCACTTAAGTTGCTAGTGAATTGAAACATATATATGGGTAAAAATCACATGGGCATAGAGCTTCTAAGTAGTCTCCTCGGTATCGCCAAAGTGTGTGCTCCTTCGAGAAACCCTAGCTTTGCACAAGGAGTCACCTTCGAAGAGAATGAGGGACAATTAGGAGTATCAATCCCTCCCACTTCTATCTACATGGTCCATGCGATCCCTTCCATTAGTTTCCCTTCCATCCCTAATCAACCAAAAACTACCAAGGTGAATAAGGTCTCACTGGGCTTTAGCTTTACCCCTTTTGTCACCCCTAGTGGTGGAGGTTTTGGCGAAATAGGTGGTGGAGGCTTTGGTAGTGGCGATGCATTCAGTATTAGAGGTGGTGCTAGCGACAGCGGTTCTGGCGAAGTTTGTGGCGGTGGTTTCGAAGGAGGCACTACTAGCAATGGTGGCTCTAGTAGTGACTCTGACATAAGTCACACCAGTGGAAATTCTAGAGGTGGACTTGGTGGTGGCTCTGGAGGAGGTTCCTCTGGCCCTTTATCTTCTAATGATCCCATTTTGAACACTTTGCTTCATAATATGGGTAAGATGTAGAGCTAGTTAGTGAGCCTTTCCCAAGCCTCTATATCCTATCTTCCATGCTTTCTTCTGACAAAGCCTGTTTTCAGTTACCATCTTGAACACACCCTTCCCTCAAGGAATGGAGATCCCTAAATTTGAGAAGTTTGGTGATAAGGGAGATTTGCAGATGCACATGTTTTCCTTTAATGACCTGTGCACTGAATTTTTCCATCATGATGCCTTGATGGATAAACTCTTCCCTCGATCTCTCAAGGACACAACACTCGATTGGTACTGTTCCTTGCCTAAAAATTCTATTTTCTCATTCGACCAACTACTAAATCAATTCCTAGGTAGTTCCAAGTTGCAAACATCAGGTCGAAGATGACATTTCCAGATCTCGTTTGATGTTAGCAAGGAGATAATGAAAAGATTACTGATTTTATAGCACATTATCAAGTGCTTCTTTCATAAATCTCATATCAGCTACTCAATTTTGATGTACAAAAGGTGTTCATAGAGAACTTACAAAGGCCTTGGCAAGAGAAGTCCACCCTTATGAAATACCCTTCTTTCACACATTTGTGTGCAACTTTACGAGAGTACTAGCAAACAGTTGCTCAGTTGAAGGGACCTTCTTCATGTTCCCATTCTGAGGGAAAATCCATCATATCAATCTCTGGTAAAGGTAAAGTCATTGCGAATGTAGTAGTCGTTGTTGATGTTAATGGCCTCAAATGCAATTGAAAGTTCACAAAGTTGTCAAAATCTTATACTTCCATCTTACAAAAGTTATTAAAGGATAAGATCATAGATTCGCCAACCCCTAAGCCTGTTAGGGAACCTAACCTTAATTGGTATGATGGGAGCACTTATTGTTAGTACCATCGTGCTAATGGACATGATACCAAATGATGTATGTGGCTGCATCATGAAGTACAATACCGCAACAAGGACGGTACCATTCATCTCAATGGGAATAAATAGAACACTAAAAAATCAGTGGCAAAAGCTAATAGTGAATTACAGATATACATGGACCCGTTTCCATCGCATTATGCTAACATGATTATTGATCCCACTAATTATGTTACCCAGCCCGAGACCTATGTTAATATGGTCATAGTAACTTCCACTATTCCACCTACACCTGGTTCACCAAATGTTACAATTACATCACAAGATTTTCCCTTGAACAACAAACCTTTACCTCTCTACATTCCCACTCGTGTCAATGGTAACATTGTGACATGAGTCTTGATAGACCTCGCAAGCCGTGTGAATGTTATTACTAAAGAAACATTAATATTGAATTCACTGCAAACGGAAAAATATGAAGAAACAAAATTTACCATTCATAAACATGATGGTATGAGTCTTAAACCCTATGGATCGATCACTTTGTCTGCCCTAGTTGGACTTAGTTCTGATGACACAGTCTTCGACATCATCCAAAAGTCAGATTTGTTCAGAGTGAAGCTAGGAATTCCTTGGTTGGCTTCCATGAATGGGATCGCCTCCATTATTCATAAGTGTTTAAAATTTTCCCATGAGGGTGTCGTGCATGTAGTGCATGATATTGGATATCAACCTTTGGTATCTCATGGTGGATATTTATCAGATCACTTTTGGCCCTCCCTGGTCGGTCTGCTCCCTCTGAGAACGGATCTACTTTACAAGAACTATGTGAAGTATAAAACTGGGGGCAAAGGGGAGCCAAAGCTGACCCTTACTATAACAAGAAAATCGATCGCCTCCTCTTCCTGAGAAGAGAAGAAGGAGCCTGCACTAACGAGTACTTCTCCAAAAGAGAAGGAGAAGTCCTTGTCAGCTCCCTCTCCTTCTCACAAAGGCAAAGAGAAGGCTATATCAACTGCTCCCTCTTCCCTGAAGAAAGAGGAGAAGCCTATGACAACTCCCTCTTCTTCTCACAAAGGAAAAGAAAAGGTGACTTTTTCCCAGACTGCCCCATCCTCTCCCCTTTCTTGGGAAGAGTATTGGATGAGCAGACCTGGTGGCTACCCACTGATTCTGATGATCCCTCCTTGGCATAGGCCCAAGATTGGGATCATGGACCTCCCTAATGAATTTCCTAGACTGTGGCATTATTTATACAGTAGAAAGAGAGGTTCTTGTAGAGAATTTGATCTACGGCCTCCTACTGCTCCTACTCCTAAGGAAGTGAGCAGAAAGAGGCTCACTTCTAAGGCTCTTGAGTTGACTCCTCTTGTCACTTGTAGCCTACTCCCCCTACTCTCATATAGGAACCTATCCCTTCGCTTTAGATGGCCATAGTGGACATTCATATGACTGAACAAGAACCTCCTGTCCCTTCACAAGCTCTAGATTCTAACTCCAAGAGCCATAGAAACCACCTTACACGTGAGCTTAAGCGTTGACGAAAGGCTCTCCTAGCCAAGCATACCACCTCACAATAGAAGGAGAAGGAACAACTGCTCCTATTTCAAGACCTCCTATAGCATCTTCTTCATCCCTTCCTTTTGTTTCTCTTCAGTCTGGTTCACTCTCGACTTCCGTTGTGAGCACGAATGCACCTAACCCTAAATGGGTATAGGTGTTTATCTCTCCTTTGGTGGATCTACCTTTGTTGATGTCCATCCTAGATATCCATCCCTTCCTAAAGTCCATGGATATGGTTAATACTTTGGTTGTATCTATTGCAGTTCTTTCCTCCTCTTCCTTTGCACCCCTAGGTTCATCTATGGGGAGTTCATCTCCTCCCCCAAAGAAAGAGGCGGAGGCTGTTCTTTCTAGTGATGAAGGATGTAAGATGGGTCCACCTTCTTTGCAAGGTGATATGGTACTAACTTATTTTTTCCTTGTGACAAAACCAGTTCTAGCTTCTCCTGAGTTTGTCATTGCTCCCAAGTCATTCGCGAGCTTAGTGGTGAACCTCAGCCACAACCTACCTTGGCCACTAAGAATAGGCATGGTGCTCCTATGGGATGCATGTTTAATTCCATGGACGATGTCTTGGCCTTGTCGTTGATCTTCACAAAATCCTTGACCTTGACTCCACAAGAGCTCGGCGAAGAGGACCTTGAGGGGCCCTCTTCCTTAGCCCTTGTTGCAGGAGGGTCGGATGCATCCCACCATTACAGGCGTGTCCTCCTTCCCATTATGAGGATTTAGATTGGGAAGTAGATGACCTCTTGGTTAATCAATGTTAGGAGGAGCCCCCTTTTCTTGATCTTGTGTGCATGTATGATTTGTGGTGTATTCCCCCGTACTCATTCTATGTGTTCTTGGATGACCCTCGTCACCCCTGTTAGTGCATGGATACAAGTGTGGTCTTTGTATCATAAACCTTCTTCTATTTGTATCATCATTCTTCAATATTTGTGCTTTATTTTTGATAAATTGGGGATGATGCAAGTGTCAGGGGCATTTAGGCTTCCCTTCCATGTTGACCCAATTTTTTATTTTTTATTTGTTTTTAGTGCATTCTTCCTGATCTGGTTGGGGATTGATGATCTTTCACCTTGCATTGCGGTTACCTATTATTATTGTATGAGCTCAGATAGATCTAACCTCGCTAAACCAAATCCCCTTGTGTCCTTTGTTTGTATTTTTCCTTTTTGTTTTGCCTTCTCTTTATCCTTCTCTCTTCTTTGCTTGAGTTGTCCCTCCTATGTGTTACAACACTCTTCTTTAACACTTTAGTTTTTAGAAAATGAATTCATTATTAATGAATCTTTTCTCAAAATATTTTACAAACTTTACCTTAGAATCACATTCTCAACACGAAACCTTAACGAAATGTGTTTCCTTCATCACGAGTTCATAAAGAAAGGACTTACAACTTTTATTTCCCCTCACACGAGGGCATATCCTTCCTTTTGAATTCCTTGATGAATTGAACATCTTTCAAAAGGATTCCTTGATGATGAATCACTCTAAGATGAATAGATGCTTTGAATTGTGTGTCCCTTGAGTGGACCCCTCTCCTACCTCACAATAGGTTCCTAAGGGACCCTTCTTTCAAAGGCCTTTATGACAAAGGGATTCTTTCATGTCTAGCCTAGGGGTAGCCTAACTAGACTCATTCCATTTTCTTTTTTTGTGTCTAGCTTGGGGGAAACTTGACTAAACCTCACATTTCAAACAACGCGTCCCTTAAGTGGACCCCTCTCCTTCTGAAGGGTTCTTGTGGGACCCCTTTGAAATTTTTACTTATTGACAGTCTGTGTGACTATCCACTTATTTTCCTACATGGCCGCTTTTGACATGTCCTATCTACAGGTAGACATGTCGTCGATTCCTGACTCTGTGAAGTCTGCTTTCTCAAGTTCCTCCATGCGAGAGATCTTGGGGGCTACCTCCCTGCAAGACTAAGAACTTGTAGGGTGCTTTCCTTTGAGCTTTGTCCATGCAAGATATCTTGGGGGTGGCTCCCCTGTAGGACCGAGAACCTGTAGGGTGCTTCTTCAGGTCTTCTTCATGCTTGAGTTTGTGGAGAATACCTTCCCTATAGGACTAAGAGCCCATAGGGTGCTTCCTTCAGTGTTCATGCTTGATTTCGTGGGGAATACCTCCCCTACAAGACCAAGAACCTGTAGGGTGCGTCTTTAGTGTTCTTCATGCTTGATTTCATGGAGAATACCTTCCCTATAGGACTGAGAGCCTATAGGGCAGTTCCTTCGGTGTTCTTCATGCTTGAGTCTATGGAGAATACTTTCCCTATAGGGCCAAGAACCTATAGGGCACTTCCTTCAGCATTCTTCATGCTTGAATTCTTGGTGAATACCTTCCTTGTAGGATCGAGAACCTATAGGGAACTTCCTTAGGGCTTCCTTCATGTGAGAGATCTTAGGGGTTGCCTCCTTGTAGGTCTGTGGGCCTGTAAGATGCGTTGTTACAACTTCATAGTTTCGAACAGCTATGAAGTCATTTGTTTTCCCTACACCTTCGGGTTCACCAGATTGAGTACTGCTTCCTTGATAGTTTAGGTATATTTTTCTAACTCTACTCTCTTCTTGATCTACTTTACCAAGCACTCACCAATACTCATGCTCACTAAAGTGGGGAAAAATGTATAAGAGTGAATTTGCATGCCCTATGAAAATCCCTTTTTTTCCCTTATCCACTTTAGAAAACCAATTTTGGAGGCTTGATTCCACTTAAGCCCACTATTGGCGGTCCACTTGGAACTTATTTTGAGCATCAATGGGGGAATTTCTAATGGGCATGCCCACGCGGTGCACTTATGTCCCTGGCAGATTCCTACTACTGTACCTGTAGAGGCATTACAATTCTCATTGGAAATGAAGTCGTAACACCCCCTTCAACTAGCTGACTTGAATATGGTTGTTTCCCTTCATTCCTTCTTAAAATTCATCTCTTGAACAAGCATTGGATCTTCTTCCAAGCATTGAGCTCACTCTTGACCACTTCAAGGATTCAATCCAACACCTTTAGCACCACTCAAGCATTCCATTACAACCAAAGCTTCACTCTGTCACTTCGGTAGAGCAGGTTTGGGACCATGCCATTATAGCAGAGGTTTGAGTTCCTCTCATTTCTCCCCCAAGTAGCCTTGAGTTCTCTTGGTGAAGGTGGTAAGCTTCCCTCTCCTCTCCTCTATCACTTGGTTGAGCAGCATAGTATTGCATTGTAGAGTTTGTGTTTTCTTTATTGCATTATCTCTCTATCTAGTTTCTTTGGTTGTCCATGGAGGTGGAAACACCTAAATGGGGGTCTGACTAAGGTAGGCCCCTATACAACCACCCAACATTTTACCTCTTTCTATGTGTAGGAGTACATGCTCTTCGAAGGATCAGCTAGTGAACGACTTTCTCGGTGAGATCCTCCTTTCCCTTATCACTCTTGCATTTCTACTTTACAACATTAGAGAATACTTTTTTAATTTTCTAGTGTCATTTTGGCCCTTTAGATAGTTAGTTGGGTCATTAGTCATTTTAGTAGGTTTGACCTTGTCTTTGTTGTTGTTTGGTCATAGGAATGCCAACGCACTTTAGAAATGTCAGTGCGTCGCGTTGTCGTCCAAAGACCACGCTTTTGTCCTTAGATAGAGAGCTCCCTAAGACATAGAGTTGAACCAAAGAATTGGCTCACCCACCCCCGCATTGAAACTCAAATTATAGAGTGGTTGTAGGACATCATAAGTCCTAATCATTATCATCCTCTTAACCCTAAACATTGCAATTAGTTGAGGTAAGTTAGGGCAACCTGTCGCATCTTGACCCTCTGTGACCTAGGGTCTTGCATGCGGTGGTCCCCCTCTCTTACAGTTACAAAACAGTATGAATGTCTTCAAAATCACACATTCCATTGTTGTGTTTAAAATTTACATGATTGAAAAAAAACTGCACAAAATAATTGTAATTGGGAAAACACAGTGTTGGGTTTCAATTATTTGAATCTCCCTGTTTAAATGTAAAGGGTTGTCTCATGGTCGGTTGCTTGCTTCTTAACACCCACTATTTTGCAACATGGAATGTTGAAAAATGGTATGAATGTCTTCAAAATCATGCATTCCATTGTTGTGTTTAAATTTTGTAAGATTGAAAAAAAAGTGCACAAAATAATATCAATTGGGAAAACACAATGTTGGGTTTCAGTTATTTGAATCTCCCTGTTTAAATGTAAAGCATTGTCTCATGGTGGCTTGCTTGTTGTTTAACACCCACATTTTTGCAACATGGAATGTTACAAGACTTTATGAATGTCTTCAAAATCACACGTTCTAGTGTTGTGTTTAAATTATGCATGATTCAAAAAAATGTGCATAAAATAATTCTAATTGGGAAAACACAATGTTGGGTTTCAGTTATTTGAATCTCCTTGTTTAAATGTAAAGGGTTGTCTCATGTTCAGTTGCTTTCTTCTTAACACCCATGGTTTTGCAACATGGAATGTTACAAAACAGTATGAATGTCTTCAAAATATCACATTCCATTGTTGTGCTTAAATTTTGCATGATTGAAAAAAAAAGTACACAAAATAGTTCTAATTGGGAAAACACAGTGTTGGGTTTCAATTATTTGAATCTCCCTGTTTAAATGTAAAGGTTTGTCTCATGTTCATTTTCTTGCTTCTTAACACCTATAGTTTTGCAACATGGAATGTTACAAAACAGTATGAATGTCTTCAAAATCTCACATTCCATTGTTGTGTCTAAATTTTGCATAATTGAAAAAAAAGTGCACAAAATAATATTAATTGGGAAAACACAATGTTGAGTTTCAGTTATTTGAATCTCCCTGTTTAAATGTAAAGGGTTGTCAAATGGTGGCTTGCTTGCTACTTAACACCCACGGTTTTGCAACATGGAATGTTACAATATAGTATGAATGTCTTCAAAATCACACATTCCATTGTTGTTTTTAAATTTCGCATGATTAAAAAAAAAGTGCACAAAATAATTATGATTTGGAAAACATAGCGTTGGGTTTAGTTATTTGAATCTCCCTATTTAAATGTAAAGGGTTGTCTAATGGTGGGTTGCTTCCTTCTTAACACCCACGGTTTTGCAACATGGAAAGTTACGAAATAGTATGAATGTCATCAAAATCACACATTTCATTGTTCTGTTTAAATTTTGAATGATTGAAAAAAAAGTGCACAAAATAATTGTAATTGGGAAAACACAGTGTTGGGTTTCAGTTATTTGAATCTCCTTGTTTAAATGTAAAGGGTTGTCTCATGGCCAATTGCTTGATTCTTAACACCCATAGTTTTGCAACATAGAATGTTACAAAATAGTATGAATGTCTTCAAATTCACACATTCCATTGTTGTGTTTAAATTTTGCACAATTCAAAAAAAAGTGCACAAAATAATTGCAATTGGGAAAATACAATGTTGGGTTTCAGTTATTTGAATCTCCCTGTTTAAATGTAAAGGGTTGTCTAATGGTGGGTTGCTTACTTCTTAACACCCAAGGTTTTGCAACATGGAATGTTACAAAATAGTATGAATTATTCAAAATCACACATTCCACAATTGTGTTTAAATTTTGCATGATTGAAATAAAATTACATAAAATATTTGCAATTTGGAAAACACAGTGTTGGGTTTAAGTTATTTGAATGTCCTTGTTTAAATGTCAAACATTGTCTCATGCAAGGTTGCTTGCTTCTTAACACCTATGGTTTTGGAACATGGAATGTTACAAAACTGTATGAATGTCTTCAAAATCACACATTCCATTGTTATGTTAAAATTTTGCATGATTGAAAGAAAAGTGCACAAAATATTTGTAATTTTGAAAACACAGTGTTGGGTTTCAGTTATTTGAATCTCCTTGTTTAAATGTCAAGGATTGTCTCAAGTTGGGTTGCTTGCTTACTAACACCTATAGTTTTGCAACATGGAATGTTATAAAACTATATGGATGTCTTCAAAATCACACATTCCATTGTTGTGTTTAACTTTCACATGATTGAAAAAATAAAGTACAAAAAATAATTGTAATTTTGAAAACATAGTGTTGGGTTTTAGTTATTTGAATCTCCATGTTTAAATGTCAAGGGTTGTCTCATGGTGGGTTGCTTGCTTCTTAACACCCATGGTTTTCCAATGTGGAATGTTATAAAACGGTATGAATGTCTTCAAAATCACACATTTCAGTGTTGTGTTTAAATTTTGCATGATTGAAAGAAAAGTGCACAAAATATTTGTAATTTGGAAAATACAGTGTTAGGTTTTAGTTATTTCAATCTCCTTATTTAAATGTCAAGGGTTGTCTCATAGTGGGTTGCTTGCTTCTTAACACCTATGGTTTTGCAACATGGAATGTTACAAAACTGTTTGAATGTCTTCAAAATCACACATTCCATTGTTGTGTTTAAATTTCACATGATTGAAAAAAAAGTGCACAAAATATTTGTAATTTGGAAAACAAAGTATTGGGTTTCAGTTATTTGAATCTCTTTGTTTACATGTCAAGGGTCATCTCATGGTGGGTTGCTTGCTTCTTAACACCTACAATTTTACAACATGGAATGTTACAAAACTGTATGAATTTCTTCAAAATCACGCATTCCATTGTTGTGTTTAAATTTCGTATGATTGAAAGAAAAGTGTACAAAATATTTGTAATTTGAAAAATACAGTGTTGGGTTTATTTATTTGAATCTCCTTGTTTAAATTTCAAGGGCCATTTCATGGTGGGTTGCTTGCTTCTTAACACCTACGGTTTTGCAACTTGGAATGTTACAAAGCCGTATGAATGACTTCAAAATCACACATTCCATTGTTGTGTTTAACTTTCATGTTATTGAAAAAATAATTGCAATTTTGAAAACACAATGTTGGGTTTCAGTTATTTTAATCTCCTTGTTTAAATGTCAAGGGTTGTCTCATTGTAGGTTGCTTGTTTTTAACACTAACAGTTTTGCAACATAGAATGTTACAAAATAGTATGAATGTCTTCAAAATCATACATTCCATTGTTGTGTTTAAATTTTGTATGATTGAAAATAAAGTGCATAGAATATTTGTAATTCAAAAAAATCAGTGTTTGGTTTCAGTTATTTGAATCTCCCTATTTAAATGTGAAGGGTTGTCTCATGGTGGGTTGCTTGCTTCTTAACACCCATGGTTTTGCAACATGGAATGTTACAAAACAGTATAAATGTCTTCAAAATCACACATTTCATTGTTGTGTTTAAATTTTGCATGATTGAAAGAAAAGTGCACAAAATAATTCTATTTGGGAAAACATAGTGTTGGGTGTCAATTATTTGAATCTCCTTGTTTAAATGTAAAGGTTTGTCTCATGGTGGGTTTCTTGCTTCTTAAAACCCATGATTTTGCAACATGGAATGTTACAAGACAGTATGAATGTCTGCAAAATCACACATTCCATTGTTGTGTTTAAATTTTGCAAGATTGAAAAAAAACTACACAAAATAATTGTAATTGGGAAAACACAGTGTTCGGTTTCAGTTATAAGTACATTTTATTTGTATCTTTGGAGCATCTACTTCCTTATTAGCCCTTTAGACAACAATGTCCGTTTTTTGGATAGAGCTTTGAGTGTCTTCAATACTTTTTTGTAGTTTTACAACCACTCTTTGCTTAGTTTTGAGAGTGTCTTTCTGATTAGAGAATGCAAATGTTTTCTATTTGAAAAGTTTTGTACAAAACTTGTCTACCTTTTCACATATGGCTTTCATGTCTCCAACCAACTGATTCTCTTTTTTTTAAATGAAAACTTTTTCTTCTTTACACAATACGAATGTAATGAAAGGAATATCTTCAAAATATATAACAAGTCTTAGGTAGACTAAAAATTATGTTTCAAATTTCTCTAATTAATAAATGTAGGCATGTTGGAAAACACTGTGGGTTGTAATTTCTATATTTTTTCTTGTTGTAAGCTAAAGGGTGGAATTTTTTTCTTTTGTGCTTGATGTTCTTTTGTTGGTCATGTTTAGTTTTATGTCCATAGATGTTTGACTACACTACTTGAAATCTAGTTATAGGATCATCTTTCATTTTCTCTACTTAGACAAATTCATATGCAAATACAAAATCTCTCGACTTTATCCACTTGCATTGTGATTTGTCCATTGCACATACTGCACATGCTCCTTCATCAACTTCTCAAGAGTGGTAAGAATCTCTTCAGTTAAAACATCTCATTAAGTTTGATCTCCTTATGTTCAAGTGTTTGTAGAGCAGATTGCTTTTCAATTTCATAAATTATAGAACCTGTTGTGTCTAGATTTGCATTGTTTCTTCACCTTTGCACATACTATAGTTGCTTCTTTATCAATTAATCGAAAGCATAAAGAATATCCTAAAGTCAACACAGTATCTATCTCATTCACTATGGTTTTTAATGCAACTGAGCTTCACAATTTATTGCAATTGTGGCTTACAGTTAAAATTGCTTTTTGAATTCTTTATATGTTTCACAAATAAATGTACAAAAAAATAGCATGCTCTAGCTTACGTTCATTGAGTCATTTTTTTATAACCAGATGCAAAGAACTTTTCTTTTCTTTTCACATTGTTGGAAGCTATAGAAGTAATTACATGTTATTATTCACGTTAGGCTTATAGGCTACATATAAAGTTGCAGGTTGGACTTCCCATCCTGTTATTCAACCTACACTTTTTTAGTTCATGAATTGTCATATATGCTTTTTCTGGTCATGTTAAGTCACCCCAAATGGAAGGCTTGATATCACAACATGCCTACTCAGGTAAAATAGGTTTGTACACCCCATATAATATGGCATCTTAGTCTTGTTTCATTTGAGGTTGTGATTTTACTTGTGGTCTTTATGTCTGCTTGGAGGTTCAAGTAGACACTGTGTTTTCCAACATGCATTGGTTGACATCATGGTTGATAGAAAAATTTACACATGTATGACATTCTTGATTCACTCGATTACTGATTCATTATTTTGTCAACAGATGCAAAAAAAAAATTAGTCTTTTGGCATTACTAGCAACAATGGATGCACATTTATTTACATAGAAGGTTGTCATAAAAGGTTTTGGTTTACCTCTAACCTTTCCTCTCCATTAACACATACACATGCACCACAACCAAGGTATATTCCCTAATACATCTATTCTTGCTATGTGATCGATTTTGAGTGTATGAATAAATGTAGATTTAAAAATAAATCAAACACACCAATAAGACATTATATCAAAACATAAAATCAAATAAAAACAATGCAAACTCAGTCTTTTGTTCTTGATGTCATCTTATCATCCTCTATCTCCAGTGTTTTTGTTGATTCCAGCTTGGTCTCAAATTGTATGCTAGGATCAACAAATAGTCTTCCTAGAGAATGAGATTAAAGATGAATGCATGCTATGCTAAGATATGATTAAAATGCTATGAATGCTAAACATGATTGCTAGAATGTAAAATTACGAATGCTAAAGCTTATAATACTAAAATACTAATCTTTTGTCTCTATTGCATGTATGTATCTATCTATGCATGTGTGTATTATGTAACCAATGCTTGGATTCACAGTGGTATTTATAGATTTTTCAAAAGCTTATGATTGGTTGATGTGATCAACGGCTGTGATAATTCTAGTAGATCGAACGGTCGAAGATGGAGAAGACTAGAGAGAAAAATAGAAGAAAAACAGAAAGCAAGATTTGTTTCCTCTTTCATGAGAGATGATAAAGATGAATTGTAATAATCATCTTTTTGTGAGATTTGAGAAAAGATTTTGAAGATAAATAATGAATTTATTGAATTCATTATTCATTTATTGGTGACATGGAAGATTTTCTTAATTAAATAAAATATTTAATTAAGATTTGGAGAAAATGAAAGATTATTAAATAAAATATTTAATTAAGATTTGGAAAGTGACATGTGGAATTAATTAAATAAGCATATTTAATTAATATTTAATTTAGAAGAAAGGGAATTAAATCAAAGATTTAATTAAACTTAAATATGATAATTAATTTAAATAAACAATGATATCTATTTAATTAATTAAGTGGACTTAAGAAAGTGGCAATTAAATAAAATGAATTTATTTAATTAAAGTAGAAGAATAAAGTAGGTGAGTGATATAAATAAATAAATTAAATTTATTTATATGTAGAGGAATTAAGAAAGAAATTAATTAAATAATAAATATTTAATTAAATGCCAAGATTAATTAGACATGACCATTTTTATGCATATACATTTTGCCCCTCTTTGAAGTGATGTGTGAAACGCATTGCTTCAAAGAAAATATTCCTACTTTTGAAATCTGTCGCGTTTGATTTTTGCCCCTAATCAGAAAATTTTAACTGATATGCCTTTGTTTTGACTCTGATATGTTTCTGATTGAAAGATGTTGTTGATATTAATTATGCCCCCTCAGGAGGTAAATCACTGATGATAAGAAAAATGTTGATTTGATGATAAAATTCAGATGATGAGAGGGATGCAGTGATTTGGATCCCGATAATTGATTAAAAGATGCCCCAGTTGGAAAAATAAAGTCAAAGTTTGAGAAAAAAGATAAAAATAAAAATAAAATGCCACAAAAACCCACCTTGGTTGACCTTTAAAAGGTCAAAGGGGTAAAAAGGGCAAGTCATTTTCACCTTTTGACTTTAGTGATTTTGTGCTCTGACGGTGACTTGGCGAGATTGAGATTCCTTATCATAGACATAGATTTGAGCGGGTCCGTCGATACCAGAGACCAGCCGCGTATGGACCACCGATGAGTCGATTCAACCCTCTTTGTGTTGAGAATTTGTGTTTTGAATTGAATTTTGATGCATTTTAGCATGGTTGTAGAATTTAGCAGTCTATTTTAGCGCATAGAGTAGTAGTTTTAGCACTTTCAAAATTTCTTTTAGTGCATATAGGGCGTAATTTAGTGCTTTGAGGTTCTAGATAGATTAGTACACTTGATAGGTGAAATAGCGCATATACGATGCCTCTAGCAAATTGGTACTATAACGCATATAAGAAATAGAATAGCACATATAGGGTTTCAGCGCATTGGGGGGATGAGATGGCACATACGAGTAGGGTTTTAGTGCATACAGGGAAGTAGCACATAGCAAGAAAACTTCAGTGCATTTGGGTCACAAAATGGTGCATAGGTTGTTTTAGCGCATATAGGGAGAATTTTAGCGCATTTGGGGTTTTTAGGCATAATACACTGTTTGATGAAAATGATGATGTAGGTTGCTTCATTGGTCAATAGATAGAGAAATTGTCTTGTCATCATGCTAATGTGGATAAATCTGATAGAAAATATGATGTTGAATTGATAACTTTGTTTCCCAAAATAGAAAACTAAGAGTAGATAGTTGATATCTTTGTTTCCTTTGAACAAAAAAAAACAAAGAGTAGAATAAATGATGGATTTTCTGATAACTTTGCTTTAGAAAACAAAGAGGAGATGCTTGATATGACTTTTGATATATTTGTATTTTGCGATAGAAAACAAATAGTAGATGATGATAGAATAAATTGATTTGATATTGATTTAGCAGTGATTTCATAATATGAGTCTCTTAGATAGAACACTTGATATGGTTCACGTGATATGAATCACTTGATATGGTTCACTGATATGGTTCAATGATAGATAGATATGAGTCTGATTGATTTGTATAGAAATCATGTTGATATGAGTCTGATTGATTGTCCATGTGATGACCAAAAATAAATAGGAGGGATTCAAAAACCTCCAAATCAAAGAGCGCTTCCCTATAGGTTGGGATCGGATACAAGATCTGACACCTACAGATGTACAGTTGATAGTGGGATGTGGGTTGGTACCATTATTATCTATGCCACTTATTCAGGTCAATAGGGGGCTACTGACCGCACTAACAGAGAGGTGGCATTCTGAGCATAATACCTTTCATTTGCCAATGGGTGAGATGACAGTGACCCCTGAGGAAATATATAGGATTTTGTAGATTCTAGTGGTAGATGCTCTTATGGTTTATGACCACAAGGAGCTAGGTGGGACAGATGCACTCAAGAGGGTGTTTGGGGATGTACATATAGCAGGGTATTGGGTGCCATGGGCAGATTTTAGGGGATATCTAGCCTTACTTGCAGTTTTGGGTGCATTCATTGGAGGCTTCCTTTGTATAGACCGTCAGTCAAAGGGATTATTAGCTAGGTGGGGGAGGATCATTAAGATGATGATAGGTCAGCAGTGGAGATATTCTTGGGGGAGTTGCATGTTAGCTCATTTATACCATGATTTGCATCAAGTAGTATACAGTGGATCATCTAGTTTGTCTTGTGGTGTTACCCTGCTCTAGATCTGGGCATGGGAACATAGTGCTATTACGAGACCACTTTTTTTGATAGTGAGGCCACCAGGTAGGCCATATGTATATGCATATTCTATTCCACTTGTCCAGCCTAAGCTGGGAAAGTTGGAGTACTGGTGATGGATTTTGGATGGTGTTGATGCAATGATGTGGAGGCCATACACAAATTGTGAGAGGTGGGATACTGATCATTTAGAGATTCCATTTGTATGTATTCCCTAGTATCTGATAGGGCGAACCCTATTTATCATAGAGATATTTTTGGTATTGCGAGTATAGAGACAGTATAGTTATACATAGGAGATGCCTCAAGGTGTTACTCAATATGGGTGGTGCAAGGATGATCCTAGATGGGGGCCATGAATTTCATATCAGGTAGCATATATAGAGTACACCAATTTACAGCCCAAGGCATGGGCTTACAAGTTGGATATTACAGATGCAAGGATGTTAGACAAGAACGCTACTTATTTTCACACACACCCATTCCTGCATTTGACATGTCCAGATGAGCCAATGCCCATTTTGATGGCACATCAGCCAGGGGGTAGGAGACAAGAGGATGTGGCAAGAGGAGAGTAGGTAGTGGACGGAGGAGATGAGGAGGAGGATAGTGGAGAGGAGGTGAAGAGTGGAGATGAGGAAATTTTAGATGATGGTGGTGGGGATGACGACAAAGATGGTGGAGGGAAGGAGTAGAGGCTAATGAGACAGAGGACAGATATCTTGGGCAGTGCTCAGGTCATGTAGAGGCTGAGGAGTGGTATTGGACAACAAACAGTGATTAGGGTCTCCTCCATAGTGTAGCAGGCATAGATAGATACTCTATAGGCCTAGGTACAGATGCTTTAGGGGCAGCAAGTGCAGTTGCAGATTTAGTTGGCTCAGGCTTAGAGTTGGTAGTGCAATTACAGGCACAACTTACGAAAACATGGGCACAGGAACAGGCACCTCCTCCTACCTCGGACTCACAGGTAGCCTAGTTGATAGCATAGAGGGATTCTTTCAAATGGAGGGCAGTAGAGGAAGAGGGTGTGGCATAGAGACTCATGGGCACCGTGGAGAGTGCATCTTTGTCAGAGGCTATTGCAGAGGGTTTTGAGATTTCCAGGGAGGTTGAGCATTATTGAATTAGATACGAGGAGTTGTGCCCTCCTGACTACATAGAGCCTACCCTTAGTCCCACAATAGGACCAGGAGCATATCACGAATGACAACACACAGTAGAGGAGTCACAGGGCCACGACAGGATCTTGATGCAGGGGGTAGTGGCAGGCCATCATCCTCTAGACCAGCTCCATCAAGGGGCTCCACCAGCCAACCTTGATTTATTGATGTAGTATTATTGATGTATATCATTTTTGGAGCATGTACATTGTTTTTTACCATGTCTCATGTATCTCTCTATACTGTTCAGTTTCATTGGACTTTGGACATTTGTATGTATTTTTGATGATTTGCGTGTATTTTTGTATCTCTCTATACTGTTCAGTTTCATTGGACTTTGGACATTTGTATGTATTTTTGATGATATGCAGCGGTGATGATTTTTGATGATGTGCGTGTTTGATGTGATGATGCGATATGCATGTATTTTTTTATGATGTAGTATGGATTTTGATATGCATTTTATTGATTTGATGATTAACATGATATGCAGGATGATTCATGCTATGATGACGATTTGTGATGTGTACTAATGATATCATGCAGGTGGATGCCCTAGGATGTTTGATTATGAGAGTGTGCATGGAGATATATGATATGTTTATGAAAAATGATGTGGAAATGTAATGTATGCATGGAATGTTTGCTTTTGTATTTTTCAAATGCAAGAAATAGATATGATGAAAAATGGATGTTTATGAAATACATCATCAATTTGTAATATGTATATGAATTAGAAAATGATATGAAATGATATGTGATATGGGTCAAATGTTATGTGAAAGATGACATGATATATAAATGATATTAAAATGATAGATGATTAAGGATATGATATGAGTGTAATGTGACAAATGCTAAATAATGGGATGAAATGAATATGATTAATAATGATGAGATGTATGATGTAATGGAATGATGATAAAATGATAATGATAATGAGAGGAAATGATAATGATGATGAAATTATAATGATAATATTAAAATGATAATGAAATGTTAAAATGATAATGAGATGAGATGTAATGAAATGATGATGAAATGATATGATAAGTGTAATGAAATGATGATGAAATGTTATGATAAATGTAATCAAATGTTAAAATATAAAAATGACAATGATATGAAATACCTAATGAATAAATGAATGATATGAAATGATAAAGGATATAAATGATATGCAATAAAAAAAAGATGATATAAAATGAGAATGATCAATGATATGAAAAATGATAAATGAAATGATAAAGGATCTAAATGATATGAAAATGAATGATAAAGGATAAACTAAATGATATGTAGAGTACCTAGATGAAATGATAATGATTAAGGAAATGATGAGGAAGATAAAAGATGATAATGAAACAAATGTTTGAATGCCGTCCACAAATAGTCCAAAGAGACATGACAGTCGTTGATGTTTTTGTTCAGCCTTTCAAAACTCTTATGCAAATCCAGTATGCAGATATGTGCAGTGATCTAAATGAAATGAAATGAAACAAAACCAACTATTTGGTGAGCCCTTTGTTAGCATTATTGAATCATCATAGAGTTTTTATAAAATGTTGGAAGTACATGTACAAGCATGAAAGGGGAAATTAGCACCAATGATACCCTGAGTATAACTTTCATGATTTTTGATGTGGCAAGTGAACACAAGCATCGAGGTATAATTGAACTGAGATGACCTGAGCATTTCTTGCATAAACAGTCAAAGATTAACCACTTTTTGATGCAAATTTGGAACTGTCATTAATGATATGATTTGAAAATCATGTCTTGCGACATATTTGCACCAAATTGATAGTCGATCTCAAGACATTAGACAAAGAAAAATCATTCTCTTTCCTCACCACTCTAGTTCAATACATCATCAAGTGGGCTTCAGAGGAATGATAGCGAAAATCAAACAACCATTGTTCAAAATATAATATTTCTATTCCAAACATTATTCAGATTTTAGATCATCCAGATATGAGTCATGATATGAGATTTGTTGAAAACTTGTGATATGGATCAATGATTGGGTAGTTGTTCATGTGATTTGATTGTTTGTTTGTATGATTGGATTTTTATGTCATTGTCTAATTGTTTTAGTAAACTCTGAAAGTTGATTGTCCCCAAAATGTTAATATTTTCCCCCAGTATTGGTACAACTTGCTAAAATGAATATGTACAACGATTAAGCCATGGTAAGACATTATCGCTCTAGGAAAATGATGGCATTATGATGTTGTTATGGCCCTAGAATGATGTATGAAGTGAAGGCTGAGAAGTTAAGTGTAGAACATGAGCCAATAGATGGAGAGCTATAAATAGAATATGTTTGCCATATTTTCACTAGTTGTGTTTATTGCAATTTTCTAATTTATTTTTTATTGTTTTTTTTAGGACTTTTTTTGTTGTTTATGTTATTTTTTTAGGACTTTTTTTGTTCTTTTTGTTATTTTTTTAGGACTTTTTTATGATGATAGTTGATTCAGACATAATACTTCTTCAAGTGCATATTTTTGATGGGTTCGTCAAACAGGTCCCCTTCTGACGTTGACAATTTGTATCCTCTTGAACCATATACTGCTATGACCATGTACGGACCCAACCAATTTGGTTCAAACTTTCCTTTCTTCTCTATGTCTTATTGATTTGGTGGGTTCTCTTTTAAAAAAATATCTCCAACCTAAAAGGTACGTGGATTGACTCTGTGATTATAGTTGTGAAACATCATCTGTTGATATGCTTTCAAATGATCAGCTGCTCATATTCTCTCCTCATCAAGGAGTTACAATTCTTGTAGTCAGGAAACTTTGTATTCATCATTTGTTGTGAGACCCTTCAATGATACCCTGAGTGATGGAATCTCAACCTCTAGAGGTAATATGGCTTTTGCTCCATAGACAAGAGCATATGGTGTTGCTCATGTTGGCGTTCTGATGCTAGTTCTATAGGCCCATAATGCGGGATTGAGTTGAACATGCCAGTATTTCCCTACATCATTCACAGTCTTCTTCAAATTTTCCAATATAGTCTTATTTGAGGCCTTTTCTTGGCCATTCCCTTTTGGATAGTATGGTGTTGAATATATGTGCTGAATATGGAATTTCACACAAAGCTCATCAACATCTTGGTTCTTGAACGGTCATCCATTATCTATGATAATGGAGTTGGGAATGCCATACCAACAAATAATATAGTTGAGTATGAATGAGATTTGTTTGTCGGTAACCATAGTAAGAGGTACTACCTCAATCCATTTGGTAAAGTACTTTGTCATTGTGATGATAAACTTGTGTCTGTTTGATGATGAAGGATGAATCTTTCCAACTAGATCTAACCCCCATTGAGAGAATGGCTAGGTCAGCGTGAATGGTTGTAGTTCTTGTGCAAGAGTATGAATGAGATTCCCATGAATCTGACATTTTGAGCACCTTTTCACAAATGTGAATGATTCTCTTTCCATTGTGGGCCAGTAGTATCCCATTCTAATCAATTTCTTGGATAAGGTCAGTCCATTTGAATGAGTACCACAAATGCCACCATGAACTTCTTGTAAAGCCTTGTCAAATTCATCACGCTTAAGACATCAAAGTAAAGTACCATCAAGACCGCGGCAGTAGAGGGTGCCAGTGATAAGAGTATAGCAAGAGGATTGGCGAATAAATTGTGCTTTTGGTTATAGGATAAGCCAGGTGGTAAGATGTTGTCTTTTAGGTAGGCATAAAATTTTCCATACCAAGGTGAATCGGATCCTACTAAGTGAAAAACGATTGGGATTTTGGGTGTGTCATAGGTAGGTGTAAATGATTGTTCCACCAGAAATTCATAGTGAGTCTAATTTTCTGGGAGTTGCAACAATGATGCGATCGTGGCCATGGCCTCAACTACCTTGTTATCAATTCTTGGAATCTATATGAACTTGATATCTACAAATTACTTCTTGAAATTGTCAACCATCTTCTTGTACGGTAATATTTTGTCATCTTTGGTTTGATAATCATCATTGATCTTATTAATGACTAATTGTGATTCACCATAGACTTGTAGTTCTATGATCCTCCATTCTAACGCTATCTTGATTTCAATGATTAAAGCTTCATATTTGGCTATGTTGTTGGTGCATGGAAACATGAGCCTATATGATCGAGGAATAGTATGTCTTTGAGGGGTGACAAAGAGCATGCCTGCCCCCGATCCATGTTGAGTGAAAGAACCATCAAAGTATAAAGACCATGGCTACTTTGATTCTACAATGAAGACATCAACATCTAGAAATTCAATGTGCATGGGATGTTCTGCTTGTACTAGTGCTTCAGCCAATTGATTAGCGGTAACTTGTCCTTTGATTTCTTTGCGATCAATATAATGGATTTCGAACTTGCTCAGGATCATAACCCATTTTTCTAACCTTCTTGTCAATGTAGCCTTGCTTAGCAGATACTTGAGTGGATCAATCTTTGCAACAAGATTGATTGTATGAGTTAACATGTATTGTCAAAACTTCTATGAGGCAAAGACTACTGCTAGACAAGCTTTCTCGATGAAAGTGTAGTTGAGTTGATGACCTGTTAGCATTTGACTAATGTAATAAATTGCACTTTCCTTTCCTATAGAGTCCTCTTGTGCTAATAATTCCCCCAAAGATGTCTTTTTTGTGGCAATATATAAGATTAGAGGTTTGTTCGGATTTGGTGGTACTAGAACTAGTGGGTTCATTAAGTACTGCTTGATTTTTTGAAAGGCCATTTCATAGTTGTCATCCCATTTGAAAGGAACATTTTTATGCAATAGATGTGTGAAAGGTAGACTTTTATCTTCCAATTGTGTAATGAACCTTCGTATAGATTGAATTCATCCCTATAATGACCTCAACTAACTGATATTCCTTGGTAGAGGCATTTCTATGATTGCTTGTACCTTGGCAGGATCTACTTCAATTCCCTTTTTTGACACTATGTATCCCAAGAGTTTTCCAGATGTGACTCTGAAAACACATTTCTTAGGGTTGAGGTGAACTTTGAACTTTTCTAACCTTGCAAATATTTTGGATAATACTTCAAGATGTCACTCTCTTGTGTATGACTTTGGCAATATATCGTCTACATAATCTTCCATGAATGTGTGCATCATGTCATGAAAAATTGTAGTCATAGCCCATTGATATGTAGCCCCAATGTTCTTTAGAACAAAAGGCATGATGTTCCAACAATAAGTCCCCCATGAACATGTGAAAGCAGTTTTGTCTTGGTCTTCAAGTGCAATCTTGATTTGGTTATAACCAGAAAAAAATCCATTAGTGAATACATGGAATGGCCAGCTATCAGATCAACTATAGTATTGATGTTTGGAAGAGGAAAGTCACCCTTAGGACATGCTTTATTAAGATCTCTAAAATCTATGCACACTCTGACACTTTTTTCTAGCTTGGGCATAGGGACAATGTTGGAGATCCATTCTGCATAGTCAATTGATCTTATAAATCCAACATCAAGGAGTTTTCTGAGTTCTTCTTTAACCAGTAGTGCAACATGATGATGCATCTTTCAGAGTTTTTGTTTCACAGGTTTAACTCCCGGTTTGATGGACAAGTGATGCATTATAAGATCAAGATCAAGACCTAGCATGTTTGCATAAGACCAGGCAAAGTTGACTTGATTTGCTCTGAGAAATTTCATGAACTTAGGTACTTCTTTATCTGTCATTGATGCAGCTAACTGTAGAATCCTTGGTTTTTCTGTAGTTTCAAGATTTACCTCTTTTGTAGGCTCAATCAAGATAGGCGATCACTCATGATAGTGCTCCGAGAGAGTGTCAAGCATCCCATCATCTGGTGCCTTAAAAAGGTTTTCACCATCTGATACGCTCTTTGTTTTATCTTTTGATTGATCTAACATTGCTAGATTCTAGTTTTCACCATTAGATCTTTCTTTTTTATTTTTCATTTTGCAGCTAGGAGACTTGACACTCTCCTAATTAAAGACTCTATGCTGAAAATCGCTAGTGGAACAATCATTTGTGTCATCAGTGAAAAGGAAGTTTACAATAGATTCACCGCTTGGAAACATAGGTATATCAATAGGTTCGGATAGATCCCAGTCAATGAAATCAGGATGGATCAAAGGTAGCGGGTCATCGAGTTGCATGAAATTGGCTATGGTTATGGTCATAATAGACTTATCTGTAGGATCTAAGGTATGAGGCAGATCAATGATGATAATGTTCTCACAATAGTCTTGTTTGATTAAATCTGACTTAGTATCACTAGAATCATAGTCACCTTGTAGTTCAGATTCTTGTGGTTGGGTCCTTGAACCTTCACCTTTGATTAGAGTAGGTGTATACTTGTGTATCACATCAACCTTTTTGTCCCTCCAAAACTCATCATTGTAGATGGTGTCTCACTTGTATTCACCAAAGTCTATCTCAAAGTGATTATCCACGAAATTCTAAATTGTTGTCGAACAAGCTTCCCTTGTATCAAAACCTTCTTGCAATGTGAGGAGAGTATCATGCAACTGCTTGGATCTTATTTCTTTTTAGTTAGTATCATAGCCTAGTCTTGTTTTATCTTTTGCAACAAGTCCTGGAAGGTGAATAGGCTCAACTACTCCTTTTCTTTTCCTGATAGGACCATTGCCATCATAGCCCATCTTTTACATGATTGAATACCCTTTACCATATTGGTCGATTAGTAACTTAACATTGAGAACAGTTTCATCTTCATCTTTATAGAGCAACTTTCAAACTTCTCTATCCTCGGGATGTTCCATGGGGAATTTTTCTTTGATAAATCGTCCATTAAATTTGTACTTGCTTTTGTTGGCGGTTGTGTTGAGGTTGATGCTATAGATATCTGATGTTGTGTGATAGAAGGTTTCCCATGTGACCAAGGTGATGTAGGTAGGTTAGCAAGAGAGAGAGAGTACTCCCCACCTGAATTTTCCTTGAATCAGAGTTGTTTGTCAAAGTTTTTGGTTAACTTATTGATTTGTGTATCAACTTTGGGAGAAGTACTAACAAGAGCTTCTCGATTGTTGGGAACCAAAGTATCTTAACTAGCTTCGATGTTGGCACAAGTCGATGACTGTTTGAATTATCAGTTGGTATTGTGATCTCTTGTCCATCATAAGGAAACTTAAGAAATTGATGATATGTGGACAGAACAACTTGCATTTTGTGGATCCAAGGATGAACCAACAAGATGTTGTATGCAAGATCATGGTCTAATACTTGACATAAAGTATTCTTGATAACAGGTCCCACTCTTATCGGTAGCATGATTAAACCCTTGGATGCTCTTTCCTCGTCATTGTAGGCTTTAATAGTAATCTTTCTTTTGGGATCAATGGAGTCCTCAAAAAATACTAAAGCTTTAACTAACTTCATGGTACATATGTTCAAGCCAGCACCTCCATCTATTAGTACGCATATGACACGAAACTTGTGAATCATGACTTCTAAGTATAGCGATGAGTTGTGGAGATGAGTCATGGAAACATCATATTTTTTAGAGAATGAGAGGCATGTGGGCGAGGACAAGTGTTCAACCATGGCTTGAAATAAGTCCACATCCAGATCAATGGATAGAGTTGTTTCAACGAGGGCCTTTTCTATAATTTCCTTGTGTGCTGGGGAAATCTTCAAGAGTTCTAAGATAGAAATCTAAGCAAGAGTTTTTCCAAGTTGATTGACTAAGTCATATTGATGTTCAGGTAGGGGCATAGTGGATTTTGAAGAAGTGCCCTTTAAGAGAACTTTAGCCTTGTGGTTGCGTGGACTTGTCTATATTCCAACTTCTCCTTAACTTTTATAACATTAACCTTCTCATCATCAATGTAGATATGATTGATTATATGATCGTTGATATGACTCACACTTTTTCTAGAAGACACACCCTTTTGATAGTTAGGTAAAGGGTTGCGAAATTCTTGGTGGTATTCGTTTGTTTGTTGATGTCCTTTTATTATGACTGTGCCATTTTTTATTAAGTCTTGAATGACATTCTTCAAGGCTTAACAATTATTTGTACGATGGCCCTTGCACTGATGATAGTCACAATAGTATATATCATTCCATGATGGCTGCTTCACACTAGGTTCAAAGTTACATTGAGGCAACAAAGTAAGAACATTTTTAGCCATCAACTCTTTGAATGCAAATTCTAAAGATTGACCCAGTGGAGTAAAATTTCTTCTGTTAAAGAAGAATGAAGATCATTGTGGATTTTTGCTTGAGGTATTTCCTAAGGCATTGTTGTTGTTATTTCTTCCATGGTAACCTTGATTGTTGCTATTCCTTTGATTGGGAGTAAAGGTTTGATTCATGTTATTCCTCGGAGGAGGAGTGTTTCCTTCATTTGTGACCGAGTTGACATTGTTATAGTTATTGTTGTGAGAAGTACTTGGAGCACTAAGAACAAATGGCTTAGTTGAGACATGATTTGCATCTACAACACTATCATTCACCACTTTTTTTTTGTGATTCCAAAACTTAGATTTGTCATTGTGGTGATTTGAAGAGCTAGGATTATCCTTGTCAAGATTTATTATCCCTCTCTGGATTAAAGCACTTTCAATGGTGATGCCATTTTCAATCAATTTCTAAAAAGAGGGAGGACAATGAAGATTAAGATGATAGCTCATCTCTTGATCTAGGTTGTTTATGAAGGTGGTGATCTTTTCCTTTTCAGGAACATGACATGGGTATCTAGAAAACAATCTTCTCCATCTGTAAAGAAATGTAATGAATGGTTCACCAGGTTTCTGTTTAGCCTTGTAGAGATCAATCATGTTATTTGATGTTGCATGTTGTAGGAACATTGTGATATGAACTCATTAATCAATTCCTCAAATGTCTTGACAAGTAGTGTGATTTTTGATAGCCATTCCATAGATTGGAATTGAAGACTTCTAGGAAACAAATGCATCAAGTATGTATCCTCATGGGAGAACTCTAAATCCATATTTCAGAAGTCCCTAAAATGATCAATTGGATCTAATTTCCCATTGTAATGATCAAACTTTGGGATTTCACATTGTTTCAGAAATGGGATCATGTTGAGGCATCAATCAAAAGGATAAGAACAAATGTCATCAAGAGCATATGTCTTCGTTGTGGTTCCCCCTTGCATGTCTTTAATTTGTCCTTGAAGTGCCTTAACCTGTTGAGACAAAGCACTAATATCAGACAAGGGTGTTTCATCAAGACTTTTCTTTAAGTTCTCAGTATCAAAATCATGAGGTAATTTAGTTCCTTTGTCATCCAAATATAGGAAATATTTCTCTTTGTTGTGCTCTAAGATCTTTTCTAAGGCTTTGTGAAATTTATGATCTTGTTCAGCTTCTCTAAGGTGTTGTTATTCATCTCGTTCATCATCACTATCTATAGGAGTTCTGCTCATGTCTCTGTTGGAAGGGAACAAATTTTCTTCTCTTTCACCCATGTTGTCGTTAAAAAGGGGATTACGACTCAAGGGGATTACTATTCTCACCTTCTTCTTGAGTTATTTGGGTATGATCTTGTTGAATATCCTTTTCAGCTTATTGTATTGAGATCTTGTAAAAATAGGCATATGATTTTGAAATGTTCCTCTAGACTTAGATCACAGTTTGATAAGTGCAAAATGGTGACGTCTTAATCTGATAAGATGAAAATATTATGATATGATCAAGGATGTTCCTAATTCTTGATTGTGGCTTCCAATGATGAAGGATGTCAAAATCCTATTGGGGGAGTTGAATCAATAATCATAATTTTTTTTGAAAAGGCGCACTTTTAAGATTTTGATCCTTGTTTTTGAAGAATGATAAGTATATCAAATAGCCTAATTAAACTCACTTAAGGATTTGACTGGGATGTGTTGGATATTCAATAGAAGGTTGTGGTAGATAATCGAAGTTGAGAGGTTGGTTATGATTCTGTCATTGTGATAGAGCTCTTCTTTGGAAATAAACTTGTGAATATAAAGGCTCTATAGCGTAATCGTCAGTAAACCCCCTAGCAAAATCTTGGTACCTATGGAGAAACTCATGGTAATGGAGCAATACGTTTCAACTTTTATACAAAAACTTCCTTCGTTGTAAGGTTTTCTTGTAACCTAGATGTTTCTTGGGTTTCTTGATCCTAGTGGCAATTGATTTCCTGACAAATTTGGTTGATTTCCACTCTCTAAGCATGAAAGAAATGTCAAAATGCTACTAGACCAAGGATGTTACAAACTCAGATCTGTCAAAAGTAACAATTTTGGAAAAGTGACAGATGCGCTACTTTGTACCCTGTATGTGTTTCATAAATAGGCATATGCGCTAGAAAAATAGTCAAATGCGCTACAGCAAACCTTGGATGCGCTAAAAAAAAAGTTTTAATAGCGACCAAAAACTATTCACAGAATATTCAGCCCATGCGATAAAACACTCAATGCGTGAAAATAGGCTCTAAATGCACTGAACTAACCAGTGAATGTGCTAGAACAAACCTCATATGTGCTAAGATATACCCTAGATGCTCTAAAACAGTTTTTCAAAGCAATTTTCTGAACAGTTTTGAGTAGTTTCAGCTAACATTTTGCATGTTCATTTTGGATGATCTTTTATCTAAATTAATGTGATTAAAAACACAACAAACACTCTAAAAGAAGTTGTTTTTAAGCCCTATACTAAACTTCAAGTGTATGTTCAAAAAAAATTTCAAAAAGTGTTTTCATAGGTTTTGCACATAAAAGACAATTTAGGTAGACTCACTCTTAGTACTCAAGTAGGTCATCATAATAACCATAGCCCACATCTTAGAATTGTGTCGACTCACACAGTCGTGTCACCCCCAAAGGGGCATCCTTGTTTTTGTCTTTTCCAAGCGCATACTCAGAGTGAAGGAAGTGGATACCAAATCCCCTAAGCAAATGGTCCTTGGTAGTTATATGGTGAGTGTCTTGGGGGAAGATTCTTCCTTCCCCTTGCACTGTGACTATTAAGATGTTTGGAAACTGACACGGTTGGTTACTATACTAGGTTCATAGTAAGGGTTTCCATTTGGTGCGACAATAATAAACTCCCTCAGGAGACCTCCCAACCTTTAGAACAAAGGCTTTGTGGATGGTTATCTTGCACACAACTAGCAAAAGTGGGTTTCCCCTAATTTGCTTTAAATTTTATAGTGGGGTGGAATAGTCTGGCTTTTGCTTGAACCCACTTGGGTCGTCCCTCTTGGGTGAGTAATTTTTCCCACAAGAGAAGGTCCTCTAAAGGATGTAATAAAGCATTAAAATTGCAAAAATTGAAAAGGCAAGTCTGGTATTCTGATCACCCAGTAAAGGGGAGAGCATAGACCTATTGCCATAGACAAAACAAATAATGTTCTTTTTAGAGCCCAAATGACAATGCTTTAATCTATGTGAAGATGTTACTTCACAACAAGCATTTGATTCACTTTAACCGCAAAATCAATGTGTGGTGGCTACCCTAGGATTGCTTCTTTTAAATTCCATGTCTATCCTAGGATTGGTTCATTTTAAATTCATGTGTCTACCCTAGGGTTGCTTCTTTTTAAGCTAGAAAAGATCCTGTTTGTGGAAGGCGTCAGAATTAGAATCCTATTTTAGTTACAACCTGTATGTGCTAAAAGATCATAGAGATGTGCTACAAAAATCAGTCAATGCGCCAAAACAGATCCTAAAAGCGCTGTAGAAAATCCTAAATGCGCTAATCTAAGAATGAAAATTTTTTAAACAAAATGTTGAAGTAAGCTAAATGCATGCACTATTTTGTTCCCTATATGCATTGAAATAGTTCTTGGATGCACCGAAACAATTCCTAGATGTGCCAAAAGACTTGCAAAAGCACTGAAAGAAGCCCTGGATGCACTAAAGAAACCCACAGATGCACTAAAACACAATTTTTTTTTTGAAAATCTAAACTTTATAACACAAAAACCTATCAAAAAACCTACAAGTAGATGTTAAAAAAGGGGCAAAGGCCCCATGGTGGGCGCCAAAAATGTGTGATCAATTTTGAGTGTATGAATAAATGTAGATTTAAAAATAAATCAAACACACCAATAAGACATTATATCAAAACATAAAATCAAATAAAAAGAATGCAAACTCAGTCTTCTATTCTTGATGTCATCTTATCGTCCTCTATTTTCAATGTTTTTGTCGATTCCAGCTTGCTCTTAGATTGTATTGTAGGTTCAACAAATAGTCTTCCTAGAGAATGAGATTAAAGATGAATGCATGTTATCCTAAGATATGATTAAAATGCTATGAATGCTAAACATCATTGCTAGAATATAAAATTATGAATGCTAAAGCTAATAATACTAAAATACTAATCTTCTATCTCTATTGCATATATGTATTTATCTCTGCGTGTGTGTATTGTGTAACCAATGCTTGGATTCGCAGTGGTATTTATAGAGTTTTCAAAAGCTTCTAATTGGTTGATGTGATCAACGGTTGTGATAATTTTGGCAGATCGAACGGTCGAAGATGGAGAAGAATAGAGAGAAAAATAGAAGAAAAATGGAAAGCAAGATTTGTTTCCTCTTTCATGAGAGATGATAAAGATGAATTGTAAAAATCATCTTTTTGTGAGATTTGAGAAAATATTTTGAAGATAAATAATGAATTTATTGAATTCATTATTCATTTATTGGTGGCATGGAAGATTTTCTTCATTAAGTAAAATATTTAATTAAGATTTGGAGAAAATGGAAGATTCTTAAATGAAAATATTTAATTAAGATTTGGAAAGTGACATGTGAAATTAATTAAATAAGCATATTTAATTAATATTTGATTTAGAAGAAAGGGAATTAAATTCAATTAAATCAAAGATTTAATTAAACTTAAATATGATAATTAATTTAAATAAACAATGATATTTATTTAATTAATTAAGTGGACTTAAGAAAGTGGTAATTAAATAAAATGAATTTATTTAATTAAAGTGGAAGAATAAAGTAGGTGAACAATATAAATTAATTAATTAAATTTATTTATATGTAGAGGAATTAAGAAAGAAATTAATTAAATAATAAATATTTAATTAAATGCTAGGATTAATTAGACATGACTATTTTTATGCATATACACTTGCAATTGTAGAATTAATTACATAGTGTTATGCACATTACACTCATACGCCACATACAAAGTTGCAGGTTGAACCACTTATTGTGTGGTTCAACCTTCACTTATTTCATAGATTTCCAGATGTGCTTTGTTGCACATATTAAGTCACCCTAATTGGAAGGTTGAATATCACAACATGCCTCCTCAGGTCAAAGAGGTTTGTACATCCCACATACTCTAAAATCTTAGTTATATTTACATGCAGGGTTGTAAATTTACTTGCGGTCTTTATGTTAGCTTGGAAGTTCATCTGCACATTGTGTTTTCCAACCTGCATTCGCTCACATCATGGTTGATATGACATTTTACACCTTTCTTCCTTTCCTCATTCTCTCCATTATTGATTCATCTTTTTTCAATAGATGCAACAAACATGTTATCATTTTGGTGTTGTTGGTAGCAATGGATGCACTTATTTGTTTTACATACAAGGTTGTCATCAAAGGTTTTGATTGCCCTCTAACCCTTCCTCTCCTTTGACACATACACACGCAGCACAACCAATGTATCTTCCCATGATAATACATTTGTTGTTGCTATTGTATAAGTAATTACATACTGTTATGCACATTACACTCCTATGCCACATACGAAGTTCTAGGTTGAACCACCGATCGTGTGGTTCAACCTTCACTTGTTTATTTCATTAATTACTAGATGTGCTTTTTCTCCTCATGTTAAGTCACAAAAAATGGAAGGCTGAATATCACAACATTCCTCCTCAGGTAAAAGAGGTTTGTACACCCCATATACTCTCAATTTTTTCTTATATTTCCATGTGGGGTTGTGAATTTACTTGCGGTCTTTATCTCAGCATGGAGGTTCATCTACATGCTATGTTTTCCAACCTACATTTGCTTACATCATGGTTGATAGAAAATTTTACACCTTTATACCTTTCCTCATTCTCTCCATTACTAATTCATCTTTTTTTCAACAGATGTAAAAAACATTTTATCATTTTGGCGTTATTGGTAGTAATGGATGCACTTATGCTTTTTACATACAAGGTTGTCAACAAAGGTTTTGGTTTCCTTCTAACCCTTTCTCTCCTTTGACACATGCACACACAACACAACCAACGTATCTTCCCATGATAAGACATTTTTTTGTTGCTATTGTATAAGTAATTACATATTGTTATGCATGTTATACTCCTACGCAACATATGAAGTTCTAGGTTGAACCACTAATCATGTGGTTCAACCTTCACTTGTTTATTTCATGAATTGGTAGATGTAATTTTTCTCCTCATGCTAATTCATGCCAAATGGAAGGCTAAATATCACAACATACCTCCTTAGCTAAAACAAGTTTGTACACCCCATATACTTTGAAATCATTGTTATATTTAAATGCAAGGTTGTGAATTTACTTACGATGTTTATGTTTGTGTGGAGGTTGATCTACACGCTGTGTTTTCCAACCTACATTGGCTTACAACCCTATTGATAGGACATTTTACACCTTTCTTCCTTTCCTCATTCTCTCCATTGTTGATTCATCTTCTTTTTTCAACAGATGCAAGAAACATGTTATCATTTTGGTGTTGCTCACAGCAATTGATGCACCTTTTTTTTTGCATCCAAGTTCGTCATGAAAGGTTTTTCTTGTCATTTTTTGTTGTCATTGTCTATGTCCACTTGTGCGTTGAGATGGACTATCTGATTTCTAGCCTACGTTTTTGTTATATTTTGTGTAGCTTGATTCAATCTATCACCTTTAATTTCCCTCAGTTGAAGCCGACAACTTCCTATTGGTTTCACGTGGGTGACAACAATGCAAGCACATTTTATTTATGTTTAATGAATGATTTCTTTCTTTTTCTTGACACAATCCACACTAATTTAAAATATTCGTCTAGTTTTTTCCTTCCCTATAATGGGGAGAGGTTTGAAATGGAAGAAGCAAGATGAATTACAAGTGCAAGATGTACAAAATGGAGGCTCTCCTTTTTCCTCTTTTGATTTGGAATGGGTTGTTATTTCTGTCAACAAGGATGTGGTCCCTAAGCTTGTTTCAGCAATTCCTCTTTATGAGACTTGATGATTTCATTCATGGTGAAATGTCCGTTGAAAGTTTTGAAACTAGATTTTTGGAGAAGAAAACAAGAGAACCTACCACCACGTGTCCCCTCAACGAAAAAGATTATAAAAAAAAAAATTGTATCATAGGTTTGTATCTTTCAACATTCATTTGTATAGTCTAATGATATTTTACTCTCTCTTGCTTCAACATGATGAGATGATGCCTCTTTCATAGCTATTGGTGTCAATACGGTCCTACAAACAACAGAGGCCAACCTCCACCATAGAAGAAACCACATAAGACATTTATACAAATGTGAGGTTGTCAATACCACTTCATGTTAAAGGTTATGAATGGAAAACCCAATGTTGCCTATATTATCTACAAATAAATGTTCCACGTTGATAAAAATAGTCAATTTTGCAATGGAATTCATGACACAAGTGGAGATAAACATTCTATATTTTCCGCTAATCTATCCGCGAAGTGCAAAATCTATATTGAAAGCCTTTTGCTCATGGATGTCAATGTCAATGCAATAATGGATAGACACATCAGTGATCCTATCTTATGTGGCATGATGTCAAAGAGAGATCAATTCCTTACAAGAAATGATGTAATGAATTTCTAGCGAAAGGTACGTTCTACTCACGCACAGAAACACAAAGTCGATTTGAAAAGTATCCTACTCTAGACTAGATAGGACTTTGACAACTTCTACTTTCAATGGCCCGATGGGAACAATACACCTTTTGTTATCAGGGTTCAAACTCCATGGATGCTGGATAGGATGATTAGCCACTCACACAATTCAGTCATCTTGATGGATTCCACATTTGCAATTAACAAATATGGGGTGAGGCTTTAAAAACTTTGACAAATAGTTCTTCATGTTTTCAATGATCTTGTTGGCTATAAACCTGACAATGCTCACGCTGAGTTGTTATGTCTACAGTTTCCATTGTATACTCTGCTCATTTTCGACGAGCAACAAAGTGGTGTGTCGATTGCTTGGGTAATCTCCTCACGAAATAATATTGAGGACATCTCTGTGTGGCTAAGCGAATTGTATGATCATGGAAGAAGAGCCAGACCCGACTAGAGAATCAATACATTTTTTACCGATAATGCGACTGTAGAAATACAAGCCATACAGTATGTGCATCCCTTTGTTTAGAAGTGCACCTTTCTCATTTGCTATTTATTTTCAATGCCACTTTCTCATGCAGATGAGCGGTAAACAATATTGTTTGTATTGTCTATTAGGGTTGTCTTTCAATGTCGTGTGCTTCTATGCCTTTGGCATGTCAAAGGGCATGGTTGAAGAATGTATATAAGTATGCATCCAAGGAAAGGGAAATGGACATCTTCGGCAGAATTGGCATGATCATGATGGAAATCAGTAACAACAAAGATAGCGTCACTCAACTATTGAACTCTTTCTTTCAGGAGTTCAATGATCAGCCCCAATTTTTAGAGTACTTCAACAATACCTGGTGTGAAGGAGAAGGTTGAATTGGTGAGTTGAAATTTTTTGTCACCTCATAGGATTCACACCATTCACATTATTTGATGTTGCCTCTAATATGTTGTTGTTTACTTGACTATTGGATTTTTTTTTGCAGCCATATGGGCAAAAAATTATAGACTTTTCCCACATGCCAACCAAGATACAAATGCAGCCATTGAGTCATACCATTGTGCACTCAAAACTCGATACTTGTGTGATTGTTCTAAAAAATGCACTAGGAGAATGGACTATTTGTATTAACACTTGTGTATAAAATGGAACCATTCTATGGGAAAATGGAAAATTTGTAGCATTAGGGTTTTTTGACAAACCAAAAGTGTTTAAATATGCGATCTAGTTTGGAGCGGGCCAAGGAAATTCTGGACGATCAGTGTATTCCCGATGAAACAAATCCTAGATGGTATTGGGTGAAAATTCAAAGTAGGTCCAACCACTACCTTGTTCAGAAATTTGGGGAGCACCTTTTTTTTTGTGAGTGCCCTTGGAGTTTGTAGGGGAACACTTGCAAACATGTCTTGAAGGTTGTTGACTTGATTAAAAGATCATCTTTCGTTGAAGGGGTGGTCCATGGTAAGTGAATTTCAATTTGAATTGCGTTAGTTTATGGGAGTTCTACTGCCTAATACAATTTTCTTCTATGTGGTCATTTAGACAAGGGAGGTCAACCAATTGATAGAGGGCTAGATTTGAACGAGACATTGTCAGAGGGGGGTGTAGAAGAAAACAATCCTAATGTTCTCGCCCCTACACAAGATCCTTCTATCACTCATGTATATGATGAACATGTGCTCAAAATGTCTCTTTGGAGTGTCTATGTAGGTAAGCATGGTGCACATAGTCCTTGTCTATGCTATTGCTTACTATTATGCTTTGACAGATTTTTTTCCAAGCATCCATAGCTTGTTCAAAATTACCTATTTTAGAATTTTATCCATAGCAGCAAGGAAATGAACTATTTTATAAAATACTTTGGTAGACATGTATGAAAAATGTCATAGCATAGACAAGGCAGTGAACTGTTTGAAAAAAATGCCTCAAAGAAACGTGGTTTCATGGTAATGGAATTTCATTCTTTGTTGCATTTTTTCAAACAATTCATTGCCTTGTCTATGTTATTGCTTACTATTATGCTTTGACGGATTTTTTCCAAGCATCCATAGCTTGTTCAAAAGCACTTGTTTTAGGCTTTTAGCCATAGTAGCAAGGCCGTGAACTGTTTCATAAAATGCTTTGGTAGACATGTGTGAAAAATATGGTAGCATAGACAAGGTAGTGAACTTTTTGATAAAATGCCTCAAAGAAATGTGGTCTCATGGAATTCCATGAAAAACTAATGCAATTGGTAGCTTCTCGTAATTAGTAGTTATGCAATGTTAACTACATAACTGCTTAGGTTGACTTTGTAAAAAACTATATTGTAATTGAAATTTTGTCATCTATTAGCATCTAGTTATTAGTTATGCAATGTGAAGTAATGATTTGAGTTATAAAGATGTGCAATGCAATGAATGTAATCAACAATATGAATATAAACAAGAAAAAAATATTTTCTACAATTGATTAGTTAAACTAGTGTAGGAGCACCCTATTAACTGAATGCCTTCAAAAGGAAAAATTGAGAAATTTGAATTTTAAAATGTAAAAGCATGTAAAAGGTCATGAAGTTGTCATAAATGATGTATTTTAGGTCACAAATAGGTCACTAGGTGGAAAAAAGATGGAAAAAACAAAATTTGAAAAAATTGTAAAAGTTGCTAAATTTGTAAAAAGCAAAAATTAGAAGTTGAAGAGTCTTTTGAGGGAAAATGAAAGTATGGGTCAGTAGAAGTTCAAAAGGAAGTTAGTTAACTGATGTGAAACATCTTTAAAAGGCTTGTGGGGCCAAGCAAGTGAAGTACTTTGTAATTTTGGAAACAAATTTTGAAATAAAACTCATTGTTCTGAGTTTTTCTCTCTAGTTTCTAATCTTGTACGGCCAGTACAACAACATAAGGCCTCAATTCTTATTGTCTTAGGAAGGATAGTGTTTTTTGAAATCAGACTAAGTCAATTTGAAGTATTAGCATTGAGTTTTAAGTTTTTTAGTGATCAAATACAAAAATCTGTTACAAACCCTCAATAAGGGTTTGAGAGTCTTTTAAGGTTTTAACCTACCATTCCACCGATGTAGGTGTAATAGATCAATGGAATGGGATATTAGGAAGTGTGATTATATTTTTTTGTTGTGTGTGTATGTGTGTTGCTGCAGGAAGTGAAAAATACAAAGACAAGATTGTTGCCCTCACATAAATTCTGAGATTTTCAAGCAAAAGTGGTGCCTACAAGTGATGAAATGAAGAAAAGACATTGGGAAAGCTTGGAGAATGGTCTAATTTGTATGTGCACACATAAAAAAATGTGTATGAATCATTCACAAGGTGGCATAAGGTTTGGAGAGGTTGTTTCCAATAAACCCTCACTCTTTTGTGTTATAAAAGTCTAGAATCAAGGGTTTGATTGATCAGCATTTTATGGAGCCTATTTCTTCATGAAAGTTGATGTTTCTTGAGTTTTTTGACTAGTTAAAGGACTATTTGAAGTCATTTGGAATTTTGATGATGGTTTAAGACTACTTCCTTTAATAAAATGGCCTAATTTGGGCTCCTTGTCAGCGGACAATGTATTGATTCCCTTATATTTTAAAAAACAAGTGTTGTTGTTGAAGTATGTCATAAGGGACTGAAATGGGTTTCTAAATTTATATTGTGTTTGGAAAGATACATCAGGACTGAAAAGGATTCACCCATTTTAAGGGTTCGTTGTCCTACTAGAGTATAAGTACATGGGTGCATAGATTTGTTTAACTGATGAAACATAGTTAATTTGCTATGGATTTGTGTTGATTCTGTGAAGAGGATGCTAATAACAATGACTAAATGTTTGAACAAGGTTTAGTGGGCAGAATTTGTTATTTTGGTGAATTGGAAATCTAAGTCCAATGTGCAAGAATGGTGGTTTGACTGCTAAAAACAAAGAGTTTGATAGAACAAAGAAAATAAAAGTAGTTGATGCTTGAAACCTATCTCTTTTATGTTGTTATAGATTTCTCTATGCTTGGTAGAAGTTGAAAAGGCTAACTTGATGGATTTTTTGATTTGAGCAATATGACTTCAAGGTGAAAAGAAGGTAACTTGACTACAGTAATAGGAATTTTGATGTTTGTTGTTTTGTAAGTGTGTATATTGGGTTTTTCAATCAAAACTCAGATGTTCACATGGTCTTGGAAGATTGGAAAAGGTTGGAAATAAGAAACAATGAAAAGTAGGTGGTGTAAGTTTGGTGATTGATTTGGTTCATAGTCTTCAAAAGAGGTTATTACTTGGGTTCTATTAATTTGATGATGGCTAAGTTGTTTTTGAGACTGATGATTGATTTGGAATACTAATGAAGTGATTTGGCTTGTTGATAGCCTTGTTGGTTCAAGTGAAATTAATAGATTTTGGTGAACGAATAGTGAGTTTTTGTTGAATTTTCAAAGTGATCCTTTTAGGTTGAGTTTGGGTCTTGGGTACCCCTAGTTGATTGTTGTTGTTGATAGATGTTCTTGCATCATAAACTCATCTGATTGCAACAAATAGAATGCTCACATTATTTGCACTATTTGAAAACACACTGTTCATACACAGTTAGTTCATTATGAAAAGTTTTGCTTCACTTTCAATTTTTTGAGCTATTGTTTCATACAATCCAAATGTCCTTTTCGCCTTTATTCATCTGATTGCAAAAAATACAATGATCACATTATTTTCCATGTTAGAAAACACACTGTCCCTACACAGTTAGTTCATTATGAAAAGTTTTGTTTCTCTTTGAATTTTTTGAGCAACTGTTTCATGCAATCCAAATGTCCTTTCTACCTATCTTCATGTGAATGCAACAAATAGAATGTTCACATTATTTGCATTGTTCGAAAACACACTGTCCCCTCTCACCTATTTTTGCATGTAAATGTTAATGTTTCCTACAGTTCAAGAAGGTAATGAAACCAACATTGAGAGTGTGTTTCTAATTAGATAATGATGTTGTATCTGCTGAAATTTTTGTTGTCTTTAATTTTAGGAATTGTTGTTCCTGTTGTTCTAGTTGTGCATTTCCATATGCCCATTGGAGGTACTGCACATGGTGCTTCGTTAAGTTCCCAAGAATAGGTACAATCTCTTTAGTGAAAACATTATCTATATCTTCCACTTTCCTCACTTCTTTTTCATTGTTTACATTGCATTGACAATGTCTTTCTAATTAGAGAATGCAGGTGTACATTCTGAAAAAGTTATTTTGTCTTTCATTTTAGGCATTTTAGTACTTGTTGCAGTTGTATACAAGATGTCACATAGTTCACGAGCATGGGTGGCTAGTTGGTCAAGACCAACTACCACCCGTATCTTCCATGCAATATTCTTGATCGAATTGAGGAATTAAGCCTCTCGTATAGGTTGTGAGAAAATATGATAAGGAGAATTAATAGAAAAGGGCCAAACCGCATAGATTTGAACTATCATAATTATGTTGACTTCTTTAATAGCATGTTTGGTGTATGGGAAAAAATGGGCATGCAGGTTCAATATTACAATATCGAAATAGACATTGTAAATTTATGTGATTGGCCAATGTCTCTTTACCAAGAATTTCAAGACCTTTTCCTAGCTAGATGCATCTGGAAGGTGTGCATTCAACCAACAGTAATCATACGCAAGAACAATCTTACGAACTAGCTAAGCATGAGGTTTATGAGATTCCTCAAGGGGGAATCTCTAATTAGTAATCACATGGGTCTTGTGGAGGAATGGTTGTTGGTAGTTTTCAAATTCAACCACATTGTTAGGTTCAAGATCCACTATGTCAGACCCTCATTCAGTCAGCTACATGCGAATTATGGGGTGCCAACATTGTATGTTGTCAACTCCACCTTGACAATCAAAGTGCGTCAAATCCTTCTGAATGCTAAAAACACAAAGATTATACTTCTTCATAAATGGTTGACATAGTTCTCAGTGATAGCAGTATTTAATGTGGATTGTAATTTTCTTCAGAATCTATAATATTGACTTGAAATGTTCTTACATTTGACTATGTGATGTGAATTGTTTATCTCATATCAAATCTAAAAACATTTGAAAACATTGTGACAACCCTGTGTGTTGTCGATCCTACAACTTTTTTGTGCATTTTCTGTTCTAAACATATTATGATATCAAAATGGAATATTTGCTACAAGTTGTCGTTGGAATGTTTGCTTATTATTATGCTTTGACAGATTTTGTCCAAGCAAGTAAGGGTTGTTATAAAATATGAAGATGAACTTGAATACATTGTTTTGTTAGAGTCTACATAACAGAAAGTGTTGTCTTTGAACAAGAATTGAGAAGTGAGGGACAACCATGTGTGTTTTCTATCTTGCAACTTTGTTTTGTGCATCTTGTGTTCCAAACATATAATGATATTGAAATGGAATAATTGTTGCAAGTAAGTGTTGTTATAAAATATGAAGGTGAACTTGAATACACTCTTTTGTTACAGTCTACATAACAAAAAGTGTTGTCTTTGAACAAGATTTGAGAAGTGAGGGACAACCTTGTGTGTTTTCCATCCTGCAACTTTTTTTTGTGCATCTTCTCGTCCAAACTGGTATAGGAGCACTAAGAAAATAAATTTCACTCTAGGAGGTCAATTTGTTTTAAGTATAGATGTTAGGGGTCTTTTTGCATTAAATGAGGTTTATTTACTTAAATGTAATAGCTATAAAAATCCTGTTTTTTACTTTTCTGGAATTGTACGATCCCCTAAAGAGAGAAATTGCTTTGACTTCATTGATTTTCTATAGAGGCAAGGACTAGATTTCATTTGAGTTAGTTTTGAGAGTCTATCATTGCATTTAGTGGAAGATTTCTTCATTTTTCTGAGGTAGCCCTGATAAGTTGAATGAATAGGATTGAAAGGGTTGGTTTCTTGTTTGGATCTGATTATTTTGAGTTTTTTTGAGTCATCACCACCTTGCTTGCATCACAAAATATAACAATATTGAAATGGAATGTTTGTTGCAAGTAAGGGTTATAAAATATGAAGGTGAACTTAAATACACTATTTTGTTATAGTCTACATAAAGAAATTGTTGTCTTTGAAGAAGAATTGAGAAGCGAGGGACAACCCTGTGTGTTTTCCATCTTGCAACTTTTTTGTGCATCTTGTGTTTGAAACGTATTACAATATTCAAATGGAATGTTTGCTACAAGTAATGGGTTGTTATAAAATATGAAGGTGAACTTCAATACACTATTTTGTTACAATGTGCATAAAAAAAATTGTTGTCTTAGAAAAAGATTTCAAAAGTGAGGGACAACCCTGTGTGTTTTCCATGCTGCAACTTTTTTTTGTGCATCTTGTGTTCCAAACGTATAACAATATTGAAATGGAATGTATCCAAGCAAGTAAGCGTTGTTATAAAATATGAAGGTGAACTTAAATATAGTGTTTTGTTACAATCTGCATAATAGAAAGTGTTGTCTTTGAAGAAGAATTGAGAAGTGAGGGACAACCCTGTGTGTTTTCCATGTTGCAACTTTCTTTTTGTGCATCTTGTGTTCCAAACGTATAACGATATTGAAATGGAATGTTTCTTGCAAGTAAAGGTTGTTATAAAATATGAAGGTGAACTTAATTACACTATTTTGTTATAGTCTGCATTATAGGAAGTGTTGTCTTTGAAGAAGAATTGAGAAGCGAGGGACAACGCTATGTGTTTTTCATCCTACAAACTTTTTTTGTGCATCTTGTGTGCTAAATGTATAACAATATTGAAATGGAATGTTTCCCGCAAGTAAGGGTTGTTATAAAATATGAAGGTGAACTTAAATACAGTGTTTTGTTACATTTTGCATAACAAAAAGTGTTGTCTTTGAAGAAGAATTGAGAAGTGAGGGACAACCCTGTGTGTTTTCCATGCTACAACTTTTTTTTGTGCATCTTGTGTTCCAAACATATAACAATATTGAAATGGAATGTTTCCTGCAAGTAAGGCTTGTTATAAAATATGAAGGTGAACTTAAATACACTATTTTGTTACAGTCTGCACAACAAAGAGTGTTGTCTTTGAAGAAGAATTGAGAAGCAAGGGACAACCCTATGTGTTTTCCATCTTGCAACTTTGTTTGTGCATCTTGTCTTCCAAATGTATAAGGATATTGAAATGGAACGTTTGTTGCAAGCAAGGGTACTTATAAAATATGAAGGTGAACTTTAATACATTGTGTTCTTACAATGTGCATAACACTAAATGTTTTCTTTGAACAAGATTTGAAAAGTGAGGGACAACCCTGTGTGTTTCCCATCCTGCAACTTTTTTGTGCATCTTGTGTTAGAAACGTATTACAATATTGAAATAGAATGTTTGTTGCAAGTAATGGGTTGTTATAAAATATGAAGGTGAACTTGAATACAGTGTTTTGTTACAGTCTGCAAAACAAAAAGTGTTGTCTTTCAAGAAGAATTGAGAAGCGAGGGACAACCCTCTATATTTTCCATCCTACAACTTTTTTTGTGTGGAACATTTGTTGCAAGCAATGGAACTTATAAAATATGAAGGTAAACTTCAATACATTGTGTTCTTACGGTGCGTATAATACTAACTATTGTCTTTGAACAAGATTTGAAAAGCAAGGGACAACCCTATGTTTTTTCCATCCTGCAAATTTTTTGTGCATCTTGTGTTCGAAACGTATTACGATATTGAAATGGAATGTTTGCTACAAGTAATGGGTTGCTATATAATATGAAGGTGAAATTCAATACACAGTGTTGATATAGTCTGCATAACAAAAAGTGTTGTCTTTAAATAAGAATTGAGAAGTGAGGTACAACCCTATGTGTTTTCCATCATCCAATTTTTTTTTTGCATCTTGTGTTGTAAACGTATTATGGTATTGAAATGGAATGTTCCCTGAAAGTAAAGGTTGTTATAGAATATGAGGCTGAACTTCAATACACTATTTTATTACAGTCCCCAAAACATAAAGTGCTCATTGCATGTGCTTACATTTGTAAGTAAGTTTTCATAACGAATTAACTGACATAGGATAGTGTGTTTTCCAACACTACAAGCAATGCAAGCATTTATTTGTTTTGATCGCATGGAAAAAGGAAATGCCATTTTTACTCAACCAACTAGTTAAAAAAATTAAAAGTGTACTTCAATACATGTTTTGAGCGTATAAAATAAAAAACATTTCATGAAATATGAAAGTGGACTTAAATTCTTTTTTGGAGCATAAAAAAATATGTATCATAAGGAAATAACAAACAGAGGACAACGTGTTTCCCAAAATTGCAATCAATGCAAGCATTTTATGTGTTTCAATCACATGGAAAAAGGAAATATGTCATTTCCACTCTACCAAATAGTCGTTCTAAAAATTGAAAGTAGACTTCATTTCATTTTGGGAGTGTACGAAATAAAGACTTTTCATAAGCAAATAACTGATAGGGGGCGGTGTGTTTTCCAACACTACAACCAATACAAGCATTTTATTTGTTACAATGACATGAAAAAGGGAAATTTTTCATCTCCACTCTACCAAATTATTGTTGTAAAAATTCAAAGTGGACTTCACTTCATTTTTGGAGTGGGAGAAATAAAATCTTTTCATAAGGAAATAACTGAGAGGGGACAGTGTGTTTTCCAACACTACAAGCATTGCAAGTATTTAATTTGTTCCAATCACATGGAAAAGGGAAATCTGCCATCTGCACTCTAGAAAATACTTGTTCTAAAAATTCAAAGTGGACTTCATTACATTATTGGTCGTAACGAAATAAATACTTATCATAACGAAATAACTTACAGGGGACAATTTGTTTTCCAACACTACAAACAATGCTAGCCTTAATTTGTTCCAATCACATGGAAAAAGGAAATATGTCATATACAATCAATGGAATACTTGTTCTAAAAATTGAAAGTGAACTTCATTACATTCTTGCTCATAACGAAACAATTATAGGGCTACGAAAAGTCTGATATGAAATGGATAACAACAAAGTGTTCAAACATGTGAAAATAGTATATCTATTCACCATAATTGTTCAATAATCAAATAATTACAGAGGGCCATGAAAAGTATCATATCAAATGTATAACAACATAGTGTTCAAACATATGAAAATGGTATATCTCTACACCACAATTGTCCAATAATCAAATAATGAAACCCACAATGTAGAATCAGTATTCTAAGCTTGTTTCATCATATCGTACGTTGTTTATTCTTTGCAATTGAGTTCATGCTTGTGTAGTATATGGTACGTTTCTTAGGATCCTTATGTATTTCAAGAGGGGTGATTCCAATTCCATGAACCCTCACAGATGATGAACGTGAAACAACAGATTTCTACATAGGTTGTGCTTTGTCCTTGGTAGGTTTAACACCTTCACCCTATAACAAACAATTAATCACAATTAACGTATGCATGGAAAAAATATAAGGTAGTATGATATATACAACACAATATCATCTATGTGTACCTTTGGAATAGAATGCTTCATCTTAGAGAGTTCCATACCATGAAGCCACCTACGCACTCTTTGACGGTCTCTATGCCAAGACATGGAAAAGACACTAAGTGTTCACCAACAATGGCCTAAACAATGCTAACTCTCACACAATTTTTTGGGTGCTTAAAGTAGTGGGTTTGATAATTTCTGTTGACAACATGTACAATGCCTTTGGCAACCTATTTACACTACTCCAAAGATCAATGTGATCACCAACCTTAAAAGTGATTCCCTTGAACTCTATCATCTGTTCATCCACCAGATTTGGTTGTAATGGAAACATCATTAACATGAAGCATAATTGAAGGCACATTAAAAGATTCATAAAGAAATAAGAACAGAAGCATGGAAGTGTGTTGGGTCTATTACCGATATAGATGGCATGTCATTGCTCTCCCAATCCCCATGTCCATCTTTATTGTCATCTCCCCCTTGCAAGCTAGCGCCTTCCTCATCCCCATGTCCATCTTTTTTACCCTCTCCCACTTGCAAGCTAGTGCTCTTCCCATCCCCATGTCCATCTTTATTACCCTCTCCCACTTGCAAGCCAGTGCTCTCCCTATCCCCGTGTCCATCTTTATTACCCTCTCCCACTTGCAAGTCAATGTTCTCCCCATCCTCATGTCCATCTTTATTGCCATCTCCCCCTTGCAATACAATGCTCTCCTCATCCCCATGTCCATCTTTATTACCCTCTCCCACTTGCAATCCAATGCTCTCCTTGTCCCCATGTCCTTCTCTGTTACCCAATTCCACATGCAGGCCAGTGTTCTCCCCGTCTTGATGTCCATCTCTGTTACCCTGTCCCACTTGGATGCCAGTGCTCTCCCCATCCCCATGTCCATCTTTATCTCCCTACCCCACTTCCAGTCCAGTTCTATCCCCATCTACATGTCCATCTCTATTAGCCTCTCCCATTTCAATTGCAATGACATGGCCAATTAGGTCAAGGCTAGGACTTCATTGTTCATCCTTGCCCTGTAATAGTAGGAATTCAAACATCACTTCAAATTTAGCTGCATGCAACCAATTCATTGAAATAATCAAAACAAACATTAAATAAAAGAATTGGAATTCACTATTTCTTCTAGTTTCTCCATGTGAAGGCACCTTGACACTTTTGACTATATACACTCCTTCTACTTCTCAACATTGTTAGACGGTGGGTTGGGAGGAACAACATCATCTTGTTCTTCCATAGCTTCTACTTCATCTTCCAAATCAAGAGTATCTTGTTCAATGGAAAGACTCCATTGTTCATCATTGCGTTGTAATAGCAGGAATTAATGTCACATAAAATTCAGATGCATTCAATGAATTCATTGAAATAATCAAAACAAAAATTAAATAGAAGATTTTGAAATCACTGTTTCTTCTCATTTTTTCTTGTGAGGGCATGAGGAAACTTTCAACCATATGTGCTCCTTCTTCTTCTTCTTCTTAATGTTATATGGTGGGTTGGGAGGAACAAAATCATCATGTTCCTCCATGGCATCCGCTTCGTCTTCCAAATCAGGAGTATCATGTTCAAGGGTAGGACTCCATTGTTCATCCTTGCCCTATAATAGTAGGAATTAAAACATCACATCAAAGTCAAATGCAAGCAACCAATTCATTAAAATAATCAAAACAAACATTAAATAGAAGATTTTGAAATCACTATTTGTTCTCATTTCTTCTTGTGAGGGCATGAGGAAACTTTCAACTATATACGCTTCTTCTTCTTCTTCTTCTCAATGTTATACGATAGGTTGCGAGGAACAACATAATCTTGTTCTTCCATGGCCTCCACTTCGTCTTCCAACTCAAGAGTATCTTGTTCGAGGGTAGGACTCCATTGTTCATCATTGCCCTATAATAGTGGCAATTGAAATGTCACATTAATTTAGATGCATACAACAAACTCATTAAAATAATCAAAACAAACATCAAATAGCAGATATTGAAATCACCATTTGTACTCATTTCTTCTTGTGAGGGCGTGAGGAAATTTTAAACCGTACATGCTTCTTCTTCTTCTCAATGTTAGACAAGGTTTTGGGAGGAACAACATCATCTTGTGCTTTCGTAGGCACTATTTCATCTTCCAATACAACAAAAACCTGCTAGAGGGAAACACTTTGTTGTTCATCCTTGTTGTGTAATAGGAGGAATTGAAACATTGCATCAAACTTAGATGCATGCAACCAATTCATTCAAATAATCAAAAAAACATTAAACAGAATATTTTGAGATCACTGTTTGTTCTCGTTTCTTCTTTAGAGGGTGTCTTGAAACTTTTAACTGTGTACGATGCTAATTCTAAATGTTAGACATAGGGATGGGAGGAACAACATCATCTTCACCTTTCATGGGCACAACTTCCTCTAGTGAATGAACACTACTTTGTTGGGTGGTAGAAACTGCTTCTCAACCATCACCTTGTCATGTCATGTAAGTTAACGTTAAGGGAACCTTGTATGCATTCGAACAAGAAAAATATGAACCAACAAAAAATTAGATTTAATAGTTCAATTTGACATTACCATTCCTTGCTTTCTCTTTCTCTCCTGCAATTTAATATTTTTTTCCTTCTCTTCTCCTTCATCTCCTTAGTGTTATATAACGCCATTCGCTTCTTCACCTCATCCTTTCCTTGTTGGGGAAGTTGAAGGAAGCTATGTTTCCCATACTTTTGATAAACACTTCTAGTAACATGCTTCTACTAGAGTTGTCATAGTTTCATTTGGTACTTCATATTTTCCACCTTATTTTTAAGGTATTCTTTCAATTTATCGGGGGAGGAGCAAGTTGTTTTGGTTCCCCCCCCACATAGTTCATCCATGCTTTGGTGGTGCAAGAATAGGAAGGTGGTGATTCTAAAACCTATGCATGTTGAACACTCTCCAATCATGATATTTTCTCGTACATTCCTCTACAATACAATAATATACATATCTACCATTCACCACTTCTCTTATGTATTCAGCATCAACCTACACAACAAATTTGGAAAAGAAAATTGCTTAATATATTTGATATTCAAACAATTCAAATGCACAACATATACACACACCCAAATGATGCAATAATTTAGTTATTATATCTACCTTCTCATCCACCACATCACCCCATGCTTCATTGGGTCCCTCTCCATCCTTAGGGTCTCCCTTTGCACGCTCTTCCTTGTGGTCATGGACTATGGCAAGAGCGTGATGGTCTCCCTGATTATTTTCTTGAATCAAAGGAACAATATACTGTCAAAATCAACATATTTGTAATAGACATGATATTTTCTAACTAAAATTGTAAAGCATTTTGATTGATGTATAGGAAGGAAAGGGCAATTGGAAGTTCACAATCAATTACCGAACATGTCACTACCTTATGGTTCAACATTTTCCTAAAATGAGGGCACTTCCTGTGTACCACGGTTGTTACCTCCTGATTAAAACATTCCCACTTTCCATTCAACATCATAACCACTTATGAGAGATTAAAATTATACATTTGATTGGATATTGTAATTATCGGATCTTACCTACATGTTTCATGAATGTGATCGCCCTAAAGAATATGCACTACTACACACCCTTTCAAGTGTGTTGTCCACCTCAATGACATTCTTTGATGTACAAAGCAATTTCCCTTTTACATCATGCATCCTTGGTTTCTTGTAAACTATAAAATTATTGTAAGTGTTATGGACAGTTAAGTTCCAAAATTTATTGCACCATTTGCAGTAATCAAGCATATCTTTTTTCAATCATAAGAAGAATTTAAAACACATATTTTAGTCTACCTAAGACTTGTGATAAATTTTGAAGGTGCCTTTGATTACATTATGCGTCTAAATAAAAAAAGGTTTTCAATACATTCCTACTCACAGTAAAATTACAGGTTGGAAAAGAGATAGTGTTATGAAACATACAACCCACACTATTGTAAAATGCTATACAAGTAATCCACTATTTTTTACAACATGCAATTATTTTGTCCATTTGTTTTTTTCAATCACATGAAGAACTGAATTGCAATTTATACCATAACTAGCAGTTGTAATTGTTGGAGGTGCCTTTTTACATTCATACTATCTAAATAAGAAAAGCTTTTCAAGACATTCAAACTATTATCTGAAATTTCAGGTTGGAAAAAATAGGGTGTTAGAAATCATGCAACCAACAAACTGTTCTAAAACCCTTAACAAGTAACAACCCTATTGGTTAATCACCCCACCTCAATTTGGTTAACAGGGTTGTTCCTCACTTCTCAAATCTTATTCAAAGACAACACTTTTTGTTATGCAGATCATAACAACACAGTGTATTGAAGTTCGCCTTCATATTTTATAACAACCCTTACTTACAACAAACATTCTATTTAAATACCATTATACATTTGGAACACAAGATGCACAAAAAAAGTTGCAGGATGGAAAACACACAAGGTTGTCCCCCCCTCCCCCTACCCCCTCCCCCACCAACGCAACAACATTTCATGACAATTGGGAAACTTTCAAGCATACCTTTCTCATTTCAAAAACATGCACTTCTCTCCATCATACATCGATGACACCTTTTGACATCATGTACCTGAGTGGATCAAATTGTGGAAGAGGTGGTGATGTGTGCTAGAGAGAAGAGCTTGTTTTGCAAATATTGCAAAGTAGCTCCAAAAATGCCCAGTTGTCATGAAATGTTTTCATGTCTTTTATCTAATTCTTGTATCAGGCATGGACAAGTCAACCTTTTCATACAATGTCAAGGCCAACAATGTGTAATTACAGGTTGGAAAACATTGGGTGTTATTAAACCTGCAAACCAAAGACCATTTACAAACCCTTCACAAGTAACATCCCAATTCGTTAATCACCCCTCAATTGAATTTGGATGCTTTTACATATCCCGCACCTACAACTCCACCCCGTGCTCTCAAACCTTCAGCTTTCAACATGCAGAATGAAAGAACTCACAACACACAATATTTTCCAACCTACAATTATTTTTTACAATATGATGTCCCATCATATGGTTTTTGTATGTTATGATGCCTCTAACATGCATTCTTCTAGGGATAATAGCAACATCCAATTGCAAGGCAGAAGTTATTCTCCCTAAAAAAATAGTAAAATCAAGCTATTATCTCTAAAAAAATATGTCTTTGAAATGATAACATAATTAAACATAAATGATATCAATTTTCCACAATCCATACTGATTATTGCTAGTTGATTTCTGGATTCGATTGTAAGAATTTTTGCATCTACGTTTTAGATCAGACTCCATGATCCAACATCAAGATGAAGAAGAGAGCATCCATCATCTTGATGTTGAATCATGGAGTTTGATCAAAAATCTTGATGCAAAAATTCTTACACAATCGAATCCAAAAATCAAATAGCAATGATAATCAGATATGTCTTATCCCTAAAGAAGGGCAATACATTATCATGTGTAAGCCATGTTGCAAGGAGATCACCTTCTACAATTGGGAGGAGGCTATTCTCCATACAAAAATGCATGTCACATGCATCATAACAGTCATCATGTTTTAAAAATCATATTTTGGAATGGACAAAAAGCCCAAAACCTGTCATTGAAAACCATTATTTACAAATAGCAAAAAGCCCAGATGAGGTCCCATTTTCGCCGCCATTTTCCACAACGACGTTTTGCAACTTGGTAGAGAGCAACGGTAAACATGAAATTTTGTAATTGCTAAATGAAATAACTAACAACCCATTGTGGAAATATGAGTGAAATTACCGAATAACATTTGGAGAAATCAAAAACCATGCACAATATGTAAGAGTTTTGTTTCGGTATGCTCTAAGAATGTAATTAAGTCCACTTTCAAATTTCACTTTGGTACAATCAAAATCTCAACTTACTTTCTTCATCTAATTGGAAGAAAATGCCCCAATAGAAAAGGTGGTTGGATGGACAAATAGCACTAATGAAAAGACTTAACGGTCACACATTAACTCCGACTTGTCGTGGCCTATCTCGTCGCCGAGAAAATGTGTTAGCACCGATAGGTTTTCAAAATCATATTTCAGAATGGACAAAAACCCTAAAAACATGGCATTCAAAACCATTATTTGCAAATAGAAAAATGAGGTGCCAAGAATGTAATGAAATTTGAAAACGGTAGGTATTATGAAACCTGCAAGGCACAATGTTGTTATAGATTGTTTGCAGTGTTGGAAAACACACTGTCCCATTTCAGTTAGTTTGTTATGAAGAGTTTTATTTCGTTACTACAAAAATGTAGTGAATTCCACTTTCAAATTTTTGAACAAGTCTTTGCTACAGTCCAAATTTCATTTTTCTTTCTTTATCTGATTGGAACAAATAAAATGCTCGCATTATTTGTAGTGTTGCAAAACACACTATCTCTTCTCACTTGCACAAGGTTTTACAACACTATATGCATTGCTTGTTTCTTAACACCTGGGGTTTTCCAACATGCATTCTTACTAAATAGAAAGAATATTTTCAAAAGATTTTGTAATATAGAAAGTCTGAATGTATTGAAAAGCCATTTCAAAATTTATAAGGACTTTTAATTTGGGAAAAAAATGCTTTTAAATTTTGCATGATTGAAAAAAAAAAAAAAGAAGTGCACAAAATCATTGCAATTTGGAAAACACAATGTTGGGTTTCAATTATTTGAATGTCCTTGTTTAAATGTAAAGGGTTGTCTCATGGTGGTTTTCTTGCTTCTTAACACATAGGGCATTACAACATGGAGTTTTACAAAATAGTATGAATGTCCTCAAAATCATACATTACATTGTTGTGTTTAAATTTTGCATGATTGAAAAAAAAGTGCACAAAATAATTGTAATTGGGAAAACACAGTGTTGAGTTTCAGTTATTTGAATCTCCCTATTTAAATGTAAAGGTTCATCTCATGGTGGGTTGATTACTTATTAACACCCATGATTTTGCAACATGGAATGTTTTTTATTATGGAACAAATAGGTTTTAGAGGAAACCTTAAACCTTTAATAGTAAGAGAGCATAAGATAGAACATTAACAGAGCACAGACAAAAAATAGGACACTACCCATAAAGAGATACACAGAAGAAAACAAGGGTAGTAATGACAAAAAATCAATAGAAAACCACAAAACAATCGGCCACTAGGTGAGGTTCCTAAGAATCTCTGCCACTTCCTGCTCCAGATTGTTCATGTTGAGCGCAGACTTCTTGATCTCCTGGATATTGACCAACACTTGGTCAGCCTTCCTTTTCAAATTAGCTCTGGTCCTGTTGCTTAGTCCCCCACTATCCGGTTGACCTTCCTCATTGTCCAAGTCAAGAAAAATAGCATTTTTAACCTGATGGGCTTTTCCCAGATTTTCCACCATGGTGTTCATGGTTTGTGTTGTTGATTTTAAAATTTTATGGCTCATGATCAACACTTTGTGGAGCAAACTTTTAATGTTCCTCAATTTTTCCTCCATATTCGCCTACTTACCATCATGATTGCCTTTAAAATCCTATAATTCCTCCACCATTTTCTTGAGGCATTCCACCACATACTTCTTCTCCTCTTTTGTCCACAACCTAGTAGCCCGACCACTTCCACTGCCTCTATTATTATCCTCCATGGATTTCTCCAGTTTGCTACTCATGGCTCTTTGATTTAACTTAATTTCCTTGATTTCAAAAAAAGACCATCTCATGAGCCTAAAATTATCCACCACCCCATTGTGGGCAATAGCAAGCACATCAGTGGGAAATTCTCGTTCCTCCTTAAAATAGTGATCCCCTACCTTCAAGTCCATAGGGAAGCGGGATCTCTCTTCTCTGTCTGTCGCAAGATAGCTGGAGTACTTAGACAAAGAATTTGACTGCAGTTCCTCTTCATTAACATCATAGGAGGGATCCTTCGACATTTTTCTCTTACCCTTTTTCAAATAAGAATCCCTAGTTTTACTCTTGTCCTTGTCATCAACCCTGACCTTAGGTGATTGGGGAGGAAATTTTGACATAGCTTTAAAATGATCATAAATGAGGACAAGCAAACCTTCATGAAGGATAGGATGCCTAATAAGGTTGTGTCTATGGTTTTTTAGACTAGTATTCAGAGAAGAAGCCAGATAAAAAGGAAACGAAATCCTAACCTAGTGCCTGAAATGATTCAGCAAGATGAAGTGATACCCAAAGACTCTGGTATAATGCCCATCCAAAGTGACATATTCCATCAGCACATTCAAAACCCTCCTCCAATGCGAAACAATACTATCCATGTCGAAGTAGCTTCTGGAGGTCCTACATAATTCCTCCTTCTCCACCTCCGACTTGGGGAACTTGCTAACTGCTTCATCAAACTACTTCCTATCCCTATAGAATTTTATGCCCTCCATAGATAGATCAGTAACCTTAGCAATCAACTATTCGTTGATAGTAACATGTATGTCCAACAAGTTAATCTCGTGATTATTCCAATCTTTCTCAAAAACCCTCGTAACCTCAGGGTCCCAACCATGGAGCTTTTCAATGTAAATAGTAATGCCACCATTCTCCAGCTTAGAATTGCTTTTCAACTGCTCACTGCTAATCAGTTCCACTTTGTGACTTTTTCCACCCATCACGCCACTAGCAAGAAAGGAATAGTCCAGAACCCTGTGGAAACAAACAACAAAAATACCTAGAAAGCATGCGAAATAAATCACATGCAACTAGGGGATGACATAATTATCCCTTGGCCAACTCAAAATAATAATTAAAACGTAGTCCTGAGACTACAGGGGAGGACACTCAGCCTTCAAAACAGTATGAATGTCTTCAAAATCACACCTTCCATTGTTGTGTTTGAGTTTCAAGTATATAACAAATTGCATGCTTCATAACACACTAAATTTTTCAACCTCCACATCACAACATACCCAAGCCCTTCTGGTTTTTAAACCTATATATGTAGATGTGCATTAGAAAAAGCAAGAACACCAATTTCTTACCATTATTGGCAATAATGAATAAACTTGTTTAAAATGATCTTAATGTTGTGTAGTGCATGTTGGAAAAAACAATGCATTTTGAAGCTTGCCTTTACTTATACCCAACCTTTTTCTTATAATGCAAATATACAAACATATAGATGGTGTTGTATTTTATCAAATAGAACATCTCTCATTTAAGGGGGACTCTATTAACCGTCAACACATAGTGTGCTTCATAGTACGTACTTCATTCTTTTTTGCAACTATTCATGTTGGAAAATCGTAGGTGTTAAGAAACAAGCAACAAAGCTAAGGCGCCCACCTTTTTTAGCTAATATGAGGTGGGAAAACTGACCTAACGACACCATTAACTCCTACCTACCATTTCCTGGACGTTTAGTTTTGTCTGTCGGTTTCGTCACTTTTTGTTTCCATGTATGTTGTTATTCTAATAACTCTTTTACAATTTGTCTATTTGTCTATAATATTTAGTGCCAAGTAATCTAGCCTGAATTTTCAAATAAGTATATGGTGTTCTACCCATTTTGCATAGGTTATTGCTACCCATTGGATTTACGGGTTCTATTTAATACATTGCATAGAACTATTTCAATTAATGACTTGTTATATCTACACATCTTTTGCAGTGTGGTGGTTAGATTGAAACATACTGAAAAGGAACAGAAATAGGATATAGAAAGAACATTCTACAACATTGCAATCAGATGTTGTTAATAACAAACCATTTATAACTTAGAAAATATTCTAGACAAATTTAGGGAAATTGTAAAAAGAACTATCACGAAAAAACTTAAGAACCACAGAAAAATGACAGATGATGGAAAACTAGCATTAAATAGAACTTTTAAATATGAAGAAATATTCAACTCGAGAGATAGAAAAGAGGTTTAAATCAAGACAAGATCATAGGAAGGACTATCAAGAGGATGTATTTTGACCATTTCGTAGAATAGGAAATACTCACAAAAGCCTCTACTACTGCTCGCATTTTAAAGTGAAGAACCTAGTTCAAGTGAAGAACCCAATTCAAGTGAAGAAATTGTTGCTACACCTTGTCTAGATACTAATAGAATTTCAGGTAAGCACGAATAATCTGTACATGCATTTCACTTGAACTGGGTTCTTCATTGAGCTCCAAGGTTCTTCACTTTGAATGTTGTTTGTAAGTAACTTCACATACATAAATGTCCACATATAAACTTTTTTGGTGAAAGATTAAAAATTAGTGCAAAACTCTTAAGAATCACATGAAAATGACAGATGATTGAAAACCCCAAAATTTTAGAATTTCAAACAAATCAGAACTTCTAAATGCATAATAAATTTTTGAAATTTAACTATCCAGTACACTTGTTATTCAAGCTATGGCAACCAGAATCACCTATATTTATTGTAGAAGCTTCACATCTCTAGAGGCATCCTTCTCAATCCACCTGCCCTTGTTTCCTTCAATTTTCTTTCCTTTCCTATATCAACCACCCGGAAGAAAGACAAGTGTTAGTGATAGATTAAATTGGAAAATTAAAGACATTTGGTGCTACAAAAAATTCACTTCATTCCAAACTTCACCAATATTGGATTATATGTTGTGCTAACTGCAAGATGCCAACTTGTACAATCAATAAACAAACATATTAATCTATACGATGGGGATTTAATTTCTAATTTAACCTATTGCTAACACTCGTAATATATATCAAAAATTATATTTTTCATTTTTCCATTCTGCTGGAACTATGAAGCAATGAATGTTCATTCAGATATATCTCAAACTCATCTCTCTTGCAATTTCAAAGAGGCCATCAATTGCATAATCAATAAGGGCAGATAAGACACACAAGAAAGATACCACGCACCACTATCAAACTTTTGTTTATTTCATTACTTGTACAAATAACTGAATAAATATAGACTATTGCAAGACACGTTGGTTGCAAAGCACAGTGTGCATCGACTATTCAAGAATACACATTAAGAAGTCAATGAAAACCTTGGTGATCACCTTGATTGACCAAAAAATAGCAGGTGATCGCATTGGTTAAATATGATAATCCACAAAATAATTACACGTTGGATAATGGCATTTCATTTTCCTCATCTAATTTGACCAAATAAATGCTCACATTATTTGTAGTTTTGGAAAACACATTGTCTCCATATAAGGTGTTAAGAAACAAGTAACCAATATAGTGTTGTAAAATCATCTACAATTGAGAGTAGACAATGTGTTTTCTAACTGTACAAATAATGCGAGCAATTCATTTGTTCCAATCAAGAGAAATCTTATTTGTAAACAAAAAGCACCTATGTATGTAACATGAGATCAAAATAGAATTTCATTTTCCTCATCTGATTTGACCAAATAAATGCTCACATTATTTGCAGTGTTGGAAAACACACTGCCTCCATATAAGGTGTTAAAAAACAAGAAACCCATATAGTGTTGTAAAACCCTCTACAACTAAGAGGAGACAATGTGTTTTACAACTCTGCTAATAATGCAAACAATTTATTTGTTCCAATCAAGAGAAAGTTAACTCATAAACAAAAAGTACCTATGCATGTAACATGAGATCAAAATGGAATTTCATTTTCCTCATTTGATTTGACCAAATAAATGCTCACATTATTTGCAGTGTTGGAAAACACACTGTCTCCATATAAGGTGTTAAGAAATAAGCAACCCATATAATGTTGTAAAACCCTCTCCAACTAAGAGGAGACGGTGTATTTTCCAACTATGCAAATAATGCAAGCAATTCATATGTTCCAATCAAGAGAAAGCTAACTCATAAAAAAAAAAGCACCTATGTATGTAACATGAAATCAAAATGGCATTTCATTTTCCTCATCCAATTCAACCAAATAAATGCTATTTGCAGTGTTAGAAAACACATTGTCTCCATATAAGGTGTTAAAAAATAGGCAACCCATATAATGTTATAAAACCATCTCCAAGTGAGAGGAGACAATGTGTTTTCCAACTGTGCAAATAATGCAAGCAATTTATTTGTTCCAATCAGAAGAAAGCTTACTCGTAAACAAAAAACACCTACGTAACATGAGATCAAAATGGCATTTCATTTTCCTCACCTGATTCAACCAAATAAATGCTCACATTATTTATAGTGTTGGAAAACGCATTGTCTCCATATAAGGTGTTAAGAAACAAGCAACCCATATAGTGTTGTAAAACCCTTTGCAACTGAGAGGAGATAGTGTGTTTTCCAACTCTACTAATAATGCAAGCAATTTATTTGTTCCAATCAGGAGAAATCTAACTTGTAAACAAAAAACACCTATGTATGTAACATGAGATCAAAATGGCATTTCATTTTCCTCATCTAATTCGACCAAATAAATGCTCACATTATTTGCAGTGTTGGAAAACACACTGTCTCCATATAAGGTGTTAAGAAACAAGCAACCCATATAGTGTTGTAAAACCCTCTACAACTGAGAGGAGACAATGTGTTTTCCAACTCTGCTAATAATGCAAGCAATTTATTTGTTCCAGTCAGGAGAAAGCTAACTCGTAAACAAAAAGCACCTATGTATGTAACATGAGATCAAAATGGAATTTCATTTTGCTCATCTGATTTGACCAAATAAATGCTATTTGCAATGTTGGAAAACACATTGTCTCCATATAAGGTGTTAAGAAACAAGCAACCCATATAATGTTATAAAACCCTCTCCAAGTGAGAGGAGACAGTGTGTTTTCCAACTGTACAAATAATGCAAGCAATTTATTTGTTCCAATCAAGAGAAAGCTTACTCATAAATAAAAAGCACCTATGTATGTAACATGAGATCAAAATGGCATTTCATTTTCCTCATCTGATTCAACCAAATAAATGCTCACATTATTTGTATTGTTGGAAAACACACTGTCTCCATATAAGGTGTTAAGAAACAAGCAACCCATATAGTGTTGTAAAACCCTCTACAACTGAGAGAAGACAATGTGTTTTCCAACTCTGCTAATAACGCAAGCAATTTATTTGTTCCAATCGAGAGAAAGCTAACTCGTAAACAAAAAGCACCTATGTATGTGACATGAGATCAAAATGGCATTTCATTTTCCTCATCTGATTTGACCAAATAAATTCTCACATTATTTGCAATGTTGGAAAACACACCATCTCCATATATAGTGTCGTAAAACCCTCTACAATTAAGAGGAGACAGTGTGTTTTCCAACTGTGCAAATAATGCGAGCAATTTATTTGTTCCAATCAGGAGAAAGTTAACTCATAGAAAAAAGCATCAATGTATGAAACATGATATGAAAATGGCATTTCACTTTCCTCACTTGATTCGACCAAATAAATGCTCACATTACTTACAATGTTGGAAAACACACTGTCTCCATCCTCAGTTGTGCGTCCCTCCATAGCCAGTAAACTACAAAATCAAAATGTGGAAAATGGCAATGTGCTACAGTGACAAATGCATTTGAGGGGTTTGTAGTGGTTTGGCCGCTTGCAACTCCATTTTCCTCCCCCACGCGTCCCTCCCCACCCACAAAATTGGAAAATGAAAACTATGGAAAATGGCAATGTTAGGTGTGTTTTGTCTAGCTTCTTGACTTTAGAAAAAAAGCACCTATGTATGTAACATGAGATCAAAATGGCATTTCACTTTCCTCGTCTGATTCGACCAAATAAATGCTCACATTATTTGTAGTGTTGGAAAACACACTGTCTCCATCCTCAGTCGCACGTCCCTCCCTAGCCAGAAAACTAAAAAATCAAAATGTGGAAAATGCCTATGCGCCGCAATGAGGAATGCGTTTGAGGGGTTTTTTTGGTTCAGTTGCCTGCAACTCCATTTTCCTCGTCTGCACGTCCCTCCCTACCCACCAAATTGGAAAATGAAAAATGTGGAAAATGGCAATGTTAGGTGCATTTTGTCTAGCTTTTTGACTTCAGACAAAAAACACCTATGTATGTAAGATGAGATCAAAATGGCATTTCACTTTCCTCATTGGATTCAACCAAATAAATGCTCACATTATTTGCAATGTTGGAAAACACACTGTCTCCATTTATAGTATTGTAAAACCCTCTACAACTGAGAGGAGACAATGTGTTTTCCAACTATGCAAATAATGCGAGCAATTTATTTGTTCCAATCAGGAGAAAGCTAACTTGTAAACAAAAAGAACAATTGTATGTAACATGAGATCAAAATGCCATTTCATTTTCCTCATCTAATTCGACCAAATAAATGCTCACATTATTTGCAGTGTTGGAAAACACATTGTCTCCATATAGGGTGTTAAGAAACAAGCAACCCATATAGTGTTGAAAAACCCTCTACAATTGAGAGTAGACAGTTTGTTTTCCAACTCTACAAATAATGCAAGCAATTTATTTGTTCCAATCAGATAAAGAAAGTGAAATGACATTTGGATTGTAGCAAAGAGTTCAAAAATTTGAAACTGAACTTCATTACATTCTTGGAGCATAGGAGCTAACTAACTCCTAGACAAAAAGCACCTATGTACATACAAAAATGCATGAAAAACATACATAACAACATATATGGAAACATACATAACATGACAAAACGTTGTAGTGTGGGGTCCGCCAGATGGGGGATCAAAGTGACTAAACCAGCAAACGAGACCAAACATTCAGGAAATGGTAGGTAGGAATTAATGACACCGTCGAGTCAGTTTTCCCTCCAACTGAGAGGAGACAGTGTGTTTTCCAACTCTGCAAATATTGCGTGCAATTTATTTTGTTGCAATTAGATAAAGAAAGTGAAAAGACATTTGGATTGTAGCAAATAGTTGTTCAAAATTTGAAAGTACACTTCATTACATTCTTGGAGCATAATGAAATAAAACTCTTCATATCAAACTAATTGAAATGGGACAATGTGTTTTCCAACACTGCAAACAATCTATAACAACACTATGCCTTGCAGGTTTCATAATACCTATTGTTTTTCAATTTCATTACATTCTTGGCACCTCATTTTGCTATTTGCAAATAATGGCTTCGAATGCCACATTTTTTGGGGTTTTTGTCCATTCCAAAATATGATTTTGAAAACCCACCAACGCTAACAAGTTTTCCCAGCAATGAGACAGGCTACGGCAGGTTAGAGTTAATGTTCGACCATCAAGTCTTTCCATCAGTGCAATTTGTCCATTCGACCTTCTTTTCCATTAGGGTGTTCTGTTCCAATCAAATTAAGAAAGTGAAATGGAATTTGGACTGTATCGACAGACAGGACCAAACATCCAGGAAAGGTAGGTAGTAGTTAACTGACATAAGGTAGTGTGTTTTCCAACACTGCAAACAATATATAACATTGTGCTTTGCAGGTTTCATAATACCTATTATTTTCCAATTTCATTACATTCCTTCTATCTAAATCACAATAGGTTCTCCACACAATCACAAAACATACCAAATTGAGGTCAGGGGTGAGTAACCAATTAGGTTGTTACTTCTAAAGGATTTTAGAACAATCAAAGTTTTAGGAGACAGTGTGTTTTCCAAAACAATAGTGTATAAAATGGCAGCAAAAATGGGATGTCGTCTGGGCTTTTTGCTATTTGCAAATTATGATTTAAAATGCCACATTTTGTGCTTTTTTCTCCATTTCGAATAACAATGTGAACAATGGCATCGTTTTGGGTTTTATGTGGTTTTCAAAATATATCATTTCATTGTAGAACCCACGTTGCATTTTCCAACCTTGTTATATATTCCACGTGGTTTCTGCTTTCTATAAATGTTATTTAGAAATTTCACTCATATTTCCACAATGGGTTGTCACTTATTTCATTTGACAATGGAAAAAATTGAAAACCAGCATACGGGAGGAAAGGAAACAAAAATTAAAAAACCCTCGACACGAAAAAACATTAACAACCTTGCATTTCAAATAAATACCCTTTTTTTCCAGCGAAAACCCTGTAATGTTCAAACCAAGAATGTGAACAATGGCGACGTTCTAGGCTTTATGTGGTTTTCACAATATACCATTCCATTGTAGAACCCACGTTCATTTTCCAACCTCATAATATATTTTGCATGGTTTGTGGTTTTGTAAACCTTATTCAATTATTTCACTTATATTTCCACAATGGGTTATCAGCTATTTCATTCGGCAAATGCAAAATTTCAAAACCAACAGATGGAAGGAAATGAAATTTAAAAACCTCAACAGAAAATCACAAAACGATAACCCCACAACGAATAGTCGTTTGTTCATTTCTTCACTGTTCATGGAAGAATGGCAAAATGGAAAATATTTAAAGCGGATATACATACCTAATAGGGAGCTCTAAACGCCTGCAACTCCTTCCTGTTGCTCTCCACCAAAACGTCGATGTAGAAAATGGGACCCCGTCTGGGCTTTTTGATATTTTCTAATCATGGTTTCAAATGCCGCGTATTTTGGGTTTTTGTCCATGCCAATAAATGATTTTGAAAACCCGTCGGTGCTGGCACATTTTCTTGGTGACGAGATAGGAAACAGCAGGAAGGAGTTAACGTTCGACTGTCAAGTCTTTCCGTCAAGGTTCTTTTCCATCCAACCACCTTTTCCATCGATCCTTTATGTCCACCGCGGGCCATGGGGTATGGGGGTATGCTATTATGTATATAATATGTTATATGCATAGGTAAGTTTTGTCTAGGAGTTAGCTTTCTCCTATAAATATACATAAACATATATATATAATAAACATACAAAGTGGGCGGATATACCCAAGCATGGCCCATAAAGCAAGCGTTGACTATGTCAAAAGGGGAGCATGGTAAAGGAAGGTGGTCGACCAAGTATTCGACCCAATGGAAGGAATTGTCTATGCAGGTGACAAATTGCACCTTTGACTATATTTATTAATTAATTGAAAATAAAAAGTGAACATTATTTTTAGTTAATTAATAAATACGGTCAAAGGTGTAATCTGTCACTTGCATAGACATTGCCATAAAGCTAGGTGCCCCATGTGTAGGCATCAACCTACTAAAAAGGGGAAGCACTTATGTAATAAATTCCCCCTAAGGCATAGCAATTAACATTGCTAATAAAGTTAGAAGCTACGCCTAATATAAAGGCGGACTTAGTCAATAAAGCATGTGTTAATAAGAGTTAGAAACCAACTTGCTTGGGTAAGTAGTAAATTATGGATAATCATATTTTGACTTAGTAAAATTAGGAGTGATTCATTAGTGGAATAACATGGGACTTTATATGTGCCAATTTTATAATTATTTGGGAAGCCACATATTCTTGTAATTAGACTTAGTCAATATTATAACTACGTGGTGGCAATAGAAGGGAGAAAGGTGGTGGATTTGAGAGCTGAATTATACCATTAAGTCTCTCAAATTCTTGTATAAATAAGAGTAGCTTCTCTACTTTGAGACCACCCATTTTCACTCATCATTTCTCGTTATTTTCTCATTCTCCATTCTTCATTTTTGCAAGAGAGATTGTTCAAGTCTTTAGTAAGGAAGTAAGTTTATTTTAGTTGAGAGCTTGTGGAAGTTAAGGTTGAGGATAAGTTGATTTTAAGAGGGTGAAGTAAGTGTGGATTGAGCTTAGGTAGCAGTATCATCGTTGGAGCTATAATATTGGGCATGATGATTTTATCTATTATTTCTTATGTTGAAATCATTTTTGAATACAAGTGTTTGGAGAAAGATGAAATAGATGTTTAATGATTTTGTTGAACGATACTTGATTATTCTTGTTTGAATATACATGCATGATTTTTGATAGAGTCTTGTTTTTATGAAATCCTTTTTCTTGAATACACACACACACATATTAAACTATGTTAGAAATTGTATAATCATGTTGATTTTTTTGGGTGTGGATATGGTTAACTTGGTTATTCCTAGGGTTAGGATAATTCGTGGATGGGAGTCACCTAGTTAGTCATTATGTATCACCTTTAAGGGATTGAATTGTGTTTTAATTGAAAAGAGTATGAATGATCAATATACCAAATTGAGCTAGGAAGTGGGTGAACATACGACTCTCACTCAAAGTACTGGGTGTTGAATTCTTTGGCCAAAGTAGTGTTGGTAGCTACTGTCTACACCGTCGATTCATTATGATCCAGGTTTACATACTAGACCAAGAATATCATATATGTAGGTTGTAGCCAATGTATGGTAGTTCTAGATATGTAGGACACAACACTATGCTCACAAAGGCTATTATTATGAAGTCACCAAACCAATCTCTTCATTGAAGGGCCGGGTCTCTTTCAATAGGAAGAGACATGGGGGACTGTCAAGTCTATGGTTGGGTGGAAAAGCACTTGAGTGATGCTCTTCCTCATGCAATTGGTTGCCATAATTTGAGGATGTATGCTAGCAAGGACATCTAGAACATTTGTATCTCTTATGTTTCATTAAGCTCATGGAAGCTATGTATGCACTCAAGTATCCCTATGATATTTGGAAATTTAAAAATGAGATTGTAATCATTCATGTGATTATGAATATTAAATTGTAAATGAATTTTGATGCAATGAAAATGTTTGAAATGAGATTTATTTCAAATATGCATTTTGTGTATGGAATAGAAAGGAAAAACTTTATTACCTAAATGTTGGTATTGTAAACTATTCACGTTTGGGTTAAAACTTAGTATTTTCAGGGGGAGAACAATGGGCATGTTACAAGCTTGAACGATGATATTATTTGATGTGCAACAAACATCATATATACAATAGTAAAATAGTTCATATGTAACTGTATAACTACCATGCATAATAGTGTAACAATGTAATATTGCAAACTATGAACTACCATGCCAATAGTATGAACCTATACTAGGGATTCTAGACAATGGGAAAAGGAAACTAGGGTCTCATGCATTCCAATAATGGGAAGAGAGGAGAAACTAAGATGATCAATTGTAGGAGAAATTAAAGAGATTCATCATAGAAGGATTATAATAATGCACCCCTAAGATTTTGTGATTTAGATCTCTAATATTCAACTCCACTCTTCAAAAAAGTTTTTTTTTGTAATTCATTGTGTATGTAGAGAAGATAGAGATACTATGTTTTCTATTCTTACACTGACAAGGTATTTAATGCATTTGAGAGAAAGAATACAACCTTGTATGTGAATTGCAACTATCTTTTTAGGAAAATAACCACTAGAAACTTGATCAAATTAGAACACAAAAGAGAGGGATAAGTATCATTTTACAAATTTTAATTAGGTCCTAACACTAGAGGATGTTACATGTGGAAGGATAAAGTGTCCAAGGATTCTAGGGTCCTTGTGATATATTTGATCTTGAAATTTTTTAGGGATTTTGGGCATGATTTTTTTATTTTAAGGATCTTATGGGTCCTTTTGTGATCATTTTGGATTAACACAAAATCAATAAAAAAATGGTCCTAAACATACAAAGGGCAAGAGTACTAGAATGAGTGCAAAAGCATAAAAGAGGGTTGTAAAGAGGTAATTTATAATATTACAACAACCATGACAGCTATGATCACTTCTTAATACTAGATAGAAATTTATTATAATATTGAGACAAAGTACTTTTATCATGCTATGTATAGAGACAAAGTTCTCTGAATGTGACATGTTTCTTCCACTCACTCTAGGTACTTAGGATTCCGTCTTCCACATGCTTTGTCTACAATTCGGCGTTCCTTCCATGTGATACCGCTGTCTTCCACTTGCTTTCTGTACATTTTGGCGTTTCTTCCACTTGCTTTCTGTACATTTTGGCGTTTCTTCCCCGTGACCCTAAGTGCTAGGTTTTAAGTTTTCCAAGTGTTTCTAGGGCACATCTTCTAATTTGTCATTGACCGCCTATGCCCTGTAACCGGTCACTTAAGTTATCACTTACGCCTATTAAAATGTTGTGATGACTGGACCCATGTGTTAGGTTTGTCAGTCTTTCCCAATTGCCACTAATTCAACACGAAGCTTTAATATTTAGTATTTACCGAGTCTTCCAGTTACAACCACCGACTGAAGTGTTTTAAGTCATAGACGGTGACAGGCCCCTTTTGAAAGGTCAAAGTATAAGCGGTGATCTAATTCTCCTCCATCTTCCTCCAAATCAACGGTCAATATCTTCCTGGAGTTGCAGTATTGGCTAAACATGCTCACCAACCTAACTCTAGAACTCCACCCAACCGATGCGGCCCCATCATCCAACCTAGACTAATAGTGTGGTGCCATGTCAACCTCTTTGAAACAATGGAATTGGTGGACCCTACGGATGAAAGGATATCCTTTAATGTAACTTGCAATCACATCTGGAAAGATCAACGGTGTTGGAACTAAGAAAAGGTGCTCGCTAGGCTAACTTCACAGCTCCGCCAGATGGTTGGTTGGTCGTAAATTTTTAGCCCAAGGGTAATGATGAAACATGTTTTAATTATATTGGTTAACTAAATTAAAAAAAAGCATTTAGATGTTAACGTTCAAATTTAAAGACTAACAGCTAGTCCCTGCCATTCAGCCGAGTATGTTTGCTTGCATTTATGCCTAAACTGCACCGTTGAATATGAATTTTGAGTATTGTCAACATTATATAAACTTGTGAATTCATCTATCTAATCATTTATCCAATTTTTACAATCAACCGGCTGAGATAACTGCAATTAGGGTTTGTATTCATTCATCTAGGTTTTGTTTCTATCGATCCTAATATTGGAATTATGCTTATGTTGCCTTAATTGGTGAATTCTTGAGTATTGTTGCTATAATTGAGTACATTAAAGCATTCACAGAGGTTCAATTTAGGCAGTTAATTCATAGCAAGCAGTTCTTCTGTAAACCCTAGTGCTCACAACAATGGCAGAGTCTTCTTCCTCCCAATCAAAGAGGAAATTTAGTGAAGAGATTATTTCTCAACTCTTGGGATCTATAGAAACACAAAAGAGGTCAAAGGTTGGGAGCAGGCTGGAGGATTTCTTCATGGATGTTCATGCCAACTACAAAGACCCTATAATTGAACCATGTGGGTTCGACTTGTGGAGAAGATGCTACAAGAAGAAGAAGAATGATATCCCAATTAGAAACATATGGGATTTCAATTTGGGGAGATTAGTTGTTCCTAATGTATTTGTGAACATTGACCTCATAAGAGCCATTGTTGATAGGTATAGTGATGGTACCAGACAAATTCAAGCACATGATGGAGGTGATTGGGTTGTAATAAGTAAGAAGACCATTGAAAATTTCTTCATGTTGAACAAATGAACAAAATGACCATTGGATGAAGCCCAATTGGCCAAAGAATTCATAACTTATTCAGAAGAAGAATCCTATATTTCAAGCCGAGACATTTATCCAAAGATAAAAAGGCTTTAACCCCAAGGGACCAGCCTCCATTCAACATTGATCTATTTGCAGGGTATTTCAAGGATACCTACTATGCTCTATGTTAGATTTTTGGAGTAGATGCAAAGCCATTCACTCCTAATTGTATGTTGATAATCTACATGGAGGTTCAGAGAAGATATTATCAAAGAGCTTTTGACTTTGCAAGTGTGTTGGCTGACAACATACATAAGACACTAGTCCATGTTAAGAAGAGCCTTGCTACTCACTTCAAGTACTACTCAATACTTATGCATATTTTGCTATGTAATGGTATTAAAGTGTGGCATCAAGACCTTAGGGTTAATCCACAAGCAGAAGGAGAATATGTTCTTGTCCAAGAGTGGAAATATTTGTGGGATATGCATTGTAAAAAATCTTCTTATATTATGTTTGAAAATCATTTTGTTAGAAAATTGCTTGATTTGTCAAGAGTAAGTATTCAATGGGGTTTGAATGAAAATGTAAATAATTTTTTAAGGCCAAAGAATTTTGAACCAAAGATAAGCATAGAACACAAATGGGGGTCCTAGTTTTATTTCAAAGATCATATTATCATTAGGATTTTTGGCAGTCCTATAGCCCCAAGGAAACTTCCAATTAATGTACCTGATAGAGTAGCTTTCCTTGAGGTCATTTACCAATTGTATGAAGTTGAAAAGCACATCTTGGGAGGGGCACATAAGAAAGGATCATTCTTTCCTTCACAAGTTTGCATATCAAGACAATATCATTTCTACAACAGAAGGGGATTTGACATCCTTGATAACAGGCTTAATCAATTACAAACTCCCTTTGGTCAAGCATAGATTTTATGATTTTGAATGTTTTATAAGGGGACTTCTCAAAGGAAAATGTCCAAATCATGAATGGAGTGAAGAGGAAGACTTGATTAGAAATGACAGGGATTATCAAGAAGTTTTGAAAATGAAAGAGAGATGGTATAAAATACAGTATTATGAGCTCATATAAAGAAAAATAATTACAATACATATACTCCTACTTGGGAAGCTATTTTGATACTAGAAGTTAAGATGAGAACCATTTTCAGTGCATACATTGATGTGGTTCAACCTTTGCCTCATGAACAGTCTAAGTCAAGATTACAGTCCACTAGGTCTAAGCTTCCCCCAATTCAATAGGTTCCTAAATCACCATCTCCTCCATCCTCCATTGGATCCCCAATTGGAGTAGCATCTCCATCACTGAGTCCAATTCAATCACCACACCCATCTAGCCATGAACCACCCCTTTCTCCAGCATCTGAGGTTCCACAGTCCCATCCTCAGCTAACCACACCACATCCTAGGGCCTATATTGCTTCATCATCAAACAGGCCAATGGAAGCCCCTTCCTCATCAAGTTCACAATATCTAAGCATTCTAGAAAACCCTAGGACAGTGACACCTCTACATATTTTTCTCCTAGCAAATAGAGACATGCCATTTCAAGAAAATTAAGGGTTTTATACTCAGGTTGAACAACCAATGCCACCTCATAGATTTGATACAAGGGGTGGGGTGCAGATAGAAGAGGCTCCTCCTGAGAGAGCCATGGATGCTTATAGGTTGGGAGGTGACATCACTAATGATGTAAGGTTGGTTGCATGTGATGAATTTATGAGTGATGAAAATTTTGTCAAGACTAGAGAATTTAAGAAATTTTTATTGAAAACCATTGCTGGTGAGATTTTGATGGAAAAAACACTTGAATCAGAAAGTTTAGATGAGACTCAAAGGTTGAGATTGAAGGATGAAGTACTAGAAAGGGCAGAAAAGCAACTAATGACCATAACTCCAGAAGAGGGGAGGGATATTGTAAAAAGAAGTGGAGATTTACTCCTTAAAGGTTGGGATCTTTCTTCAACCATTGCATTTGACAGGCTTAGGAGAAGGCAACACATTAATCTTGATGCCCTAGATCTTGACCAAGCCAAAATTTTATGCTTTGGCTCTGCATTTGATGACAAGCTGGATATCCTAGCAATATGGTCCTTATACCTAGCCACCCAGAAGCCCTCAATGATACAACAACAAGATAAATTGTATGGGAAACTCCTTCTCAAGAGAGCCTCAGATACTTATGTAACTGAAGCTACTAGTTTGACAATTAATGTAGCCAAGTTGGCACAAAAGGTGTTAATTAGGGTTGAAGAAGAAAACAAGATTTTGAAAGAGAAAAGAAAGCAATTAAAAGAAATATCAAGTTATATGCTGCTTAGTATCTACTTGCTCCCTGAGGACCATCAAAAGAAGTGTTAGGGCTTAGGAATGATCTTGCAATGGTGAACGTTGAAAATGCAAGATTGAAAGAGAAGGTAAACCAATTGCATAAGGAAGTTAGTAGAGTAGAAGCAAAGAATAGGACTGAAATCATACAGAATCTTTTAGGGTCTAAGCTTAATATTGTTTTGGAGCATATAGATAATATGTTGGATGAGCATAAGGAATTATTGGGTCTTTATCAAGAACATTTGAAGTTGTAGAGATATTTGGTCTGCTCTCTGTTTTGCACAAATCAGTGCTACAGAATTGACCTTTGAGAGGCCATTGCCTCATTTTATGCATGATCTGATTATTCAGTTGAGAGAAAGATTTTAGGTTCTTGTTCATATGTTTTTCATTCATCAAAGTTATACCAAGAACATCAAGAAAAAATTGTAGAATTCTATAGCCTTGTGAATTGCAATATGCCTCCTATGTTTACTATAGACAATAATTTGAGGCTCAAATTAGAATGGAGGATAGAATTTTAAATTATTATAGATTCAGTATTAGCAAATTCCCATGTGGATGAAACTATTATTATGCAAAAATGGAGTTTGTGTCTAGATGCACTATCAACAATAGAGGTGGGACTAATAAGGATGGAGACTGCCAAAATCAAAATTAACACTGAATACTATCAACAACATCTCTAGGACATTCAAATTTTCAAGGATGAAGGAAAAGAACTCCAATAATCAAGTTTCACCATGTTTTGTAGCATTAGGTCCAGTTTCAAATTTTGAACCAGGAAGTAGCAATTGGTTCCCTCCTTTGTTTTTGAATTTTTGTAAATTTTATTCTTTTAATATATATTGTAATAGTAAATATTAAATCTAATCTTATCTTAATGTCAGTTATTCTCATATTAAAAGAAGTTTGTGGTGTTCAAGTCAAATATTTAAGCCTTTAATACATATTTTTTGAAAAGCAACAAGTTGTTATTTGTCATGGTGTCTTTAATAAGTTTACAGGTCTATCCTATTTTTTGGCTTGATAAGTGGACTTATGTGAGAAACAAAACTTCAAGGATATCAATCTCAACTACCACTTGTAGAGAATGAAAAGGGAATGTTTATCTTCTATCAACAACTCAAAAGGTTGCTAGTATTTTAGTGAGAAAGGTGATTGTCTATTGCCGCTACTTTTTGTAAAAAGCATGAAGCTTGTTGCTCCCTTATTATTATAAAATGGATTTCAAGGCCTTATTTAGAGGTTCCATGAGATTAAAAAAAAAGTGTAGCAAGTGTTTGATAGTATAGAAAATTTGTGTATAGTTTGAGGGTTGCAAAACGATACTATGAGAAGTTTCTATTCTTTTTTAGTTCAGTATGTGTATTCTTGATTATAATTGAATGATTGAAGCAATTATAAGTATCATAACATCTTGAAATCAAAAGATGGTGATTTACAAGTTGTCTCCATATATATCAAAAATCTTATGAAATCAATGATTAATGATTTTTTATTTTCTCTAAGCAATGTGTTGCTTATGTGTGTTCATTTCTTGGTTCCTTTATAGTAAAGGATTAAATTTTCTTGAACTAGAACACAAAGATTTTATGCATTAGATGATGGATTGGAAAGTATAGCTTGTAACTCAACATTTAGGCTTAATTATTGTAAGGCATTAATTAAGGACATATATGTTTTTGGTTGAAATATTGTAATTGTCACGATATTTTTGATACTTTCTTGACTCCATACACCCAATGTATAGGCACGAATCATAGTTTTGTGTCTTGCAACTTCCTTTCTTGTTTTATCCAAATAAAATTCCCCTTCCAAGTTATTTTATTTTTTTGTTTATTTCAATTTCCATAGCTTAGGATATAATTATGTGTTCTCACATCTCTTAATGCTATAAGGTCAAGGGATATAGCCAAATCCTAGTAGAATCATAAGTCCATTTTATTTTTTCATATGACTGAGAACATATATGTCACAATAATCAATTGAAGGGAGATTAGGATCATATGAGTATTGGTAAAGGTACACCCACCTAGGTCTAACAAAGCCTAAAGTGTAGAATATTTTGGTTAAAACCTTATCCTTGATCAAAATCTTGCTAAGTTGGCCACTGACCTAAGTTCTTGTAGATTGAAAATTGGATACTTAATAGAGAAACTTTGGTAATTAGCTGGAAAGAGCACCAAAAAAATTGTGACTCTGATGGGGATAGTGGTATAAATTATTGAATTGTAGCCCAAAGTCTCTAGTATTGTGTTAATTACTCATTGCAGATTATGTCCCATCAGAGTCATCAACAAAATTGGACTCTACTAGGGAATATTACTTGAGAGATGATTCGTTTTAGGAGATGAGAAAACATGGTTCTTCCACATAACAATGTTTTTCCGCTAATTCAACTAGGATTAGATGATTGGAAACAAGCTAAACAATTAGACATAATTCTTAGCTTAAAAGTACTACAACCTGGGATAACAAAAGAAACTTCATTAATTATATCAGAGTGAATCCACTTTTAATTGAAGAAGAACGTAAAGCCCAAGAACATCAATTGGCCCTTCAAGCAATCATCCAACAAACCAAAATTAAGGTCATCACATAAATTTGTTTTATTGATTCTCCTAAGTTAAGAAAATATTGTTTAGCAAGAATTTTTAAAACAATTCTATTCAAGTTTCTATTTTCCCCTTGTTAGATTTTAGGATAAAAAGTGAAATAAGCAGAAAAATGCAACACATGAGACAAAGAACACAACAAGATACCTTGGGAAAACTCTCCTACTTGAGGGAGAAAAACCCAACAAGAAATGATCTCTCTTATATATAGAATGAATAAGAGCAGAAATCCGCTTTACAATCAAACCCTTCTCATGGGAGAACTTGATACAATAAATGATGAGAATCTCTTCTTGATACAACTTAATATAAAACTCCTTGCAATTTGATTTGCTTCTAAAGATGATGATCTACTGCTGAAATGCTAACTTCTTCTTGAAGGTGCAAATTCGAATAAGAATAATTGATGATGAAATGAATGATCTTCACTTTTCCTATATACAAGTGTAGGTGACTTTCTTATCTAGGTCAACCTCTTAGAGAAGAATAGAAAGTAAAATATCATTTGTAACTCAAGGCTGACCTACCTTGAAAAACATTTATTTGATTTTAATTAAGAGAAAATATCTCCCAATACTACAAACACTAACACTCCCTCTTAGCTAGGGAGGTATTTTTTCAGATATCCATGTCATGGAGTCTCTCAACATGACACCCACAACGACTACACCCATTTGTGGAAAAGAGTTCATCACAGAGTCTCTCAACATGATGTCATCATGGTGTCTCTCAACGTGACATCCACCATGGCTACTCCCATGTGTGGAAAAAAAACATAAGTACAAGTGTCCATCACAAAGTCTCTTAATGTGATGTCATCATGGAGTCTCTCAACATGACATCCACTATGGCTACTCCCATGTGTGGAAAGAAACGCAAGTACAAGGGTCCATCACGAAGTCTCTTAATGAGATGTCGTCATGGAGTCTCTCAACATGACGTCTCATCTCAGTCTCAGAGATGAACAAGGGCTCACACCTCATATTTCTCTGTCTCAAGGAAATATACACTACAAGGACTTTCACCTCATATTTCTCCATCTCAAAGAACTATACACTACAAGGGCTTTCCCCTCATATTTCTCTATCTCAGACAAATATACACTACAAAGGCTTTCACCTCATATTTCTTCATCTTAGAGAAATATACACTACACAAATCTTCATGATGATGTGACTCCCTCTGAAGCTCCAATTACTTGCATCAACCTCCTGACCTCCTCATCCAAGGTTGCCTCTATTGGTTTGTCAGACTCCCTCTGAATGTTATTTCCTCCTCTTGATTGCAATGACAATATGTATAGATTCTTCCTCTTCGAGAGATGTCTCCAATGAAGTTATGTGCTACCAACTCAATCCTTCCTGACAGGATGCATCAAGCTCTTCCTCCCTTGAATTCCTTATGTAATCTCTCATCATCCTTATGCTCCTTGATTCGTCCTAGAAGCATTTAGAGAGATTAATAATAGTTCAGAGAAATACCAATGCTAGTAGCATACATGATTCACTATTCCCAATTGCATGAATTATTATCAATTACATAAAATTCATGGTCATTATTCAAAGTACAAACATAAAAAATACTTATCTCTTTATTACAAATATCCAATTAGTGATGCCTTTTAGATTTCAATCTCCATAACTTTCCCTTCGATGAATTACACACACACAACCATCACTGAATGACAGTATACATTCAACAATTGTCACAACTCCATTCTTTAAAACATGACTCCAATCTTGCAAAACCATCAAACACAACACCAAGCTAGAAAATGCACACACACAACTCTTTTCACCATATTTGAAACAACACCTCCAATAAGCACTCATACATCCTATGCGCAACTTCACCACCATTGCGTCACTCACAATCACAGACATATAAAGGCCTGTGATTACCATCACCCATATCATTCCGTCCATCAAAAATAGTCAGGATCATCATTCATAGTTGAGAGTAAGTCTCTACCATGCTACCCCTACTCCACGTGGAAGAGTTTAAGATCTATAGCAACATCAGACATTTGATCTTGATACAGACTGGATAGTTCACCATTCACCACTGCTAGGAGTCCAACTTCACTCGCAACACTTAGAAATTAAGTTGATTCAAGAGCTCAGGCCAAATTGCATGAGCACATGATAGCCTCAGAAACTCCCGGATAATTGACGCGACTCCTTCCCGTGATGGCAGGTGATGATGCCATGATCTATAACTTGAAAAATATCTCTTCGCGCGATGATTCGACATTACCATTCCTTCCTTTCTCTTTCTCTCTTGCAATTTAATATTTTTTTCCTTCTCTTCTCCTTCATCTCCTCACTGTTATATAATGCCATTCGCTTATTCACCTCATCCTTTCCTTGCTGGGGAAGTTGAAGGAAGCTATGCTTCCCATACTTTTGATAAACACTTCTAGTAACATGCTTCTATTGGAGTTTTTGTCATAGTTTCATTTGGTACTTCATATTTTCCGCCTTCTTTTTAAGGTATTCTTTCAATTTATTAGGGGGATGAGCAGGTTGTTTTGGTTCCCCCTCTCACACAGTTCAGCCACGCTTTTGGTGGCGCGAGAATAGGAAGGTGGTGATTCTGAAGCCTATGCATGTTGAACACTCTCTGATCATAATATTTTCTCGTACATTCCTCTACAATACAATTATATACATATCTACCATTCACCACTTCTCTTATGTTTTCAGCATCAACCTACACAAAAAATTTGGAAAAGAAAATTGCTTAATATATTTGACATATTCAAACAATTCAAATGCACAACATATACACACACCCAAATGATGCAATAATTTAGTTATTATATCTACCTTCCCATCCACCACATCACCCCATGCTTCATTGGGTCCCTCTCCATCCTTAGGGTCTCCCTTTGCACGCTCTTCCTTGTGGTCATGGACTATGGCAAGAGCGTGATGGTCTCCTTGATTATTTTCTTGAATCGAAGGAACGATATACTGTCAAAATCAACATATTTGTAACAGACATGATATTTTCTAACTGAAATTGTAAAGCATTTTGATTGACGTATAGGAAGGAAAGGGCAATTGGAAGTTCACAATCAATTACCAAACAAGTCACTACCTTACGGTTGAGCATTTTCCTAAAACGAGGGCACCTCCTGTGTATCGCGGTTGTTGCCTCCTGATTAAAACATTCCCAATTTCTAGTCAACATCATAACCACTTATGAGAGATTAAAATTATACATTTGATTGGATATTGTAATTACCGGATCTTACTTGCATGTTTCGTGAACGTGATCGCCCTGAAGAATATGTGCTACTACACACCCTTTCAAGTGTGTTGCCCACCTCAATGACATTCTTTGATGTACAAAGCAATTTCCCTTTTACATCATGCATCCTTGGTTTCTTGTAAACTATAAAATTGTTGCAAGTGTTATGGACAGTTAAAGTTCCAAAATTTATTGCACCATTTTGCAGTAATCAAGCATATCTTTTTTCAATCATAAGAAGAATTTAAAACACATATTTTAGTCTACCTAAGACTTGTGATAAATTTTTAAGGTGCCTTTGATTACATTATGTGTCTAAATTAAAAAAGGTTTTCAATACATTCCTACTCACAATAAAATTGCAAGCTGGAAAAGAGATAGTGTTATGAAACGTACAACCCACACTATTGTAAAATGCTATACAAGTAATCCACTATGTTTTACAACATGCAATTATTTTTTCCATTTTTTTTTCAATCAAATGAAGAACTGAATTGCAATTTATACCATAACTAGCAGTTGCAATTGTTGGAGGTGCCTTTTTACATTCATACTATCTAAATAAGAAAAGCTTTTCAAGACATTCAAACTGTTATCTAAAATTTCAAGTTGGAAAACATAGGGTGTTAGAAATCATGCAACCAACAAACTATTCTAAAACCCTTAACAAGTAACAACCCTATTGGTTAATTGCCCCACCTCAATTTGGTTAACAGGGTTGTTCCTCACTTCTCAAATCTTATTCAAAGACAACACTTTTTGTTATGTAGACTGTAACAACACAGTGTATTGAAGTTCACCTTCATATTTTATAACAACCCTTACTTACAACAAACATTCCATTTCAATATCATTATACATTTGGAACACAAGATGCACAAAAAATTTGCAGAATGGAAAACACATAAGGTTGTCCCCTCGCCCTCCCCCCCCGCCCCCTCCCCCCACTAGTGCAACAACATTTCATGACAACTGGGAAACTTTCAAGCATACCTTTCTCATTTCAAAAACATGCACTTCTCTCCATCATACATCGATGACACCTTTTGACATCATGGACCTGAGTGGATCAAATTGTCGAAGAGGTGGTAATGTGTGCTAGAGAGAAGAGCTTGTTTTGCAAATATTGCAAAGTAGCTCCAAAGATGCCCAGTTGTCATGAAATGTTGTCATGTCTTTTATCTAATTCGTGTATCAGGCATGGATAGGTCAACCTTTTCATACAATGCCAAGGCCAACAATGTGTAATTATAGGTTGGAAAACATTGGGTGTTATTAAACCTGCAAACCAAAGACCATTTACAAACCCTTCACAAGTAACATCCCAATTCGTTAATCACCCCTCAATTGAATTTGGATGCTTTTATATATCCTACACCTACAACTCCACCCCATGCTCTCAAATATTCAGCTTTCAACATGCAGAATGAAATAACTCACAACACACAACACACAATGTTTTCCAACCTCCAATTATTTTCTGCAATATGATGTCCCATCATATGGTTTTTGTATGTTATGATGCCTCTAACATACATTCTTCTAGGGATAATAGCAACATCCAATTGCAAGGAAAAAGCCAATATCCCTACAAAATATAGTAAAATCAAGCTATTATCCCTAAAAAAACATGTCTTTGAAATGATAACATAATTAAACAAAAAATGATATCAATTTTCCACAATCCATACTGATTATTGCTAGTTGATTTCTGGATTCAATTGTGTAAGAATTTTTGCATCTACGTTTTAGATCAGACTCTGTGATCCAACATCAAGATGAAGAAAAGAGCATCCATCATCTTGATGTTGAATCATGGAGTTTGATAAAAAATGTTGATGCAAAAATTCTTACACAATCGAATCCAAAAATCAACTAGCAATGATAATTAGATATGTCTTATCCCTGAAGAAGGGCAATACATTATCATGTGTAAGCCATGTTTCAAGGAGATCACCTTCTGCAATTGGGAGGAGGCTATTCTCCCTACAAAAATGCATGTCACATGCATCATAACTGTCATCATGTTTTAAAAATCATATTTTGGAATGGACAAAAAGCCCAAAACCTGTCATTGAAAACCATTATTTACAAATAGCAAAAAGCCTAGACGAGGTCCCATTTTCCATAGCGATGTTTTGCAAGTTGGTAGAGAGCAACGAGAAACATGAAATTTTGTAATTGCTGAATGAAATAACTGACAACCCATTGTGGAAATATGAGTGAAATTACCAAATAATGTTTGGAGAAATCAAAAACCATGCACAATATGTAAGAGTTTTGTTTCGATATGCTCTAAGAATGTAATTAAGTCCACTTTCAAATTTCACTTTGGTACAATCGAAATCTCAACTCACTTTCTTCATCTAATTGGAAGAAAATTCCCCAACAGAAAAGGTGGTCGGATGGACAAATAGCACTGACGAAAAGACTTGACGGTCAGACATTAACTCTGACCTGCCGTGGCCTGTCCTTTCGTCAAGAAAACATGTCAACATCGACGAGTTTTCAAAATCATATTTCAGAATGGACAAAAACCCAAAAAAACATGGCATTCAAAACCATTATTTGCAAATAGCAAAATGAGGTGCCAAGAATGTAATGAAATTGGAAAACGGTAGGTATTATGAAACCTGCAAGGCACAGTGTTGTTATAGATTGTTTGTAGTGTTGGAAAACACACTGTCCCATTTCAGTTAGTTTGTTATGAAGAGTTTTATTTCGTTACTACAAAAATGTAGTGAAGTCCACTTTCAATTTTTTGAACAATTCTTTGTTATAGTCCAAATGTCATTTCGCTTTCGTTATCTAATAAAATGCTCGCATTATTTGTAGTGTTGGAAAACACACTATCTCTTTTCACTTGCACAAGATTTTACAACACTGTATGCATTACTTGTTTCTTAACACCTAGGGTTTTCCAACATGCATTCTTACTAAATAGAAAGAATGTTTTCAAAAGGATTTTGTAATAAAGAAAGTCTGAATGTATTGAAAATCCATTTCAAAATTTATAAGGACTTTTAATTTGGGAAAAAAATGCTTTTAAATTTCGCATGACTGAAAAAAATAAAAAATAAAAAAAATTGCACAAAATCATTGCAATTTGGAAAACACAATGTTGGGTTTCAATTATTTGAATGTCCTTGTTTAAATGTAAAGGGTTGTATCATGGTGGTTTGCTTGCTTCTTAACACATAGGGCATTGCAACATGGAGTTTTACAAAACAGTATGAATTTCCTCAAAATCACACATTACATTGTTGTGTTTAAATTTTGCATGATTGAAAAAAAAGTGCACAAAATAATTGTAATTGGGAAAACACAGTGTTGAGTTTCAGTTATTTGAATCTCCCTATTTAAATGTAAAGGGTCATCTCATGGTGTGTTGATTACTTCTTAACACCCACGGTTTTGCAACATGGAATGTTTTTTATTATGGAACAAATAGGTTTTAGAGGAAACCCAAAACCTTTAACAATAAGAAAGCATAAGATAAAACATTAACAGAGCACAGAAAAAAATAGGACATTGCCCATAAAGAGATACACAGAAGAAAACCAGGGCAATAATGACAAAAAACCGACAGAAAACCACAAAACAACCGGCGACTAGTCCAGGTTCCTAAGAATCTTTGCCGCTTCCTGCTCCAGATTGTTCATGTTGAGCGTAGACTTCTTGATCTCCTGGATATTGACCAACACTTGGTCAGCCTTCCTTTTCAAATTAGCTCTAGTCCTGTTGCTCAGTCCCCCACTATCCGATTGCCCTTCCTCATTGTCCAAGTCAAGAAAAACAACATTTTTAACTTGATGGGATTTTTCCAGATTTTCCACCATGGTGTTCATGGTTTGTGCTGTTGATTTTAAAATTTTATGGTTCATGATCAACACTTTGTGGAGCAAACTTTTAATGTTCCTCAATTGTTCCTCCATATCTGCCTGCTTACCATCATGATTGCCTTTAAAATCTTGTAATTCCTCCACCATTTTCTTGAGGCATTCCACCACATACCTCTTCTCCTCTTCCGTCCACAACCTAGTAGCCCGACCACTTCCACTGCCTCTGTTATTATCCTCCATGGCTTTCACCAGTTTGCTACTCATGGCTTTTTGATTTAACTTAATTTCCTTGATTTCGAAAAAATCCCATCTCATGAGCCTAAAATTATCCACCGCCCCATTGCGGGCAATAGCAAGCACATCAGTGGGAAATTCTCGTTCCTCCTTAAAATAGTGATCCCCTACCTTGAGGTCCATAGGGAAGCAGGATCTCTCTTCTCTATCTGTCGCAAGATAGCTAGAGTACTCAGACAAAGACTCTGACTGCAGTTCCTCTTCATTAACATCATAGGAGGGGTCCTCCGACATTTTTCTCTTACCCTTTTTCAAAGAAGAATCCCTAGTTTTACTCTTATCCTTGTCATCAACCCTGACCTTAGACGATTGGGGAGGCAGAGTCGACATAGCTTTAAAATGATCATAAATGAGGACAAGCAAACCTTCATGAAGAATAGGATACCTAATAGGGTTGTGTCTATGGTTTTTTAGACTAGTATTCAGAGAAGAAGCCAGATAACAAGGAAATGAAATCCTAACCTAGTGCCTAAAATGATTCAACAAGATGAAGTGATACCCAAAGACTCTGGTATAACGCCCATCTAAAGTGACATATTCCATCAGCACATTCAAAACCCTCCTCCAATCCGAAATAATACTATCCATGTTGAACTAGCTTATGGAGGTCCTACATAATTCCTCCTTCTCCACCTCCGACTTGGGGAACTTGCTGACTGCTTCATCAAACTACTTCTTGTCCCTATAGAATTTTATGCCCTCCGTAGACATACCAGTAACCTTAGCAATCAACTATTCATTGATAGTAACATGTATGTCAAACAAGTTAATCTCGCCATTATGCCAATCTTTCTCAAAAACCTTCATAACCTCAGGGTCCTAGCCATGGAGCTTTTCAATGTAAATAGTAATGCCACCATTCTCCAGCTTCTTCCATAGCTTAGAATTGCTTTTCAACTGCTCACTGCTAATTGGTTCCACTCTGTGACTTTCACCACCCATCGCGCCACCAGCAAGAAAGGAATAGTCCAAAACCCTATGGAAACTATAGACACGTAAAATATACTGATTGACATTGTGCATCTGATCCTGACTCACTAACATCATTTCTTCCTAAATCATTCATCGATTTAACCATTTAATCAAATCCTCCTTATCTGATTAAATTCATCAATATTCCTCTCTTAATTAAATAAATCATTTTATCTAATTAAGTCAATCTCTTTTGTTAATTAAATCAATCCATCTGATCTAATTATCCCTATTTAATTAAATAATCAAGTTATTTGATTAAATCTCTAAAGTCTATCCATTAAATTAAATAAATTAAAACCTTATTTGATTTAATCTAACACCATCTTTTTTAATTAAATAAATCAAAATCCTTATTTAATTAACCTCTTATCATATTCCTCTCTTATTTGATTTAAATAAATCCATAAATTTGAGTTAAATGGGTCACATCATATAATACCTCTCATTATATTAATTAACCCTTAATTAATTTAATCTCATATCATGTCCCATCCTCTAGATAATGCAAGTTGCACATGAAAATAGATTTAATTCATTTATTAAATCCCTATTTTCCTCACAAGGCATCTTTTGGAATATTCTTTCAATTTGAATTCAAAAATTCCAAGTCAACATGTACATCCAACAAGGCAATAACTTCCTTTTACATGTCCTTTGCCTTTAGCCAAGTGGAATTTATTGCATTTTCCCATCCCTCTTGCAAGTCATTTCAACAAATTTGAAATTCAAATTTATGCATTTATTGGCAAAAACCCCAAATCTTGCACATCCATCATCCATTCATAGCTTGACAAGTGGCACCATATCATTGGATAAATTTTAGTCCCACATTGCTCAAATTTGGACATTCATCCATCTTGAAGTTCTATAAATAAAATGCTCATATCCTCATTTGATCATCCACAATTTGAGTAAAGCTACCATGCTCAAATCATTAGCAATCCTCATCCATTATCATTGAATCTTAGCTAGGTTATGCAGGTTTTTAGCTTGGAGCACTCATCATTCTTCATCAAAGTGGATCACCATCACCATTCATCATCAAAGCTTGCAAAGGAGTTGGGAAAGGGCCAATTTCCACATCAAATTGGCACCAACTCCCCCATAAGATCAAGAGTTTGCATATTCTCAATAGGATTTAGCTTATTTTCATCTTCTTTCATTGTGTTCTTGTCTTATTTCTATTTTGAATATGGTTAAATGGATTCTATGGGGAATCTCTATTCTAACTTGCATTTCAATCTTCTAATATGTTTGTTTGTTGTGTTTTGCAAGTATTAGGATCTTGGTTCACACAAAAACAAACTAAAATGCCTAGAAAGCATGCGAAATAAATCACATGCAACCGAGGGATGACATAATTAGCCCTTGTCCAACTCAAAATAACAATTAAAACGCAGTCCCGAGACTGCAGGGGAGGACACTCAGCCTTCAAAACAGTATGAATGTCCTCAAAATCACACCTTCCATTGTTGTGTTTGAGTTTCAAGTATATAAAAAATTGCATGCTTCATAACACACTACATTTTTCAACCTCCAAATCACAACATACCCAAGCCCTTCTGGTTTTTAAACATGTATATGTAGGTGTGCATTAGAAAAAGAAAGAATACCAATTTCTTGCCATTATTGGCAATAATGAATAAACTAGTTTAAAGTGATGAATGTTGTGTAGTGCATGTTGGAAAAAATAATGCATTTTGAAACCTGCCTTTACTTATACCCAACCTTTTTCTTGTAATGCAAATATACAAACATATAGATGGTGTTGTATTTTATCAAATAACACATCTCTCATTTAAGGGGGACTCTATTAACCGTCAACACATAGTGTGCTTCATAGTACACACTTCATTCTTTTTTGCAACTATTCATGTTGGAAAATCATACGTGTTAAGAAACAAGCAACCCAAACAAGCAACAAAGCTAAGGCGCCCACCTTTTTCAGCTAGCATGAGGCGGGAAAACTGACCTAACGACACTGTTAACTCCTACCTACCATTTCCTAGACATTTGGTCCTGTCTGTCAGTTTCGTCACTTTTTGTTTCCATGTATGTTGTTATTCTAATAGCTCTTTTACAATTTGTCTATTTGTCTATAATATTTAGTGCCAAGTAATGTAGCCTGAATTTTCAATTAAGTATGTGGTGTTATACCCATTTTGCATAGGTTATTGCTACCCATTGGCTTTACGAGTTCTATTTAATACATTGCATAAAACTATTTCAAGTAATGACTTGTTATATCTACACATCTTTTGCGGTGTGGTGGTTAGATTGAAACATACTGAAAAGGAACAGAAATTGGATATAGAAAAAACATTCTACAACATTGCAATTAGATGTTGTTAATAACAAACCATTTATAACTTAGAAAATATTCTAGACAAATTAAGGGAAATTGTAAAAAGAACTATCATGAAAAAACTTAAGAACCACAGAAAAATGACAGATGATGGAAAACTAACATTAAATAGAACTTTTAAATATGGAGAAATATTCAACTTGAGAGATAGAAAAGAGGTTTAAATCAGGACAAGATCATAGGAAGGACTATCAAGAGGACGTATTTTGACCATTTCGTAGAATAGGAAATACTCACAAAATCCTCTGCTACTACTCACATTTCAAAGTGAAGAACCTAGTTCAAGTGAAGAACCCAATTCAAGTGAAGAAATTGTTGTTACACCTTGTCTAGATACTAATAGAATTTCAGGTAAGCACGAATAATCTGTACATGCATTTCACTTGAACTGGGTTCTTCATTGAGCTCCAAGGTTCTTCACTTTGAATGTTGTTTGTAAGTAACTTCACATACATACATGTCCACATATAAACTTATTTGGTGAAAGATAAAAAATTAGTGCAAAACTCTTAACAATCACATGAAAATGACAGATGATTGAAAACCCCAAAATTTTAGAATTTCAAACAAATCAGAACTTCTAAATGCATAATAATTTTTTAAAATTTAACTGTCTAGTACACTTGTTATTCAAGCTATGGCAGCCAGAATTACCTGTATTTACTACAGAAGCTTCACATCTCCAGAGGCATCCTTCTCAATCCACCTGCCCTTGTTTCCTTCAATTTTCTTTCCTTTCCTATATCAACCACCTGGAAGAAAGGAAAGTGTTAGCGATAGATTAAATTGGAAAATTAAAGACATTTGGTGCTACAAAAAATTCACTTCATTCCAAACTTCACCAATATTGGATTATATGTTGTGCTAACTGCAACATGCCAACTTGTACAATCAATAAACAAACATATTAATCTATACGATGGGAATTTAATTTCCAATTTAACCTATTGCTAACACTCGTAATATATATCAAAAATTATATTTTTCATTTTTCCATTCTGCTAGAACTATGAAGTAATGAATGTTCATTCGGATATATCTCAAACTCACAAGGGCAGACAAGACACACAAGAAAGATACCACGCACCACTATCAAACTTTTGTTTATTTTATTACTTGTACAAATAACAGAATAAATATAGATTATTACAAGACACATTGGTTGCAAAGCACAGTGTGCATCGGCTATTCAAGAATACACGTTAAGAAGTCAATGAGAACCTTGGTGATCACCTTGATTGACGAAAAAATAGCAGGTGATCGCATTGGTTAAATATGATAATCCATAGAATAATTACACGTTGGATAATGGCATTTCATTTTCCTCATCTAATTTGACCAAATAAATGCTCACATTATTTGCAGTTTTGGAAAACACATTGTCTCCATATAAGGTGTTAAGAAACAAGCAACCCATATAGTGTTGTAAAACCCTCTACAACTGAGAGGATACAATGTGTTTTCTAACTGTGCAAATAATGTGAGCAATTCATTTGTTCCAATCAAGAGAAAGCTTATTCATAAACAAAAAGCACCTATGTATGTAACACGAGATCAAAATGGAATTTCATTTTTCTCATCTAGTTTGACCAAATAAATGCTCACATTATTTGCAGTGTTGGAAAACACATTGCCTCCATATAAGGTGTTAAGAAACAAGAAACCCATATAGCATTGTAAAACCCTCTACAACTAAGAGGAGACAGTGTGTTTTACAACTTTGCTAATAATGCAAACAATTTATTTGTTCCAGTCAAGAGAGATTTAACTCATAAACAAAAAGCACCTATGCATGTAACATGAGATCAAAATGGCATTTCATTTTCCTCATCTGATTTGACCAAATAAATACTCACATTATTTGCCGTGTTGGAAAACACATTGTCTCCATATAAGGTGTTAAGAAATAAGCAACCCATATAATGTTGTAAAACCCTCTCCAACTAAGAGGAGACAGTGTATTTTCCAACTGTGCAAATAATGCAAGCAATTCATATGTTCCAATCAGGAGAAAGCTAAATCGTAAACAAAAAGCACCTATGTATGTAACATGCTTGAGCAAAATGGCATTTCATTTTCCTCATCTGATTCAACCAAATAAATGCTCACATTATTTGCAATGTTGGAAAACACACTGTCTCCATATAAGGTGTTAAGAAACAAGCAACCCATATAGTGTTGTAAAATCCTCTGCAACTGAGAGGAGACAGTGTGTTTTCCAACTCTGCTAATAATGCAAGCAATTTATTTGTTCCAATCAGGAGAAAGCTAACGTGTAAAAAAAAAGAACCTATGTATGTAACATGAGATCAAAATGGCATTTCATTTTCCTCATTGAATTCAACCAAATAAATGTTATTTGCACTGTTAGAAAACACATTGTCTCCATATAAGGTGTTAAAAAACAAGCAACCCATATAATGTTATAAAACCCTCTCCAAGTGAGAGGAGACATTGTGTTTTCCAACTGTGCAAATAATGCAAGCAATTTATTTGTTCCAATCAGAAGAAAGCTTACTCGTAAACAAAAAGCACCTATGTAACCTGAGATCAAAATGGCATTTCATTTTCCTCATCTGATTCAACCAAATAAATGCTCACATTATTTGCAGTGTTAGAAAACACATTGTCTCCATATAAGGTGTTAAGAAACTAGCAACCCATTTAGTGTTGTAAAACCCTCTGCAACTAAGAGGAGATAGTGTGTTTTCCAACTCTGCTAATAATGCAAGCAATTTATTTGTTCCAATCAGGAGAAATCTAACTTGTAAACAAAAAGCACCTATGTATGTAACATGAGATCAAAATGGCATTTCATTTTCCTCATCTGATTCGACCAAATAAATGCTCACATTATTTGCAGTGTTGGAAAACACACTGTCTCCATATAAGGTTTTAAGAAACAAGCAACCCATATAGTGTTGTAAAACCCTTTGCAATTGAGAGGAGACAGTGTGTTTTCCAACTTTGCTAATAATGCAAGCAATTTATTTGTTCCAATCAGGAGAAATCTAACTTGTAAACAAAAATCACCTATGTATGTAACATGAGATCAAAATGGCATTTCATTTTTTGACCAAATAAATGCTATTTGCAGTGTTGGAAAACACATTGTCTCCATATAAGGTGTTAAGAAACAAGCAACCCATATAATGTTATAAAACCCTCTCCAAGTGAGAGGAGACAGTGTGTTTTCCAATTGTACAAATAATGCAAGCAATTTATTTGTTCCAATCAAGAGAAAGCTTACTCATAAACAAAAATCACCTATGTATGTAACATGAGATCAAAATGGCATTTCATTTTCCTCATCTGATTCGACCAAATAAATGCTCACATTATTTGTATTGTTGGAAAACACACTGTCTCCATATAAGGTGTTAAGAAACAAGCAATCCATATAGTGTTGCAAAACCCTCTACAATTGAGAGGAGACAATGTGTTTCCAACTCTGCTAATAATGCAAGCAATTTATTTGTTCCAATCGGGAGAAAGCTAACTCGTAAACAAAAAGCACCTATGTATGTGACATGAGATCAAAATGGCATTTCATTTTCCTCATCTGATTTGACCAAATAAATGCTCAAATTATTTGCAGTGTTGGAAAACACACCATCTCCATATATAGTGTTGTAAAACCCTCTACAATTAAAAGGAGATAGTGTGTTTTCCAACTGTGCAAATAATGCGAGCAATTTATTTGTTCCAATTAGGAGAAAGCTAACTCATAGAAAAAAGAATCAATGTATGAAACATGATATGAAAATGGCATTTCACTTTCCTCACTTGATTCGACCAAATAAATGCTCACATTACTTACAGTGTTGGAAAACACACTGTCTCCATCCTCAGTTGTGCGTCCCTCCATAGCCAGCAAACTACAAAATCAAAATGTGGAAAATGGAAATGTGTTGCAGTGACAAATGCATTTGAGGGGTTTGTAGTGGTTCAGCCGCTTGCAACTCCATTTTCCTCCCCCACCGATCCCTCCCCACCCACAAAATTGGAAAATGAAAACTGTGGAAAATGGCAATGTTAGGTGCGTTTTGTCTAGCTTTTTGACTTTAGACAAAAAGCACCTATGTATGTAACATGAGATCAAAATGGCATTTCACTTTCCTCATCTGCTTCGACCAAATAAATGCTCATATAATTTGTAGTGTTGGAAAACACACTGTCTCCATCCTCGGCCACATGTCCCTCCCCAGCCAGTAAACTACAAAATCAAAATGTGGAAAATGCCTATGTGTCATAGTGAGGAATGCGTTTGAGGAGTTCTTTTGGTTCAGTTGCCTACAACTCCATTTTCCTCGTCGCCACGTCCCTCCCCACCCACCAAACTAGAAAATGAAAAATGTGGAAAATGATGTTAGGTGCATTTTGTCTAGCTTTTTGACTGGACAAAAAACGCCTATGTATGTAACATGAGATCAAAATGGAATTTCACTTTCCTCAGATTCAACCAAATAAATGCTCACATTATTTGGGGAAAACACACTGTCTCCATAGTATTGTAAAACCCTCTACAACTGAGAGGAGACAATGTGTTTTCCAACTATGCAAATAATGCGAGCAATTTATTTGTTCCAATCAGGAGAAAGCTAACTTGTAAACAAAAAGAACCTATGTATGTAACATGAGATCAAAATGGCATTTCATTTTTCTCATCTAATTCGACCAAATAAATGCTCACATTATTTGCAATGTTGGAAAACACATTGTCTCCATATAGGGTGTTAAGAAAAAAGCAACCCATATAGTGTTGAAAAACCCTCTACAATTGAGAGTAGACAGTGTGTTTTCCAACTCTACAAATAATGCAAGCAATTTATTTGTTCCAATCAAATAAAGAAAGTGAAATGACATTTGGACTGAGAACTTCATTACATTCTTGGAGCATAGGAGTTGACTAACTCCTAGACAAAAAGCACCTATGTACATACAAAAATGCATGAAAAACATACATAACAACATATATGGAAACATACATAACATGACGATGTAGTGTGGGGCCCGCCAGATGGGGGATCAAAGTGACTAAACCAGCGAGACCAAACAGGAAATGGTAGGTAGGAGTTAAGGACACCGTCGAGTCAGTTTTCCATCCAACTGAGAGGAGACGTGTTTTCCAACTCTGCAAATATTGCGAGCAATTTATTTTGTTGCAATTAAATAAAGAAAGTGAAAAGACATTTGGATTGTAGCAAATAGTTGTTCAAAATTTGAAAGTAGACTTCATTACATTCTTGGAGCATAATGAAATAAAACTCTTCATATCGAACTAATTGAAATGGGACAATGTGTTTTCCAACACTGCAAACAATCTATAACAATCCTGTGCCTTGCAGGTTTCATAATACCTATTGTTTTTCAATTTCATTACATTCTTGGCACCTCATTTTGCTATTTGCAAATAATGGCTTCGAATGCCACATTTTTTGGGGTTTTTGTCCATTCCAAAATATGATTTTGAAAACCCACGGACATTGACAAGTTTTCCCAGCGATGAGACAGGCTATGACAGGTCAGAGTTAACATCTAACCATCAAGTCTTTCCATCAATGCAATTTGTCCATTCGACCTTCTTTTCCATTGGGGTGTTCTGTTCCAATCAAATTAACAAAGTGAAATGACATTTGGACTGTATCGACAGACAGGACCAAACATCCAGGAAAGGTAGGTAGTAGTTAACTAACATAAGATAATGTGTTTTCCAACACTGCAAACAATATATAACACTATGCTTTGCAGGTTTCATAATACCTGTTATTTTCCAATTTCATTACATTCCTTCTATCTAAATCACAAAAGGTTCTCCACACAATCACAAAACATACCAAATTGAGGTCAGGGGTGAGTAACCAATTAGGTTGTTACTTCTAAAGGATTTTAGAACAATCAAAGTTTTAGGAGATAGTGTGTTTTCCAAAACAATAGTGTATAAAATGGTGGCAAAAATGGGATGTCGTCTGGGCTTTTTTCTATTTGCAAATTATGATTTCAAATGCCACGTTTTGTGCTTTTTTCTCCATTTTGAATAACAATGTGAATAATGGCATCGTTCTGGGTTTTATGTGGTTTTCAAAATATATCATTTCATTGTAGAAGCCACATTGCATTTTCCAACCTTGTTATTTATTCCACGTGGTTTCTGCTTTCTATAAATGTTATTTAAAAATTTCACTCATATTTCCACAATGGGTTGTCACTTATTTCATTTGACAATGGAAAATTTTGAAAACTAGCGTACGGGAGGAATGGAAACAAAAATTAAAAAACCCTCGACACAAAAAACATTAACAACCTTGCGTTTCAAATAAATACCCTTTTTTTCCAACAAAAACCTTGCAACGTTCAAAACAAGAATGTGAACAATGGCGATGTTCTAGGATTTATGTGGTTTTCACAATATACCATTCCATTGCAAAACCCACGTTCGTTTTCCAACCTCATAATATATTTCGCATGGTTTGTGGTTTTGTAAACCTTATTCAGTTATTTCACTTATATTTCCACAATGGTTTATCAACTATTTCATTCGGCAAATGCAAAATTTAAAAACCAACAGATGGAAGGAAATGAAATTTTAAAAACCTCAACAGAAAATCACAAAACGATAACCCTGAAACGAATAGTCGCTCGTTCATTTCTTCACTGTTCATGGAAGAATGGAAAAATGGAAAATATTTAAAGCATATATACATACCTGATAGGGAGCTTTGAACGCCTGCAACTCCTTCCCGTTGCTCTCCACCAAAACGTCGTTGTAGAAAATGGGACCTCGTCTGGGCTTTTTGATATTTTCAAATAATGGTTTCGAATGCCACATATTTTGGGTTTTTGTCCATGCCAATAAATGATTTTGAAAACCCGTTGGCACTGACACATTTTCCTAGTGCCGAGATAGGAAACAACAAGGAGTTAACGTTCGATTTTCAAGTCTTTCCGTCAAGGTTCTTTTCCATCCAACCACCTTTTCCATTGAGCCTTTCTGTCCACCACGGGCCATGGGGTATGGGGGTATGATATTATGTATATAATATGTTATATGCATAGGTATGTTTTGTCTAGGAGTTAGCTTTCTCCTATAAATATACATATACATATATATATATAATAAACATACAAAGTGGGCGGATATACCTAGGCATGGCCCATAAAGCAAGCATTGACTATGTCGAAAGGGGAGCATGGTAAAAGGAAGGTGGTTGACCAAGTAGGCGACCCAATGGAAGGAATTGTCCATGCAGGGGACAAATTGCACCTTTGACTATATTTATTAATTAATTGAAAATAAAAAGTGAACACAATTTTTATTTTCAATTAATTAATAAATACGGTCAAAGGTGTAATATGTCACTTGCATAGACATTGCCATAAAGCTAGGTGCCCCATGTGTAGGCATCAACCTACTAAAAAGGGGAAGCACCTACGTAATAAATTCCCCCTAAGGAATAGCAATTAACATTGCTAATAAAGTTAGAAGCTACGCCTAATATAAAGGCGGACTTAGTCAATATAGCATGTGTTAATAAGAGTTAGAAACCAACTTGCTTGGGTAAGTAGTAAATTATGGATAATTATATTTTGACTTAGTAAAATTAGGAGTGATTCATTAGTGGAATAACATGGGACTTTATATGTGCCAATTTTATAATTATTTGGGGAGCCACATATTCTTGTAATTAGACTTAGTCAATATTATAACTAAGTGGTGGCAATAGAAGGGAGAAAGGTGGTGGATTTGAGAGCTGAATTATACCATTAAATCTCTCAAATTCTTGTATAAATAAGAGTAGCTTCTCTACTTTGAGACCACCCATTTTCACTCATCATTTCTCGTTATTTTCTCGTTATTTTCTCATTCTCCATTCTTCATTTTTGCAAGAGAGATTGTTCAAGTCTTTAGTAAGGAAGTAAGTTTATTTTAGTTGAGAGCTTGTGGAAGTTAAGGTTGAGGATAAGTTGATTTTAAGAGGGTGAAGTAAGTGTGGATTGAGCTTAGGTAGCAATATCATCATTGGAGCTATAATATCGGGCATGATGATTTTATCTATTCTTTCTTATGTTGAAATCATTTTTGAATACAAGTGTTTGGAGAAAGATGGAATAGATGTTTAATGATTTTGTTGAATGATACTTGATTATTCTTGTTTGAATATACATGCATGATTTTTTGATAGAGTCTTGTTTTTATGAAATCGTTTTTCTTGAATACACACACACACATATTAAACTATGTTAGAAATTGTATAATCATGTTGATTTTTTTGGGTGTGGATATGGTTAACTTGGTTATTCCTAGGGTTAGGATAATTCGTGGATGGGAGTCACCTAGTTAGTCATTATGTATCACCTTTAAGGGATTGAATTATGTTTTAATTGAAAAGAGTATGAATGGTCAATATACCAAATTGAGCTAGGAAGTGGGTGAACATACGACTCTCACTCAAAGTACTAGGTGTTGAATTCTTTGGCCAAAGTAGTGTTGGTAGCCACTGTCTACACCGTCAATTCATTATGATCCAGGTTTACATACTAGACCAGGAATATCATATATGTAGGTTGTAGCCAATGTATGGTAGCTCTAGATATGTAGGACACAACACTATGGTCACAAAGGCTATTATTATGAGGTCACCAAACCAATCTCTTCATTGAAGGGTCGGGTCTCTTTCAATAGGAAGAGACATGGGGGACTATCAAGTCTATGGTTGGGTGGAAAAGCACTTGAGTGATGCTCTTCCTCATGCAATTGGTTGCCAGAATTTGAGGATGTATGCTAGCAAGGACATCTAGACCATTTGTATCTCTTATGTTTCATTAAGCTCATGGAAGCTATGTATGCACTCAAGTATCCCTATGATATTTGGAAATTTAAAAATGAGATTGTAAATGTTATCATTCATGTGATTATGAATATTAAATTGTAAATGAATTTTGATGCAATGGAAATGTTTGAAATGGGATTTATTTCAAATATGCATTTTGTGTATGGAATAGAAAGGAAAACCTTTATTACCTAAATGTTGGTATTGTAAACTATTCACGTTTGGGTTAAAACTTAGTATTTTCAAGGGGAGAACAATGGGCATGTTACAAGCTTGAACGATGATATTATTTGATGTGCAACAAACAACATATATACAATAGTAAAATAGTTCATATGTAACTGTATAACTACCAAGCATAATAGTGTAACAATGTAATATTGCAAACTATGAACTACCATGCCAATAGTATGAACCTATACTAGGGATTCTAGACAATGGGAAAAGGAAACTAGGGTCTCACGCATTCCAATAATGGGAAGAGAGGAGAAACTAAGATGATCAATTGTAGGAGAAATTAAAGAGATTCATCATAGAAGGATTATAATAATGCACCCCTAAGATTTTGTGATTTAGATCTCTAATATTCAACTCCACTCTTCAAAAAAGTTTTTTTTGGTTTGTAATTCATTGTGTATGTAGAGAAGATAGAGATACTATGTTTTCTATTCTTACACTAACAAGGTATTTAATGCATTTGAGAGAAATAATACAACCTTGTATGTGAATTGCAACTATGTTTTTAGGAAAATAACCACTAGAAATTTGATCAAATTAGGACACAAAAGAGAGGTATAAGTATCATTTTACAAAATTTAATTAGGTCCTAACACTAGAGGATGTTACATGTGGAAGGATAAAGTGCCCAAGGATTCTAGGGTCCTTGTGATATATTTGATCTTGAAATTTTTTAGGGATTTTGGGCATGATTTTTTGATTTTAAGGATCTTATGGGTCCTTTTGTGATCATTTTGGATGAACACAAAATCAATAAAAAAAAATGGTCCTAAACATACAAAGGGCATGAGTACTAGAATGAGTGCAAAAGCATAAAAGAGGGTTGTAAAGAGGTAATTTATAATCTTACAACAACCATGACAACTATGATCACTTCTTAATACTAGATAGAAATTTATTATAATATTGAGACAAAGTCCTTTTATCATGCTATGTATAGAGTTAGATCCAGTTTGTAGTAAAATGGCTTGACCTTTTGGTATCTCATTTGCATTTAGATTGAGTCCTTTCCCATGCCGTCAACTCACTCACTCTTGCACTCTTGTATTTGTCTAGATCGCTCTCATCAATCCATCCACAGTAAAATTTTCACTCTACATAGTTAGTGCCTCATGTCACTTTCTATAATAGGTGGAATCTCTTATCTTTCTCTCTTTCTTTTACTTTAGTCTTTTTGGAGATATCTCTGCTCAAATAAGTTTTAATTCATAATTGTTTCAAATTGTATGATGGGTGTTAGTACTCATTGTATATTTCTTTATATTTTTTGGGTTTCCTCTCCTATAATCCAAACGTACACTCCGCTTGTCATGTCATTTATCTTTTCTTCTCTGAGTGTGACTTGTTATCATCACAGACTCTCTTCGACATTCGTTCCCTGTACGAAAAGATAAACCAGTCTTCGATCCCGCGTTTCTTCCACTCACCCTACTTAGGATTCCGTCTTTCACTTGCTTTACTGGACGCTTCCGCGTTCCTTCCATTTGATACCGCTGTCTTCCACATACTTTCCATGGTTCTGATCGCACTGTCCCATTATGCACTGATGCCACTATCACCGACTCTTTTATCTTTCACGTTTGTCACGTCATTTCGCTTTTCTTCTCTGAATGTGACTTCTTATCATCACAGACTCTCCTCGTAATTCGTTCCCTGTACGAAAAGGTAAACCAGTCTTCCTCTTCGATCCTGCGTTTCTTCCACTCACTCTACTTAGGATTCCGTCTTCCACTTGCTTTTCTGGACGCTTCCGCGTTCCTTCCATGTGATACCGCTGTCTTCCACATGAATTCCATGGGCGTTTCTTCCACTTGCTTTCTGTACATTTTGGCGTTTCTTCCCCGTGATCAGAGGTGATGGCAATAATGTTAGGAGTCTGCCACACGCTTCCAAGTACCAAGTCGAGTTGTCACATCACCCACTTATTTTCTTCTTCCGCAAGCAATTCTAGGCAGCTTTCATGAAGTGCTTGAAGGCTAAGGGTTTCTTTGGTGATGAATTTTATAGAGATTCATAAGAATATGCTTTTGTCCGTTATAACTCAATTAATATAGTTAAATGAATTTTAAAAACTAGAGAAATTTTAACACAGAATACAATAAACTTATTGTGCTACATAGTCAAAGTGTTTACAAGGAAAGATTCTTGTGTTTGACATGCATGGAGATCTTCGGTGCAATGGTGAGCTTCATTGAGTCATAGAGGTTGCAAGAGTTTTTTTAAAGATTTGGTTGCTTTATATCCGAAAATTGTTTCCCAATTTTTGAATTATTGTACTTTAATGTCACAAATTCTTGATTTAATTTTTTTTTATTAAATATAAATTCTATTTTTCGTGTTTCAAAAATTGTATTCCCTATCAAACCTTTCGGTAAATTCATTTGTTTTCAAATCTATTTGTTTTTCCAAAGAAATTTCACACTCTTATCATTTGTATTCCTTCTATGCATTTGGCTTCCTCTGAAATTAACTTACTTTGCAAATTTTTTGTCTCATTGAAAACCCTTGTCTCGAAAGTTTTGTCAATGTGAATACTGGTTTGTAAACCCAAATTATTGCTGAAAGGAAGAAAACCAAGTTTAAATTTGTTTCAGCGATTCTCTTAGTTCAATAACTTGTAACTTTGATGAAGTAAAAAACTATCGAAGAAGATGATTCTTGTTTAATTTATCTTAGGGCTCAAATTGGAGTTCGATTTGATTCAAAAATTCAATAGTTTGTCAAATAAGTCACCATTCCTTCAAAAAATTTGTCTTGAATTCATGTGAAAATATGAGAAATACAACTTTAGAGCCATCAAATTTAATTTCTTGAGATAGGAAAAAGACTCATGTTGAAAATGAAGTTACAAGGGCTTAAGTTGAAGTTAGGGTTTTCTTGGTTTTACAAGGTCATGCCCTAGGAACTCGTGGGAACTCAAACAAACATTCAAATTTAAATTCATAGAATTTCAAGGGTATTTGACCTGTGTAAAATTCATGTTATGCCCTAGTTGTGTGTGTGTACTGTGAAATTGTAAATTGATGAAGCAAAAATGTCGAGTGAATTTGACCAATGTTGATTACTTTGAGAATTTAGGGAAAGAGTAGGGTTTGTTTGAGTGAATTTCTGCAAACTAAGTTTTGGAATCTGGCTTGTCTATGTGTTACTTATAATAATTCAAATGGGAAATTGATTTGAAATTGACTAGAGAAGATTGAATTATTACTACTGGATTACTAGAAATTTGAAGGCAAAAATTCTTGTTTTTGTGCCCTAGTGAAAAGGGAAAATTATGATAAGGGTATCAATGAAATGTTGACATCTAAGATTTTCATAAGAGTTTCAAATATTAATTTCAAAAGAAACTGAAATACTTAAGGAATCATTAAAACTATCATGTCAAGTCAAAACCCTAGCCTAGTGTTAGAGGTCTTCAATTTTGACCTAAAAGTCTGATTTTCATGTGTTCTAGGGTTTATATTTGTTGATCGTCTCTATTTTTCCTAAAATCCTAAACCCTAAGTGCTAGGTTTTAAGTTTTCCAAGTGTTTCTAGGGCACATCTTCTAATTTGTCATTGACCGCATATGCCCTGTAACTGGTCACTTAAGTTATCACTTACACCTATTAAAATGTTGTGATGATTGGACCCATGTGTTAGGTTTCTCAGTCTTTCCCAGTTGCCACTAATTCAACACGAAGCTTTAATATTTAGTATTTACCGAGTCTTCTAGTTACAACCACCGACTGAAGTGTTTTAAGTCATAGACGGTGACAAGCCCCTTTTGAAAAGTCAAAGTATAAGCGGTGATCTAATTCTCCTCCATCTTCCTCCAAATCAACGGTCAATATCTTCATGGAGTTGCAATATTGGCTAAACATGGTCACCAACCTAACTCTAGAACTCCACCCAACCGCTACGGCCCCATCATCCAACCTAGACTAATAGTGTGGTGCCATGTCAAACTCCTTGCAACAATGGAATTGGTGGACCCTACGGATGAAAGGCTATCCTTTAATGTACCTTGCAATCATATCTGAAAAGATCAACGGTGTTGGAACTAAGAAAAGGTGCTCGCTAGGCTAACTTCACAGCTCCGCCAGATGGTTGGTTGGTCGTAAATTTTCAGCCCAAGGGTAATGATGAAACATGTTTTAATTATATTGGTTAACTAAATTAAAAAAAAACATTTAGATGTTAACGTTCAAATTTAAAGACTAACAACTAGTTCCTGCCATTCAGCCAAGTATGTTTGCTTGCATTTATGCCTAAATTGCACAGTTGAATATGAATTTTGAGTATTGTCAACATTATATAAACTTGTGAATTCATCTATCTAATCATTTATCCAATTTTTACAATCAACCGGCTGAGATAACTGCAATTAGGGTTTGTATTCATTCATCTAGGTTTTGTTTCTATCGATCCTAATATTGGAATTATGCTTATGTTGCCTTAATTGGTGAATTCTTGAGTATTGTTGCTATAATTGAGTACATTAAAGCATTCATAGAGGTTCAATTTAGGCAGTTAATTCATAGCAAGCAGTTCTTCTGTAAACCCTAGTGCTCACAACAATGGCAGAGTCTTCTTCCTCCCAATCAAAGAGGAAATTTAGCGAAGAGATTATTTCTCAACTCTTGGGATCTATAGAAACACAAAAGAGGTCAAAGGTTGGGAGCAGGCTGGAGGATTTCTTCATGGATGTTCATGCCAACTGCAAAGACCCTATAATTGAACCATGTGGGTTCGACTTGTGGAGAAGTTGCTACAAGAAGAAGAAGAATGATATCCCAATTAGAAACATATGGGATTTCAATTTGGGGAGATTAGTTGTTCCTAATGTATTTGTGAACATTGACCTCATAAGAGCCATTGTTGATAGGTATAGTGATGGTACCAGACAAATTCAAGCACATGATGGAGGTGATTGGGTTGTAATAAGTAAGAAGACCATTGAAAATTTCTTCATGTTGAACAAATGAACAAAACGGCCATTGGATGAAGCCCAATTGGCCAAAGAATTCACAACTTATTCAGAAGAAGAATCCTATATTTCAAGCCGAGACATTTATCCAAAGATAAAAAGGCTTTAACCCCAAGGGACCAGCCTCCATACAACATTGATCTATTTGCAGGGTATTTCAAGGATACCTACTATGCTCTATGTTAGATTTTTGGAGTAGATGTAGAGCCATTCACTCCTAATTGTATGTTGATAATCTACATGGAGGTTCAAAGAAGAGATTATCAAAGAGCTTTTGACTTTGCAAGTGTGTTGGCTGACAACATACATAAGACACTAGTCCATGTTAAGAAGAGCCTTGCTACTCACTTCAAGTACTACTCAATACTTATGCATATTTTGCTATGTAATGGTCTTAAAGTGTGGTATCAAGACCTTAGGGTTAATCCACAAGCAGAAGGAGAATATGTTCTTGTCCAAGAGTAGAAATATTTGTGGGATATGCATTGTAAAAAATCTTCTTATAGTATGTTTGAAAATCATTTTGTTAGAAAATTGCTTGGTTTGTCAAGAGGAAGTATTCAATGGGGTTTGAGTGAAAATGTAAATAATTTTTTAAGGCCAAAGCATTTTGAACCAAAGATAAGCATAGAACACAAATGGGGATCCTAGTTTTATTTCAAAGATCATACTATCATTAGGATTTTTGGCAGTCCTATAGCCCCAAGGAAACTTCCAATTAATGTACCTGATAGAGTAGCTTTCCTTGAGGTCATTTACCAATTGTATGAAGTTGAAAAGGACATCTTGGGAGGGGCACATAAGAAAGGATCATTCTTTCCTTCACAAGTTTGCATATCAAGACAATATCATTTCTACAGCAGAAGGGAATTTGATATCCTTGATAACAGGCTTAATCAATTACAAACTCCCTTTGGTCAAGCATAGATCTTATGATTTTGAATGTTTTATAAGGGGACTTCTCAAAGGAAAATGTCCAAATCATGAATGGAGTGAAGAGGAAGACTTGATTAGAAATGACAGGGATTATCAAGAAGTTTTGAAAATGAAAGAGAGATGGTATAAAATATAGTATTATGAGCTCATATAAAGAAAAATAATTACAATACATATACTCCTACTTGGGAAGCTATTTTGATACTAGAAGTTAAGATGAGAACCATTTTCAGTGCATACATTGATGTGGGTCAACCTTTGCCTCATGAACAGTCTAAGTCAAGATTACAGTCCACTAGGTCTAAGCTTCCCCCAATTCAAGAGGTTCCTAAATCACCATCTCCTCCATCCTCCATTGGATCCCCAATTGGAGTAGCATCTCCATCACTGAGTCCAATTCAATCACCACACCCATCTAGCCATGAACCACCCCTTTCTCTAGCATCTGAGGTTCCACAGTCCCATCCTCAGCTAACCACACCACATCCTAGGGCCTATATTGCTTCATCATCAAACAGGCCAATGGAAGCCCCTTCCTCATCAAGTTCACAATATCTAAGCATTCTAGAAAACCCTAGGACAGTGACACCTCTACATATTTTTCTCCTAGCAAATAGAGACATGCCATTTCAAGAAAATTAAGGGTTTTATACTCAGGTTGAACAACCAATGCCACCTCATAGATTTGATACAAGGGGTGGGGTGCAGATAGAAGAGGCTCCTCCTGAGAGAGCCATGGATGCTTATAGGTTGGGAGGTGACATCACTAATGATGTAAGGTTGGTTGCATGTGATGAATTTATGAGTGATGAAAATTTTGTCAAGACTAGAGAATTTAAGAAATTTTTATTGAAAACCATTGCCGGTGAGATTTTGATGGAAAAAGCACTTGAATCAGAAAGTTTAGATGAGACTCAAAGGTTGAGATTGAAGGATGAAGTACTAGAAAGGGTAGAAAAGCAACTAATGACCATAACTCCAGAAGAGGGGAGGGATATTGTAAAAAGAAGTGGAGATTTACTCCTTAAAGGTTGGGATCTTTCTTCAACCATTGCATTTGACAAGCTTAGGAGAAGGCAACACATTAATCTTGATGCCCTAGATCTTGACCAAGCCAAAATTTTATGCTTTGGCTCTGCATTTGATGACAAGCTAGATATCCTAGCAATATGGTCCCTATACCTAGCCACCCAGAAGCCCTCAATGATACAACAACAAGATAAATTGTATGGGAAACTCCTTCTCAAGAGAGCCTCAGATACTTATGTAATTGAAGCTACTGGTTTGACAATTAATGTAGCCAAGTTGGCACAAAAGGTGTTAATTAGGGTTGAAGAAGAAAACAAGAATTTGAAAGAGAAAAGAAATCAATTAAAAGAAATATTAAGTTATATGCTGCTTAGTATCTACTTGCTCCCTGAGGACCATGAAAAGAAGTGTTAGGGCTTAGGAATGATCTTGCAATGGTGAACGTTGAAAATGCAAGATTGAAAGAGAAGGTAAACCAATTGCATAAGGAAGTTAGTAGAGTAGAAGCAAACAATAGGACTGAAATCATACAGACTTTTTTAGGGTCTAAGCTTAATATTATCTTGGAGCCTATAGATAATGTGTTGGATGAGCATAAGGAATTATTGGGTCTTTATCAAGAACATTTGAAGTTGCAGAGATATTTGGTCTGCTCTCTGTTTTGCACAAATTAGTGCTACAGAATTGACCTTTGAGAGGCCATTGCCTCATTTTATGCATGATCTGATTATTCAGTTGAGAGAAAGATTTTAGGTTCTTGCTCATATGTTTTTCATTCATCATAGTTATACCAAGAACATCAAGAAAAAATTGTAGAATTCTATAGCCTTGTGAATTGCTATATGCCTCCTATGTTTACTAAACACAATAATTTGAGGCTCAAATTAGAATGGAGGATAGAATTTTAAAGTATTCTAGATTCAGTATTAGCAAATTCCCATATGGATGAAACTATTATTATGCAAAAATGGAGTTTGTGTCTAGATGCACTATCAACAATAGAGGTGGGATTAATAAGGATGGAGACTGCCAAAATCAAAATTAACACTGAATACTATCAACAACATCTCCAGGACATTCAAAGTTTCAAGGATGAAGGAAAAGAACTCCAATAATCAAGTTTCACCATGTTTTGTTGCATTAGGTCCAGTTTCAAATTTTGAACCAGGAAGTAGCGATTGGTTCCCTCCTTTGTTTTTGAATTTTTGTAAATTTTATTCTTTTAATATATATTGTAATAGTAAATATTAAATCTAATCTTATCTTAATGTCAGTTATTCTCATATTAAAAGAAGTTTGTGGTGTTCAAGTCAAATATTTAAGCCTTTAATACATATTTTTTGAAAAGCAACAAGTTGTTATTTGTCATGGTGTCTTTAATAAGTTTACAGGTCTATCATATTTTTTGGCTTGATAAGTGGACTTATGTGAGAAACAAAACTTCAAGGATATCAATCTCAACTACCACTTGTAGAGAATGAAAAGGGAATGTTTATCTTCTATCAACAACTCAAAAGGTTGCTAGTATTTTAGTGAGAAAGGCGATTGTCTATTGCCGCTACTTTTTGTAAAAGGCATGAAGCTTGTTGCTCCCTTATTATTATAAAATGGATTTCAAGGCCTTATTTAGAGGTTCCATGAGATTAAAAAAAAAGTGTAGCAAGTGTTTGATAGTATAGACAATTTGTGTATAGTTTGAGGGTTGCAAAACAATACTATGAGAAGTTTCTATTCTTTTTTAGTTCAGTATGTGTATTCTTGATTATAATTGAATGATTGAAGCAATTATAAGTATCATAACATCTTGAAATCAAAAGATGGTGATTTACAAGTTGTCTCCATATGTATCAAAAATCTTATGAAATCAATGATTAATGATTTTTTATTTTCTCTAAGCAATGTGTTGCTTATGTGTGTTCATTTCTTGGTTCCTTTATAGTAAAGGATTAAATTTTCTTGAACTAGAACACAAAGATTCTATGCATTAGATGATGGATTGGCAAGTATAGCTTGTAACTCAACATTCAGGCTTAATTATTGTAAGGCATTAATTAAGGACATATATGTTTTTGGTTGAAATATTGTAATTGTCACGATATTTTTGATACTTTCTTGACTCCATACACCCAATGTATAGCACAAATCATAGTTTTGTGTCTTGCAACTTCCTCTCTTGTTTTATCCAAATAAAATTCCCCTTCCAAGTTATTTTAGTTTTTTGTTTATTTCAATTTCCATAGCTTAGGATATAATTATGTGTTCCCACATCTCTTAATGCTATAAGGTCAAGGGATATAGCCAAATCCTAGTAGAATCATAAGTCCATTTTATTTTTTCATATGACTGAGAACATATATGTCACAATACTCAATTGAAGGGAGATTAGGATCATATGAGTATTGGTAAAGGTACACCCACCTAGGTCTAACAAAGCCTAAAGTGTAGAATATTTTGGTTAAAACCTTATCCTTGATCAAAATCTTGCAAAGTTGGCCACTGACCTAAGTTCTTGTAGATTGAAAATTGGCTACTTAATAGAGAAACTTTCGTAATTAGCTGGAAAGAGCACCAAAAAAATTGTGACTCTGATGGGGATAGTGGTATAAATTATTGAATTGTAGCCCAAAGTCTCTAGTATTGTGTTAATTACTCATTGCAGATTATGTCCCATCAGAGTCACCAACAAAATTTGACTCTACTAGGGAATATTACTTGAGAGATGATTCGTTTTAGGAGATGAGAAAACATGGTTCTTCCACATAACAATGTTTTTCCGCTAATTCAACTAGGATTAGATGATTGGAAACAAGCTAAACAATTAGACATAATTCTTAGCTTAAAAGTACTACAACCTGGGATAACAAAAGAAACTTCATTAATTATATCAGAGTGAATCCACTTTTAATTGAAGAAAAACATAAAGCCCAAGAACATCAATTGGCCCTTCAAGCAATCATCCAACAAACCAAAACTAAGGTCAACACATAAATTTGTTTTATTGATTCTCCTAAGTTAAGAAAATATTGTTTAGCAAGAATTTTTAAAACAATTCCATTCAAGTTTTTATTTTCCCCTTGTTAGATTTTAGGATAAAAAGTGAAATAAGCAGAAAAATGCAACACATGAGACAAAGAACACAACAAGATACCTTGGGAAAACTCTCCTACTTGAGGGAGAAAAACCCAACAAGAAATGATCTCTCTTATATATAGAATGAATAAGAGCAGAAATCCGCTTTACAATCAAACCCTTCTCATGGGAGAACTTGATACAATAAATGATGAGAATCTCTTCTTGATACAACTTAATATAAAACTCCTTGCAATTTGATTTGCTTCTAAAGATGATGATCTACTGCTGAAATGCTAACTTCTTCTTGAAGGTGCAAATTCGAATAAGAATAATTGATGATGAAATGAATGATCTTCACTTTTCCTATATACAAGTGTAGGTGACTTTCTTATCTAGGTCAACCTCTTAGAGAAGAATAGAAAGTAAAATATCATTTGTAACTCAAGGCTGACCTACCTTGAAAAACATTTATTTGATTTTAATTAAGAGAAAATATCTCCCAATACTACAAACACTAACACTCCCTCTTAGCTAGGGAGGTATTTTTTCAGATATCCATGTCATGGAGTCTCTCAACATGACACCCACAACGACTACACCCATTTGTGGAAAAGAGTTCATCACAGAGTCTCTCAACATGATGTCATCATGGTGTCTCTCAACGTGACATCCACCATGGCTACTCCCATGTGTGGAAAAAAAACATAAGTACAAGTGTCCATCACAAAGTCTCTTAATGTGATGTCATCATGGAGTCTCTCAACATGACATCCACCATGGCTACTCCAATGTGTGGAAAGAAACACAAGTACAAGGGTCAATCACGAAGTCTCTTAACGAGATGTCATCATGGAGTCTCTCAACATGACGTCTCATCTCAGTCTCAGAGATGAACAAGGGCTCACACCTCATATTTCTCTGTCTCAAGGAAATATACACTACAAGGACTTTCACCTCATATTTCTCCATCTCAAAGAAATATACACTACAAGGGCTTTCACCTCATATTTCTCTATCTTAGACAAATATACACTACAAAGGCTTTCACCTCATATTTCTTCATCTTAGAGAAATATACACTACACAAATCTTCATGATGTTACTCCCTCTGAAGCTCCAATTACTTGCATCAACCTCCTGACCTCCTCATCCAAGGTTGCCTCTATTGGTTTGTCAGACTCCCTCTGAATGTTATTTCCTCCTCTTGATTGCAATGACAATTTGTATAGATTCTTCCTCTTCGAGAGATGTCTCCAATGAAGTTATGTGCTACCAACTCAATCCTTCCTGACAGGATGCATCAAGCTCTTCCTCCCTTGAATTCCTTATGTAATCTCTCATCATCCTTATGCTCCTTGATCTGTCCTAGAAGCATTTAGAGAGATTAATAATAGTTCAGAGAAATACCAATGCTAGTAGCATACATGATTCACTATTCCCAATTGCATGAATTATTATCAATTACATAAAATTCATGGTCATTATTCAAAGTACAAACATAAAAAATACTTATCTCTTTATTACAAATATCCAATTAGTGATGCCTTTTAGTTTTCAATTTCCATAACTTTACCTTCGATGAATTACACACACACAACCATCACTGAATGATAGTATACATTCAACAATTGTCACAACTCCATTCTTTAAAACATGACTCCAATCTTGCAAAACCATCAAACACAACACCAAGCCAGAAAATGCACACACACAACTCTTTTCACCATATTTGAAACAACACCTCCAATAAGCACTCATACATCCTATGCGCAACTTCACCACCATTGCGTCACTCACAATCACAGACAGATAATGGCCTGTGATTACCATCACCCATATCATTCCGTCCATCAGAACAAGTCAGGATCATCATTCATAGTTGAGAGTAAGTCTCTACCACGCTACCCCTACTCCATGTGGAAGAGTTTTAGATCTATAGCAACTTCAGACATTTGATCTTGATATAGACTGGATAGTTCACCATTCACCACTGCTAGGAGTCCAACTTCACTTGCAACACTTAGAAATTAAGCTGATTCAAGAGCTCGGGCCAAATTGCATGAGCAAATGATAGCCTCAAAAACTCCCGGATAATTGACGCGACTCCTTCCCGTGATGGCAGGTGATGATGCCATGATCTATAACTTGAGAAATATCTCTTCGTGCGATGATGGTATGAGGCTATGGTAAATGATGTTCGATTTCCTTGTTAGTAGATATCCCAAACAATGCTTCTAGTCTCTGAAATTGTCGACGCTCTTCAAGACTCAACACACTATGATAGATTCTAGAATGTTGTGTTTAAGATATTCATGATTCCAATTATGGTGCATCGATTATTTATTATTCAAACCTCCATTTGACTTCTATGATGATTCTCTCCAATACTGAAAAAATATGCAAATATATACTTCCAAAATTGAATCTCATCACTCTGTCAAAATTTGGTTTTTATGACCATTAAATTTTGATGTCAGATGACCAAATGATCTGATTTTCCCTAAACCCGCTTTGATACCATGTTAGATTTTAGGATAAAAAATGAAATAAGTAGAAAAATGCAACACATGAGACAAAGTACACAACAAGATACCCTGGGAAAACCCTCCTACTCGAGGGAGAAAAACCTAGCAAGAAATGGTCTCTCTTATATATAGAATGAATAAGAGCATAAATATTTAGAGAAATCTTCGGTAAAAATAATATTCTTCTTCTCCAACTTTTTTAAAATGTGTATTTTAGGTAATCAAAGAAACTTCTTAAAGATTTTTCTTTGATTTGATTGTAAGGGCCTTGGAAGTTGTGTATGTTGATAATATAATTCAGTTCCTTGCATCCTAAGAATCTTAAAGATCAACTAATCAAGGGGTGGCTCTTACTTCTAATGGATATTAGATCCTTAATACATTGAAGGATACCCACCATAGAAACGTTTGATTAGATATACAACTTCTAATGGTTTTCCAAAGAATACAAAAAAATGGAAGAATATTCTTATATTTTAAATTTTATTTATCTATCTCAGCTACTAAAATTTTCGTATAAGGATGCTTGAAAAAAATATTTCAAAAGGCATGGTAAATCAGTTTACTCATTTTCCAAAATTTAGACAAATATTCAAAATTGTTGTCGTTTCTATTTAGATTAATTTTTGTTGGCTAAAACTCAGAAGATAGTAAAAAAGAGAGCATACATGCATTTTGGAAATTGGTCCCTTTGGAAATAAACCTATGGAGTTCATTGTCAATGTGGAGAAACTTATTTGGCTCCTTGAATCTATATGTTTCATAAATATATTGATACTTTGTTCCTACCATGCCTAACAATATTTTTTAAAAAGGAACATGAGAAATGGTTTGTTAACTGGTTCACTCTCTTAGAGCCCATTAAATGATTATAATGTTGTCCTTCATGAAATTTGTGGAGAGACACAAACTATTCTACATGTTTACTAGGATAAACTTGTTTTCAAGCTTGGGATATGTGTTTTGTATGGTTTGGAAAGATTGGTTGTAAGAGATATTTATTGGATTGAAATATAAGATTTAAATCTTATTGGTTCGCAATATTACTCAAAATCATAATTATTTAAATTCCTGATATGGATGTTTCAAAAAAATAAAATCAAATAGATTTTAGAAGACATGAAAAAGAACTCACTGCAGCCTAATGACAGTCCAACATCATTTAAATCTCTTTTTTTTTTCTTAGCATACTCCTTTGATTGAACAACATCTTTTGAACACATCATTTGAAACAAATTGAATAAGGCAATGAACTTCCCCTCTAACTATTTGCAATACATGAGCAACTATGAAATTTTTTTTCAATGAAATGTCACTAAACATACAACTCAAATACAATGGAATATAAAAATACAAATATAAGTGTATTCTTCATGCAATGTAGGACAATGGTACAATAGCCAGTAAACAACAACAAAAATCAAATTTAAACTCAATGGAAAGAAAAAGGAATTCTTTACACCACTTATGTAGCATATTTATATAACCATTGTTTTCTGAAAGAGATAGATTTGCAATAAGAAAAAATGAAGTCCAAACTCAATGGCAGGAAAAAGAAAACCTACAAGCCACTTACAATGGATTGAATAATAATAATTAATGAGAAACAATTGCAAGTTTGCAACAATCAACATAATTTAAACCATCCCATTTTCAGCACCATCATACAAAAATAATTTAAATAATGTTATCGTTAGAAATTCTATAGAAATGTAAATGTGCATACTATTGTTTTTCAACATGTAAATATGCATTTTTTCTCTTTTTTGTTATACATTAATTGTTAGAACTTCAAGAACCATTGTACAAGCCATACATTGATAAGGCAGTTTAAACAAACATGAACATAAAAATAATTTTTTTTATAATCTATTGTACACCAAGGCCTTATAAAATTGTTCATAAAAAGACTCGACTAATCTTGCCCTCCATTTTCTTCCGTAACACTCAATTATCTCCTCCAAATCCATTAGCACTTGGAGAGAAGAAATGGCCATGCCCTTGTACAAACTCTCCCACAACTGACTCACCTCAACATCGTCTCCCACATAGATATAAAAGACCCCTACCATCCTCAGTATAGTCATGTCCTACCCTGAGCAAATCAAATTATTCATCAAACCCATAACCTACAACTATGATGGGAGGAACTCCTTCATGGCCATGAGATTTCTCACAACTGTTTTAGTGTTTTTTGATATCATTATGATGAGAAGGTATAGAGTAGAGGCTTCCCTGTCAAATCTCAAATGCATGCCACCATCTCCCGCATAAGAGCAGATGTGTACTACTTTGCTTAACATCGATACAAAAGGAAAAATGTGATTAGATAGATTATTTCAATTGTTTGTACATAGATTAGGAAAAGATGAAGCTGCTGCTCTGGAAAAGAAAGAGAGTATTAAATTGTGCTAGGAACTTGTTATGAAAAAAATCTTCTTAAAAATGTTTAAAATTTTTGAGGGATAAATAAAAATCCTAAATCAAAAAATAACTGCTAACTACAAAATGACATTCTACAACATTCACATTTCAAAACAATAATAAAACCTTACCACACTTTTACAAACCTTGTACAAACCCTGACCATAGCTTTTCAAGCCCTAACACTGCTCAAAACCAAACCAAACAGGATCCCCCATTAAGTAGCCATGTTTACTTAAAATTGTTAGGCCACAACATGATAAAGAACATTTATGGAGGGTATTAAAAAACACTCACAAAAACCATGGAAAGTGACTTAATGATTTTTCATAAATTGTTCTATGTTATCAACAATTTGATGAGAAAAAAATGTGCAAAGTTTGTAGGAAAACAATGAAATAATGGCAAATAACTTACCTCAAGATTCTGCACAAATTGTGTAATACTGTCACCAATATCAATGATGAAAAATGGGTAGAGTTTGTTCAAAAAATTTACAAAGCCCTACTAGGTAGATTTTTTTTTTAAATGGGTCAAACCAAAACCAATCTCCCTATACTTCAATAAATTCATAGTAAACAAAAATGCATCTAAAAATATCAAAATTTTAGGGCTACTAAAGTCTACAATTTAGAGATTGACAGTCAGTGAAACTATTAAATGTGAAACAAAAATTATTTTCAGGCATAAGTCAAGGAAACCACTCACTAAAACTATGGCAAGTGACTTACCTCAAATTATATACAAATTGCATCATGCTGTCATCGATGCCGATGAGAAGAAATGGAGAGAGCTTGCAAGAAAAATTATGAAACCTTACCACAACAAAAAATAAAATAAAATGAGACTCGACAAACCTGATCTCCCTATAGTCGCTGCTTCAATCTATTAAAAAAATGAAATGTGGATCTAAAAATATTGGAGTTTTAGGGCTAATGAAATCCAATCTTATTTGGGTATCTCACGACAAGACTTTTGTAGCCTTCTAAAAGAAAATAATAAGTGCATTCAATGCAAGTCAAATTTTGTTTTCAGATGCCACATGAGAAATGTTTCTAACTGCTCAAATTTTTTTTCACCAAACATTTTCTCAAGCTTGAGAATACTTAATTCCGATGAGAAAGCCTACAATGTATAGCCTATCAACTAATTATATTTTATACAATTTTTTTTATTTGATACATTAAAAAAATTAATAAAAATCTAATTGTTTATGTTATCCATGACGTACACTCTCCACTCTATTTTTTACACCATTATTCTTGATATTCCTACCCTCCATTCCACCCTTGGGACAACTCCACATGCTTCTCACTAAGTGTTCCACTTCTCACATCATTCGCCCCTTCACTTTTATAAATTTCATTTCTTATCATCGCTGACTCCCATCTTCCATATTCGTTCCTTGTACGAAAAGGTCCTTTCTTTCACAATTCCGCGTTTCTTCCACGAAATGGGTCCCACCTACTTATAACGCTCTATTCCGCACGCTTTCCTTGATGAAATAGCTCCACCTATCACCGGAGTTCACGTTTCTTCCACGAAGTTTCAGAGGCAATCACAAACGACTTCTCTTATTTTCACCCCCTGCTTCCTCTTTCCTTGTTAATACTCAACTCTTGCCCTCGCTCTAAAACCGAGCTTTCTCCCAGCCTGTTTTTATTCATTTTTTCTCATTGCTTCTCTGTGTTCAATTAAATCTAATCTCATGGCATCTAGTTCTAAGTCTTCTGGTGCTTTTGCTGAAATGGCACCACCTGCATCTACTTCGGGTTCATCCTCAACACTCATCCAAAAGCCGTCTTACAACGTGTTCATAAATCATCGTGGACCAGATGTCAAAAAAACCTTAGCCAGCAGGATCTATAAAGTCCTTTTCAACATGGAGGTGACAGCATTTACAGATTCAGACTTGGAATATGGCGATTTCTTTCCTGAAACATTAGAAGCAGTAATCCGCGGTGCTACCCTTAATATAGCAATTTTTTCAAAGGGCTATGCGGAATCACCTTGGTGTTTGGCAGAGCTCTCATATATGCTTAAGAGTTGTGCCAAATTTGTTCTCGTCTTCTACTATGTAGAGCCTACTGATCTCAGATATGTAGCTGAGAGGAAAGGAATGTACGTTGGTGCCTTTGATACGCATGAACAGAAATGCAGATTTAGCCAAGAAAAGCTTCAGGATTGGAAAAATGCACTCCACACAGCCTCATTTTACACTGGTGAAATTGTCAAAAATGAAGCGTAAGTACCACACATTCGGCCTACCCATCTTAACAAATATTTGTTCTTTTTAATATATATGCAATTTAACTTTGGCATAAAGAGCTGTTAGTAGTTTGATTTTTCAATGTTTTACTTTTCAGTGATGAGAGTAAGCTGATGAAGAATATTGTGAATATTGTACTGAAAGAAATAAGCAATGTGCCACTAATAGTTGCAAAGCATCCAGTAGGTCTCAACAAAACAGTACAAGATTTTGAGAATGAACTCCAACTTGTCCAGGGTGATCAGGGTGTACAAATTGTGGGTATTTGGGGCATGGGTGGTTCCGGCAAGACCACCCTTGCCAAAGAATTATATAATAAAAAATCCTCATCCATGGAGAGATCAAGTTTTATTGTTGATATTAGAGAAGCCAAAGGGGTGTTGCAGAAAAAACAGACTGAACTCCTCAAAGGCCTTGGTGTGAATGAAACAGTTGACAACATAGAGCAAGGGACGGCACTTCTTGCAAGGCATTTGAGATCTTTTAGGGTGCTCATTGTAATGGATGATGTGGATGATGCCGAGCAATTGGATGCTCTATTACCTGTAAAAGATAGTCTTGGAAAGGGCAGTCTCATCATTGTTACAACACGGGAACGTCAAGTTCTTACATCTTGGGGTATATCTTCCATATATAAAATGAGAACAATGGATCCACGTGATGCCAAGCAACTTTTTTGTTGGCATGCTTTTCTACAACCCTCTCCCTTTGATGAATTTCAAGAGCTTGTTGAAAAGTTTGTAAAGATTTGCGTTGGATTGCCCCTGTCCCTCAAGGTATTTGGAGCACAGCTATATGGAAATTCTTCCAAAGAATCTTGGAGGTCTCTGTTACATAAGATCTCAAGAATATTACCCGAAAATATCAAAGGGAAACTCAGATTAAGTTATGATGCTCTTGACAAGGAAGAGAAAGAGGCATTCCTTGATACTGCTTGTTTCTTTATTGGAGAAAACAGTTTGGCCATTGATTTCTGGGATGGATTAGGGATGAGTGGTTTGCATACTTGGGAAACACGTTTTAATAAGTGTTTGGTTGAGCTTAATGATGACAATTGTATAAGAATGCACGATCACTTAAGAGATATTGGAAGGGAAATTGCAGATCAGCAATCGCCTTACCGACTTTGGTTGACCCAACAGATTATTAATTTTGGCCAACAAACAGAGGTGAGGTTAATACTTTCTTTTATTTTCTGAGCAAACAATAGAAAGGAAAACATACTTTGTACCCGAATGTTTGTGTCTAGGATGATTAAATTGATCTTACATGTTAAACAAGTGTTTAAAAAGACGGTCTCGCTGGCCCTTTATGCAATCGAATCCCTTTATCCAATCGAATGGACTTAACAACTTACCTCTTTATTCTGTATGTGTTTGAACAGCCAATGAGTTTTTCCCGATTTTATAATATTTTAATTTTCCTTTTCAGAAAAGAAATGGAATTCGAGGAATTAAGGCTGCCCCAACTAGAAGAGAATGGCTGGTGTCATATAGAGTATGTTTGTCCGTGTATTCTGTTTCTCTATCCACTTCTACTAATTTGAATTTTTTGTATTAGTTTTTCTACATATTTCATATTATATTGAGCACTCAAGGCCTTTCGAGTAATGTAGGAAAGAGGTGGATTAATTAATGAGTTTGTTGAGTTTCCTGGCTGTTGCTCTCAGAAGGAGGAACTGGAACGTAATATAAGTGGAGAAATTTTGTTGCTCGCTCCCTATTTGGTTGGACTAAAGTTTTTGGTGATTAAAGGAGATTATTTTTATCAAGTAATAGGTAAAGTATCAAGACAGCTGATCTGGCTTTGCTGGTCCGATATTGGGCATAGAGATCTTCCGGCACGGTGGGAAAATTTGAGGGTTTTACATCTCCGCGAAGAGAGGTCATATCACTTAGAAGAGCTGTGGAAGGCTGAGAGCGACGTAAGTAGTGTCCCATTTCTGCTCTATTAAATCTAGATTTTAATTTATTTAATAATTGCAGTATGTTTTACGTTTGACTTGTTGGAAATCATGTGCTGCAGGCTCCCTTGCAGTTAAGAGAGTTGGTTATTGAAGATTGCCGCAAATTCCAAAGACTTCCACACTCAATAGGTTTGTCTCAAACAGTTGAAAAAGATAGTAATGAGAAGGCCGAATAATGTTAAGAGTCTGCCAGAAGAATTTTGCCGTCTGGAATCGTTGGAGCATCTTGATTTACTGGACTGTGAAATGCTATCATCACTACCCAACAGTTTCGGTGATTTGACAAATCTGCGGTATCTAAATTTGTGCGGGTGCCAAAAGTTGGAGAGGTTACCAGTTTCTTTTAAAAACTTGAAGCTCCTGCAATATCTCAATTTACAGCACTGTACAAAGCTCATATTAATGCCAGATGATTTTCAAAACATTACAAAGCTTAAGTTTTTGGACCTTACTTGTTGCTATAATGTGGAAGAGTTGCCTCGTCACATCACAAGTCAGGCGCCCTTGAGAATGCTCAATTTATTGGGTGTTTATGGGTTAAGGGAGCTACCAACTGAAATCGGTCAACTAAGCAGGCTGCAACATATGCTTATAGGGTCTAAGTTGTTGGTAAGTTTGCCGACTTCTTTTGGAAATTTGTCTTCCTTGACTGCACTTCAAATTAAGGGATGTGACAACCTGAAATCCTTGCCGGCCTCTCTCGGAAATTTGGCCTCCTTGACTTTTCTAGTAATTGAGCATTGTGACAACCTGGAATGCTTGCAGCCCTCTCTTGAAAATTTCTCCTCCCTGACTAGTTTTCATATTTGGAGATGTCGAAAGGTGAAATGTTTACCGTTCTCTGTCGGGTGTCTTAATCTCTTAGAGGATTTAGAAATATTAGATTGCCCAATCAGCCAGGTAGATTTTGAGGCGGCGTCTTCATCTTCTGCATTGAGCAACCTGAAAAGTGTGTATCTAAAGTGCACAGAAGTGTGCAGGATTTCAATTTCTGAAAACCGTTATCCCTGCCTTAAGAGTCTAAAGCTTTTTTCTAATAATCATTTAACGGAGATCCAAGCACTGCCAGTAAACCTTGATTCGCTGTTTATATGTAGTTGTCCAAAGCTTGTCAAGCTTCCGAGCTTTTCAAGATTAACTTCTCTCAGAGAATTTAGTGTAGTAGGTTGTGACAGAATTGAGAAAATTGAAATCGGTCAACTAAGCAGGCTGCAAGATATGGCGATAGGGTTTAAGTTGTTGATAAGTTTGCCGACTTCTCTTGGAAATTTGCCTTCCTTGACTAAACTTGATATTAGCAGATGTGACAACCTGAAATCCTTGCCGGCCTCTCTCGGAAATTTGGCCTCCTTGACTAAACTTGATATTAGCAGATGTGATAACCTGAAATCCTTGCCGGCCTCTCTCGGAAATTTGGCCTCCTTGACTCATCTAGAAATTAGTGATTGTCGAAAGGTGAAATGTTTACCGTTCTCCGTCGGGTGTCATAATCTCTTAGAGCATTTAGTAATATCCCATTGCCCAATCAGCCAGGTAGATTTTGAGGCGGCGTCTTCATCTTCTGCATTGAGCAACCTGAAAAGTGTGGTTCTACGGTACACAGAAGTGTGCAGGATTTCAATTTCTGAAAACCGTTATCCCTGCCTTGAGAGTCTAAAGCTTTCTTCTAATAATCATTTAACGGAGATCCAAGCACTGCCAGTAAACCTTGATTCGCTGTTTATATGCGAGTGTCCAAAGTTTGTCAAGCTTCCGAGCTTTTCAAGATTAACTTCTCTCAGAGAATTTAGAGTAGAAGGTTGTGACAGAATAGAGAAAATTGAAGGTTTAAAACATTGCACAAGATTGGAAATATTGGATCTATGTACCTGCTGGGAGATGCCGGGCATGGAAAGTTTGGAGCGCATGGGAAAACTTAAGAGGGTGCATGTAATAGCAAACAAGGCATCAGCTATTGAAAGTTGCATTGGAACGATACAGATACAGGTAATATGATAGTTTGTAGGAATAAAATATTTTAATTATCTTCATTTAATCGTGCATTGGCTGACTGAATGTTGTGGAAGGAATTTACAGACATGGCCAGATGACATAATAGTATGTGCGGGGACGGTCCCTGATGCGTCCTCAGTTGTAGACTCCTTCAAACTCGGGCTGTCTTCGAATCTGTTTGTCGTTGACTCCTTCTCTAACAAGGATATTGACTCCAAACTGGAATTGCATTGCCCCACAGGCACTGCCATTCTGCTCTGTTTTGTCATAAATGCTGTTTCTTCTTTAAAGATAAGACCTCGAATGCCTATCCCTCTTAAGGATAGTTCGATAGAGATTGGAGAGGGTGGATTTGCATGTGTAGGTGTCTTCACAGAACATTGCAAATGGCTCAATGCAGCGAGTCGCTTCGATCTCTCTCACGCTGGTTTCCTTTTCTACAACGCTGATTTACATTTCTACTTAAGAGGAGAAGCAAAAGTGGAAGTGGAGAGAGGTTTGGCTGTGAGAGGAGAAAAGAGAATGCTAGTGGAGGCGGCATTACCACTTTTACAAAGCATTTGGAGGTAATATTATTTTATTTATAGGTGGAAAGTGTGGATATTATTGTCACTTTTATAAGATTTGGAGGTAAAATTATTTTATTTGCAAGTGGAAAGTCTGGAGTTAATTGTGTAGTACAGTGGTAATAAATAAGGTGGAAAGTGTGGATATTATTGTCACTTTTATAAGATTTGGAGGTAAAATTATTTTATTTGCAAGTGGAATGTCTGGAGTTAATTGTAGTACAGTGGTAATAAGTAAGGTGGAAAGTGTGGATATTATTGTCACTTTTATAAGATTTGGAGGTAAAATTATTTTATTTGCAAGTGGAAAGTCTGGAGTTAATTGTAGTACAGTGGTAATAAATAAGGTGGAAAGTGTGGATATTATTGTCACTTTTATAAGATTTGGAGGTAAAATTATTTATTTGCAAGTGGAAAGTCTGGAGTTAATTGTAGTACAGTGGTAATAAATATTTTTTTTATGTAGTCCAGTGGAAGAAATGTTAAAAAAAAAGCATTTCTTTTCATGCAATGTCAGTTAGGATGACATGAAATTAAAAAATAATGGTCTAAAATTCAATTTTTAAATAGAAATTTAAAAATAAAAATTATGTAATTGTTTTTAAATTTACATTTTATATAGTAATATAGATTGACAATTTTTTAATTATAAATATTTTTTAAATGATGGATTCCATTTTTTAAAATAAATAATTAAAAAACAATATAATTAAATATTTATTAAAATATTAAATAATTTTGTAATAAATTATATTAATTTTAAATATGTTTAATTTTTAATTTATGTAAACTTAATAAATAATAATAGAATAATATTAGTGACATGTAGATAAATAAGAGTTGGTACTATTAAATAATAACTAAATCATTGTTATTTGTTTGATCATATATTTGTATTTATAAATATTATAAATAAAATGGTTCAAATAATTGATACATTACTTGAAATATATTTTTATTATTTGTAACTAGAATGAACACGAATAAAATTATTATAATTCTTATTAATGTAAAACATCAATTGATATTTTAAATATATTAGAATATAAATTTGTGGGATTTATTCATTGTGATAATAGAAGGAATGAATGCAACATAAACATACAATTAGAAAGAATAATTTTAGAAGCAATGAATTGGCTATGCTCCTAATCCCATAGTGTGTATTAGTATGAATAGTTGGTTTGTGGCTATCTTAACTCTTAAATAAATTATATAATCAAGATGTTATATTGGTGTTAATGAGATAAATGAATTGGCTATGCTCCTAATCCCATAGTGTGTATTAGATTATGAATAGTTGGTTTGTGGCTATCTTAACTCTTAAATAAATTATATAATCATATATAATTAGGTTGTTTAGTAGGTTATACTATTATTATAAACAAGTAATAGCATGTCTTCATGGATTGGATAGAAATGAAGAAATAAATCTTATAAATAAATACTGCCGTAAGGATAAAGGGATGCTTCTTCTATTGCTAAAAAATATGTTTACTCCCTACAAACCTTCAGTTTTTTTGAATTAAAATGTTTCCTAATTGGATCAAATGATGTGACTAATATTTTGCAACACTACTAATCTATAAAGATGGCTAGAATATATATAGAAGAGCATGACTACATGAGAAATAAATTCCTATTGAAACAGTGTGCTATGTGAGGTGAAATCTAGTGTCTAAAATGATAAAAAAAACAAGAAGGAATCCAACCAAAACACCAAAAGACAACAAACAACCGAATCAAGCTAAAAAGGGAAGCAAAACCTTTGTCAAATGGTTTTCAAGTGCCTGCATGATGCGTCATTGTTGTGTAGACTCGCCTTTTCGATTAGTTTCTTGATGTGTGCTCAAAATCAAACAGCATAATGGTGTTCAAATGCTTCTAACCATGAAAAGGATGAGAGATATGGATGCAAGATACAATTATGGTGTGAGTGCAATGGAAAAGGGATGAAAATGGGAGTGATCTTGTGTCGAAAAAGAAGATGAGTTGTGTATGCAAAGGTGATCTTGATTGTGCAAAATGAAGTGGATGATAAAAGACTAAGAGAAGGATGATGGAAGGTGAGGATTGAATCAAAGGAGATGGATGGATAAGTAGCCATGAGATGATGGGCCTTAAAGGCTCATCAATGCTCATGAAGGAAGGGGATTGGGCTCTCTTCCAAAGGAGGAGGAAGCATTTAATGGAGGGGAAAAGGGTACTCTTTGCCCTTAAGGCAAGAGTTGACCCCAAATCCCCAATCAAATATTAAGAATGTGCACAAGCTTAAGGGGAAGATTAGGAGGGGAGTTAAGATTAGATAAAGGATTAGAGACAAGTGGCAAAAGATGGAGGATGGGGCATTAGGAGAGAGAAAAGGTGAGACAATACATAGGTTTAATTAAGTTAAATCTATTTACTTAGTGGAAAAGAGGATTGACTTAGATTTAAATAAATAAATATTATTTATTTAATTTAAGAGAGGAAATGACCTTAGAAATAGAAAAAATAATTAAGTTAATTTAGCTATTCAGAAAGGGGATGACAAGGGGAATTAATCAAATAATATTAATTATTTAATTATTTAATTAATATGACCTGGGAAGATGACTAAAATTGAGATAAAACTAATGCACAATTTTAGGTGTCTACATTTTGCCCCTCTTCGAAATAGCATTAAAATAATATTATTTTGAAGAAAAATAAAACATAAACAACTGGATAAAAAACTAGATAGAAGATGCCCCAATGTGAGGGAAAGAAGAAAGCAACTGATAGGGTAGGTGATGCCCCTCGAGAGGGCGACTGGGAAAAAGGGGGCCCGGGCAACCCCTTGATAGAAGAAAATGAAATAGAAATTTGGATAGAGGACAAAAAACTAAGCTTGTAGGAAGAAGAATGAAGGAAAATTGACATTGTGGGTGCGAGAACGAAAGAAAAGAAGATGGCTAGGTGGGGCTATATAAGAAAAATGGGGGGCCCATGTGTCCTAATTTGTACACACACCTTTTGAGAGAATGGAGCCCACTGCGCGAGAGATCTGCAAGAAAAATGGTTGAGCGAGTGCTTCCCCTTCACTGATCAAATGTGGTCAGGATGGCCTGACGTGGATAGGCGCCAACATGAGCAATCCATACCACCAAACCTTGACTTTTATGGATTTTTGCACACATTTTTCATGTTTTAGGATTAGGGTAGAAAAGAAAAAATTTGCCAATTCGTGTTAGGCGTATTCATCCACGAATCAATGAATTTTCCATTACATCGGTGGATATGTGCACTCAAAACGTCAGATACAAGAAATTGGTAGGTGCATCTTCGCCAATTGATGGGGATTAGTAGTTTTGTCAAAACCGCGGGTGGGTAAAAGACAATGGTGGATTCATTGAGAAATCGGTGGATACGTCTGGAAAGATTAGTGGGATCGCTAACTAGTCTCAACCGATGGATTCAACGAATTTGTTGGTCCATAGGAGAAAGATAAATCGATGGTTTCAACAAAACTGTTGATGTAGGAGGAGAAAGGTTTGGCAGAAATGCTAATGAGAAAAATTGACGGTTTTATCAAAATTGTTGATGTAGGAAAATAGAGGATTGGTGGAAATTCCAAGGATTAGATCGGTAAATCCAACCTGTGAACAAGTGGAGTCGTTAGTAGGTAAAAGGGCAGAAATGCCATGTGGAAGGGAAAAATCGCCGAAACACTTAGAAGAATTTAGAGAAAATAAAGATTTAGACAAAATGGAAGGAAATGAATAAATTAACTTAGAAGAATTTGGACTAACAGAGTGATTTGGTCAGATGCAGTGGCGAGTGGAGGCTTTGCAGAGCCGGGAGCGAAGATCAGCGACGATGGGTTTCCTAGTGCAGTTTAGGCAGTAGGAGTTGGATTTCCTAGACGTAGTGGGGCTGATCTATTTGGTGTAGATGCTAACATTATGGATTCACTCAGCCATGTTGACAACATTAGCAGAGTGATGGAATTATGAGATGTCCACCTTTCAGCTCCCGATAGGGAAGATGATAGTGACCTTAGAGGACGTATGGAGGATCCTACGACTACCTATTAGGGGGCCAAGAGTTATGAACAGAGACATGCCTGCAACACATGCATTACAGACTCTATTCAAGAGGACATATGTAGCCCTACATGCTTGGCAGTTGATAGTGGATGATGCCTTTGTGAAGGTGCCCAGGATGGCTTCATTCTTATGTGTGGTGATTAGTGGTTTATTGCTGCCAAACATGGGGTGATGTTGCTCTCTATCACTAGTGTGGATCATGGATGACATGCTACAGAGATGGAGGAGAAATGCCTCGGGCATGATGGTGTTGGAAGAGCTTGACAGAGTGCTCCATATGATCATATATAGGAGAGGTTAGAGCATTGGTTGTGTGACCTTGCTATAAGTGTGGGCATGGGAGCATATAGCGATCACAGAACTAGTTGGGACATGGTTAGATAATGCAGATGAGGAGGAGCCTGTTGTATACTATTGATGAGGCATATTGAGCTACCAGGGACTATCCTTAGATGCCCAAAGGATGAAGATTGATGCCATTGATATTCTAGACATCACATGGAGGTCATACAAGGAGATGCCATGATGGAGAAAGTGGGGGTAGTGGATCAGCTATATGTCCATGAGGCATACTTTATCGAGCACAAGAGCCACATTATCAAGAGATATCAGCTAGTCCAAGTTCTCAAATAGTTCAATTTGCATAGGACATCCCCTCAGGGCCCGAGTGGTTCTCGAGGGTCAATAGGGAGAGGCCAGAGTTCGGGCCTCCATTGGTTAGAGCTACTTGTATTAGTGACTGGAGAGACTTGGAGTGATCTTGATGGGATCCGATTGAGGAGTGGATGACCCAGGAGTCCTTGATAGATTCTCAGAGTGGTTTGAGCGACATAGATTGTAGAGGATAGGGCCTACAATGCAATAGGCTAGAGAGGCAGAAGCAATAGGGGGAGGTCATGGCCATAGAGGCTGTAGATAGGGACAAGTATCGACATGGGCATCTACACCAGCAATGGTACCGACATAGGCACAGGGAGGGGGAGGAGCTCTAGGACTCCCTACCATAGGGGACAAGCAATAGATAGAGGTGATGGACATAGATCCATTTGTAGGGCAGGGACCGGAGGTGAGGCCTCGACAAAGGAAAAGGAGAGAGGTAGAGGAGAGCTCATTAGCAGCAACAACACCACCAAAACCGATACTTGCACATGTTATGGTAGATAGGGATAGGCTACAACAAGAGTTAGCCATGGCCATTGTAGAGAGGGAAAAATTGAGGGCTTTGAGAGATGCACTCAGGTGGACAGAGACACCATGGTGCTGGAGAGAGATACAACCCTCCAAGAGAGGGACACTGCATGTGGAGAGCAAGATGCTTTATAGGTAGAGCGGGACAACCCGATACAGGAGAGGGACTCCCTCACATAGGAGAGGGACAGTATGAGATAGCAGAGGGATAGCCTCCAGGCATGGATCAACCAGTTACCCTTTGGTGAGGTAGACATGACAGAGGTCACAAAGGCCACAACCACAAGCAAAGGGGTTGATTATACAATTCACAATGGGGTGGTGGTAGCACTTTCCACCATGGCATCAGAGAGGGATCAATTGAGACTAGCCCAGGGTGGGATAACACAAGAGAGACAAAGGTTCTTGATGGAAGTCACCAAATTGTGGAGAGAGAGGGATCATGCTCATACAGAGTGAGATCAGGCATGGGCGATCACACAGGCTGTGAAGACAACTGAGCTATCATGTGCCCTATCTCAAGCAACAATAGAGGCCACACACTACATACTGCTTAGTGACCTCACATTAATGGGTTACACTTTTTGGCCAAACTTGACATTAAAATCAACATTTTTCACCAGGTCTTCACTTTCTTACACCTATAGCTTTTAAACCATTAAAAATTTGAAGATGAATCAAACTAGTGATTTGTGATATTTTGTGTGTAGATTCTAATTATCTTTTAAAAAAATTAAAAAGTAAATTGTGAATCCTTTTATGTAATTTTTAATAACTTATTTTTTCTACTAAACAACATTTTTAAAAAGTAATGTTTACTTTGGACCGCATAACTTTTTTTATACAAAGGATACAATTATAATTTTTAAAATACAGATGTGTGACACCAATATCTAGTGCATTGATATTTTTTCATAATTTTTTATTACATTTATTTTTAAAATTAATTTTACAAGTAAGAGTAATTATAATTTGAATAGAGGTGCACTTTGGCCCGCATAACATTTTTTGTATGTATTTTAATTAACTTATTCTTTTTTTGTTGGAATAAGGACATCAATACCTAGAGCACATGTATTTTTTAGAATTTTTTCTCTAATTTCCTATTTTTTTCGTATGTGTGAAACAAAGAACTTGATATTCATTAAAAAACCTACATTCACAAGAAATAAAAAATAAGTATAATAATCAAATTAAATATATTTAAAATTATACTTTTTGGGAAGCTTATAATAAGGGATACATACTTACAAAACATAAATTTTAAATGAATTCATTTGATCGCCCAAAATGTAAATCAAAAGTAGTTTTTTATCAATATTTTGATAGGTGTAGAGGAGACTCCATTATAGGTATGGTTTAAAACTAATGGGGTTCTATCCAACACAGTTTCATCTAAGGTGGTTTGATCAAACCCTATTTAGTTAAAATCGTTTAAATGGAATATTTAAAGTCTTAAATCATTATATTTTCCAAAAATATGTGATTTCAAGAAAAAATCAAGATGTCCCAGAAAGTGTAACCCATTATTGTGGCAATACCAAAAGATAATTCTAGATCCCAATAGAGAGAGAGAGGCCATATAGGCCACCCGGGAGCATATCACAGGGGATAGGATCACATAGATTAGGGTCCACACATCGGTTATGATCATAGGTGACATGATCCCATAGATCAAGATCTACACAAAGAGCAGGCTCATAGCTTGGTATAGGGAGCATGATACCATCACCCTCCCCTACATGTTTGGTATAGTCAAGACATTCAATGGGATTGGGGGAGGGTCAGAGACAGATGGATATACCAGACTCTCCCACATAGTCGGGAGGGGCGAGCAGTGCATAGCTACTAGATTTTGTTATTTATGCATATACTATGAGCATGATGTATACATGCAGTTTTGGTGGATTACATGTACATATGATTCTTTCTACATGATTCATTATTATATACATTAATATGACATTGATTGTACATCATCATTTTTGTATGACCTTATTCGATATATGCATATATGGATGGAGACGACTATTACAAATGCATATATGGATGTTATGGCGCATGTTCGATTTATGTTATATGACTTTGATGGATGATTATATGATATGTGACTAACCCTTTGTGGATGTAGGACATGATGCTATATATACTTATTTGTATGGATGTATGTTATGATGATGTATGTATGGATGTGTGGGATTGATAATAGTGATGCATGATATGCAATGGATGCCGATGTGTATATATTTATGTATGAATGTTATGATATATGGATGGTGTGATTATGTGTATATATGAGACTAACGATTATGATGCAAGATGTGACGTGATAACTATAGATGTGATGTGATTGTGATAGTGTGATGGATGTTATGATGCATATGATGTTTATGAAATGAGATGAGATGTATATTATGGAATGCATTGTATGTGTAAACTTACTAGTATGATATGCTATGAATAGATGAATTGATAGATGCCTAAACTAACAGATTTGAAAATGAAGTGGGATAAAACACCATGCTCATAATATAACTACAAATAACACCACCAGGATAGAGGAAAGACTCAACTAACTAAACATGTGCACATTCCACATAGTAGAACCAGGGGAGGGTAGATAATTGTTATGGTAGGCAATGTGGGTGGAATAGGATGTAATGAATTATTTGAACACCGTTATTGAGCACTTTATTTACTAGAGCATAGGACACTAGGCATCAAGGTTATAGAGAACCAAGATGGAAATGATATCAAATGCATAGGACTGACCCAAAGAAAAATATTATTCCACCATCTCACAAAGTCTAATGGGCTTCGGTGGGAACAATGAGGAACACTCACAATCACAATCACAACAAACAAAATAGGTTATTCTAGTATAAAACAAAGTCTAGAGGACTTCGATGGGAACAGTGATGGAAAACCATAGATAGCATGCAAAGACCAACAAGATCATGTCCCTAGGCTTACCCTATATAACACACCAAGATATAAAGGATCAAAGCAACCATAGAGAGGAAACAAAGGGATCTAGATTAAAGATAAATAAATGACCAAAAGCATTGAAAACAAATACCAAACATTTCCAGTATCTTTGCCATAAATAGGATGATGGATGGGATAGATATGACCTAATATGGGAAGGAGGCATCCCTAAGGTTGATGATGGATGCTAAAATAGGACACCTATGACAAAGGAAATAGGAAACACCTAGAACCTTGATGACACTATTGGATTTGTCGAAGAACTAGCTAGATAGAGACATAATCTTGATAGCTTAGCTAGCTATACAGAAGAAAAGACCTAAGAGGAGCTATATACAAATGAACCTAAGGATGAAACATGATTAGGATACACAAGATAGGAAACGTTGTACAAGATATAAGTTACACTAGGATAGCGATGGATAGAGGGACCAAGGGTGGGTACCTCCTAGGGGGTATGGGACGTCTGTGCGCTATAGATTTACTTCATCTATAGGCTGCCTAGATACATTGTTTTCAATGGGATCAAGATGTAGATGTAGTTATCGATAGTGATAGATAAGGACATGAAAATGGGGTGGAATAGGGATGCAAGATGGTTCACCTATGCACTATAGACTTACTTCATCTATATGCTTCCTACATACACCTACTTTGATGCGAGATCAAGGTGATCAATGTATTTCTTGGCAGCAATGGAAATAGGAGTGAATGATTTTCAATGTTTCATGGAGCTATGGGAGATGATATGATTAAGTTTATAAAGCTAAGGATGTGGGAGTGTAAACCAACATAGCTAATGCTCAGCCTCAACCCAACTAAAAACTGGATGGGTGAATGCTTGATTAAGATAGATAGATATGACTATGGGGATGGAGAAATGATCACAAGGAAAAATAACCTTATAGGAAAACAATTATGCCCTTACACATAGTACCTACAAGCAGGTTTTAACCACATGTATATGTCCAAGACACCAATAGACTTAGAGAAATGGTTTTCACCATTGGAAAAATGATTTTACTCTTTATTTTTGCAGGATTTTTATTCTATTTTTAGCCTCAGAGTATTTTTTTATGTTTTTTTGAATAGGTAGGGTGTACCCAAGAAGGTCATGGATAAAACTGCTTGAGATATGAGACATTCAGGGGATCACTCAATGGTTTTCCTTCTAGCATGGATAATTGATAAGCTTCCAACCCATACTTAGTTGTTATTACATACAATCTGATCCAGTTCAGTTCAATTTTTCCTTCTTTTCACGATCTTGCTAACACTTATGATCATCTCTTAGAACAAGATCATCAATTTGGTGAGAGAGTGGGGTGGCCTCAACCCACTTGTGAAGTATTTAGTGGCAGTGATAATGAATTTATGTCCACGGGAGGAGGGTGGATAGATCTTGTCGACCAGGTCTAGGCCCTATGGTGAAGTAATCAGTTGGATATCTTGTGCCGGTTTGTGTATCAGGTCTGTGTTCTACTGACAAGGGTGTCACTTCCTGACATATTGACATGTGTCATGTTCCATAGTTGGCCAATAATATTCCGCTCTGAGGATTTTCTTTGCTAATACCATCCTGCTAGTATGTGTGCCACATGTCCCTTCATGAACTTCCTATACTGTACATTCGACTTCCATAACATTTAGACATCATAAAAGAGTACCATCATGGCTACAATGATAAAGAGTATTCCCTTGGATAGTGAAGCATAGTGCATGATCGATGAATGATTGGTGTTGGTTTTGAGAGAGATTCTTGAGAAGGGTGTGATGATTAAGATAGGTATAAATATTAGAATACCACAAAGAATCAGGAGCAATGATTTGACACACCATCTTGTTTTCGACCAAATCATACATGGGAAAGAATAACTATTTAACTAAGAATTCATACGGTGCGAGATGTTGAGGCATATTAATGAGAGAACCAATAGTGGCCATAGTGTCTACAGCTCTGTTTTGTATTCTAGGTACTTGATCCATTTGATTGAACTGAAAGCAACATTTCAACTCACCTACCAAGTTTTTGTAGGGCAATAACTTCTCATCCTTTGTTTGGAACTTGCCATTAACTTGATTAATGACTAAAAAATAATATCCATAGATCTTTAGGCATTCAATGCCCCATTCTATAGCCATTTTCATCCCGACAATTAGAGCTTCATACTCCACTATGTTGTTGGTACATAGAAATGCAATCTTGAATGCCTTAGGGATAAGATCTCCCTAAGGTGTAATGAAAAGTATGCCAACTCCTGATCCATGGTTTGTGTGTGAAAGATAAAAAAACATTGTCCAGGTGGTAGGCTCATCAATGTTGAAGACATACTCATTATGTGAATCTTTAGTTAGTGGATATGCATCCATCAAAGGAGCCTCTGCTAGTTGATCGACAATTGTTAGGATTTAGGTGCCATCAACCTTGTAAATTCTTTAACTAATTATTCTCCTAAAGTGTTTTGTACATTTACCCATAAGAGGTGAAACCGTTTGACCATTGGTAGTGAAAGAGACAATGTAAATGCAGTGTTATTGTTATCATTTGTCCTTTGGGAAAAGGAAAAAATAGCTAGGTTGTTGGCCCCACAATTGTCTTTGCACCAAAAGATCGACTTGTTTATGCCCAATACAACTGCCAGAGTTAATAGATCCATGGGAGGAGGTTAGTCCATGTCACAAATCCAGAGGGGAGTGCTGACCAGCTGCCAACGATCTCCTCCTCAACATTACCTGAGGGGATTCAAACCTGGTACCTTTGGATCTGATACCAATTGTTGGACCCACAATTGCCATTGCACCAAAAGATTGACCTGTTAATGCTCGATACAATCGTCAGAGTTAACGAATCCATGGGAGGCGGTTAGTCCATGTCACGAATCTTGAGGGGAGTGCTGACCAACTACCAACATAGGTGTCCCACTTTGGAATCTTCTAGAATGTGATTTTTGGGTCAAAATAGGGTGTTTTAACAACATCTATGACATGTACGACAGTTGTCATAAGATGTTATGATAGTATGATAGATTCCCTATGATATAATATACTATTCTTAGACCCCAGACGCCCATGCATGAGAGATGCCTTATGACAATTGTAAGAGCATCTGTAAGAGGTTATTTTTGGTATTTTTGACCATTTTCAAGGAGGGAGGCATGGGTTTTTCTAGGTGGTATTGCTACATGTTATTTGGTGAAACCATGGTGGTTTCCATTCTCACAAATCTCTATTAATTGGGGCCTTGAGCTAGAGTTCTTCATTCAGTTTTGTAGGTTTGTAGGGTAATAGGGTGCTGCTAAATTTTACAAAGTTTGATAAGAGAAGTCTATTGCTACATGCAATATTTTAGATTATCAGTAATATACTTTCCTCTCTTTCTATGGTGGAGATTTTTCCCTTCAAATTTTCTCCACGTAAATCTGTTGTTGCATGTATTATGATTCTTCTATCTCTCTCTCATTCTTTCTTCACACTAAGGCTAAAGGTTAATCTACATATTTCAGATTTGCATTCACTTATTTAAGTTAATATTGCAAGCTTTCTTCACCTTGATAATCAACATTTGGTATCAGAGCTAACAATTCTGTTCAGGGATGCTTTCCTTTTAAGTGTTGAAGGTTTTTTGTTGCAGTGGGAGCTTTTGTGTTGTGAGTTTTGTAGATTTATGAAGGATTTCATACCAAGTCCTCCACCTCTTGTCAAGATACATAGAAGTTCAATGGAACTAGTTATGAGATGTGGAAGATCTCCTTGAGAGAGATCAATGGTTACCAATTTTAGTTGATACGAAGCCATCTACTTCAACCTTGTCAGATGAAGATTGGAAGAAGTTAGACAAGAAGGATCGAGGGACCATTTTGTTGTGTCTCATAGAATCTGTCCTCCTGAATGTCTCTTCAGAAGACACAACATACAAGCTTTGGAGGAAGATAGGTGAAATCTACCAAACTAAGAGTTTTTCTAACAAGTTGTATCTCAAAAGACATTTATATTCATTAAAGATGAAGGATGGTGATTCTATTGTTGAACATTTGAATGTTTTTAAATTGATTAAAAGTTAGCTTGTATTTATTGATGTTAAAATAAAAGATGAGGATAAATGCATTTTATTGATTTACTCTTTCTCAGAATCTTGGGAAAATTTAATTGTTGCTATAACTAGTGGTGGTGTAGAACCTAAGATGGACACTATTATTCCCATTCTTCTTTCAAAAGAGATGAGGAGAAAGACCATGCATAGTGGCTCCCAAGATGCCTTCCATGTGCGAGGAAGGTCCAAGGAGAAAGGGCCTGAAGGGGATAAGAAGAAGGATAAGTCTAAAGGATGATCTAAGACCCCTAGAAAGAGAAGAGTGAAGTGTTGGAACTATGGTAAAGGGGGACATGTGAAGAAGGAATTTAGAAATAAGAAAAATAAAATAGATTCCTCTACAAAAAAGTCCTAAAATGACGGTGATTTTGATGTTTTGATTATTTCAGATAACATAGTTTGTAGTGATGCTTGGCTTATTGATTCAGTGCTTCCTTCCATATGACTCCTCACAAGGAGTGGTTTTCTACATACAAAGAATATGATGGAAGAGAGGTCTTCATGGGTGACAACAGTTCACAAAAAATTATCAGTAAGGGAAAGGTAAAGTTCTGTTTCAGTGATGGGAGGGTTAAAATCCTTGATGATGTTTTACATATTCTAGTACTTGCAAAGAGTTTAATTTTGGTTTCCAAGTTGAATGATTCTGGAATATACATGTGACATTTGACAAGTCTGGTTGCAGGTTGGTAAGGGGAATTTTGGTGGTTTCTAAAGGATCTCAGATAGGGACTTTGTTTAGGCTACATGCATCTACTTTTTGTAATTCCTCTTTTGTAACTAGCACTAAAAATGCATGTATGTTGTGGCACCATAGATTGGGTCACATTGGTGAAAAAGGTCTTAGGACCATACTTGATCAGAAACTAGTAGACGGTATTTCTAATTACTCTGTTGGTAAAAATGATTTTTGTGAGGATTGTGTGTTTGGTAAACAAAATTGGTCATCATTTCCTAAAGGAACTAATAAAGCTAATGGATTGTTAGAACTAATTCATTTGGATGTATGTGGTCTAGTGGATATAGATTCTTTGGGTAGATCTCATTATTATGTTTCTTTCATTGATGATTACTCAAGATATACTTGGATTTATTTTATGCATACAAAATCTGAATTTTTCACCAAATTTAAGGAATTTAAGGCATTGGTTGAAAAGCAAACAGATTATAAGATAAAAGTATTGAGAATTGATAATGGAGGTGAATATTGTTCTAAGGATTTTGATGAGTTTTGCAAGCATGTAGGAATTGTTAAGAAAAAGACTACACCTTACATACCCCAACAAAATGGGGTAGCAGAATTAATGAATCATACACTAATGGAAAGAGCTAGGAGCATGTTAAGTAGTGCTAAGTTAGATAAATGTCTTTGGGTAGAAGCTGTCGGTACTTCTTGTTATTTGATTAACAAATCTCCTTGTAAAGCTCTTGTTGATAAAACACCTTATGAAATGTGGTTAGGTAAAAAGCCTCCAGTTTCACATTTAAGGGTCTTTGGTTGTGAGGCTTTTGTTCATGTGCCTTAAGAGAAGCAGTCTAAATTGGATCCCAAATCTTAGAAACGCATCTTTGTAGGTTATGGTGAAAATGTTAAAGGTTATAAACTCTGGAATCCACTAATACGAAAGATGATATTTTCTAGAGATGTTATTTTCAGGGAATTTAGAGCTAACTCTGAAGATGAGCAAACAAAGGAAAAGTCAAAGACAATGCATTTTGAAACTAAGTAGGAAGATGCACATGTGGAAGAACATAGAGATGGGAAAGAAGATGGAGAAGAAGAAGAGCGTTCAAGTGAAAGTTTTGAAGAATCTATTGTAATAGAAGAAGTTGAAAACAATGAGGATGAACATGAGAAGGAACCTCTCACTCCACCTTTGAGAAGGTCCACAAGACAAAAAAATCCAGTTGATAGGTATAGCCCACTTGATTTTAGTTATAAATTTTCCTTGTTAAGTATTGATGATGAACCTAGATCTTTGAGGGAGGCTCTCTCTTCAAAAGAAAGTGATTCTTGGATGCATACCATGTAGGGTGAGATGATGTATTTTGAAAACTATGACATCTGGGATCTTGTTAGCTTTCCCAAAGGAAGGAAGGCCATTGGTTGCAAGTGGGTATATAAAAATAAGTTTAATGCAAAGGGTAAGTTAGAACAGTACAAGGCCAAATTAGTGGCCAAGGGCTACTCCTAGAGAGAGGGAGTTGATTTTGGTGAAATATTCTCTCCTATTGCTAAGTTAAATTCTATCAGATTTATGTTGTCCATTGCTACTTCTTATGGTCTAGAAATATAACAAATGGATGTTAAAACAACTTTCTTGCATGGGGATCTTGAGGAAAAAATTCATATACAACAGCTTGACAGTTTTGTTGTGAAAGGAAAATAATACTTGATTTACAAGTTAAAACAATCTCTATATGGTTTGAAACAGTCACCTAGGATGTGGTACTAGAAGTTTGATGCCATTGCATTAAAGTTTGATTTTATTAGAAGTGAAGAAGATCAATGTGTTTATTTTAAAGTTATTAATGATCAAATACTAATTATTGTCTTATATGTGGATGAAATGTTGTTTATTGGTAACAATAAGGCAATGATTAGGGAACTTAAAACTTGAATTTTTGGCACATTTGATATGAAAGATTTAGAGGCTGCTAAATATATTCTTGGAATGGAAATAATTAGGGATCGGGTTCATAGAAAGCTTTGGTTAAGTTAGAGTAAGTATGTTAACACTATTTTGTAGAGGTTTAATATACATGACTATAAACCAGTAAATATTCCATTTCAAGTTGGTACTAAGTTGATTTTAGACATGTTTCCTAAATCGGATGATGATATTGATGAAATTTCTAATGTTCCTTATGATAGTGCCATTGGTAGTTTAATGTATGCAATGGTTTGTACTAGACCAGATATAGCCCAAGTAGTGGGAGTTCTAAGCAGGTTTATGTCTAACCCTGGTAAAGAACATTGGACTTTTGTTAAAAGGGTGTTTAGATATTTGTAAGGAACTTCTGATTACTTTTTGGTTTATCATGGTACTGATAATGTTGATAAGTCATTGGACATACAAGGTTTTGTTGATGCAGATTGGGTAGGTGATCAAAGGTCCATTAGTGGCTATGTGTTTACTTTATTTGGAGGTGCAATGAGTTGGATGAGTAAAAGACAACCTACAGTTGCATTATCTACCACTGAAGCAGAGTATATGGTTGCTACACATGCTTCTAAGGAGGAATTTTGGTTACAGAGACTTGGTATTGGTATGGGTTTTGATTGTAGGATAGTGAGGATCGAATGTGACAATCAAAGTGCCATATGTTTGGCTAAAAATCCTATGTATCATGCTTGTACTAAGCATGTTGATGTTCAGTATCACTTTGTGTGAGGAATGATTGAGAGTGGATAGGTCTTGATTGAAAAAGTTGACACTTTGGATAATGTTGGAGTTTCTCTTACAAAGCCAGTAACCATGAATACATTCTCTTGGTGTAGGAAGGCCATGGGCCTTGATCACTGTACTTGATTCTATGTAATTGTATCTCTATGGTTGTAATTTACAATATATGATGTCAAGTGGGAGAATGTTAGGATTTAGGTTCCATCAACCTTGTAAATCATTTAATTAATTATTCTCCTAAAGTGTTTTGTACATTTACCCATAAGAGGTGAAACTTTTTGACCAACAATAGGGAAAAAGACAATGTAAATGCAATGTTACTGTTATTGTTTGTCCTTTGGGAAAATGAAAAAATAACTAGGTGTCCCACTTTGGAATCTTCTAGAATGTGGTTATTGGGTAAACATAGGGTGTTGTAAGAGCATCTATGACATGTACATGATAGTTGTCATAAGATTCTATGAAAGTATGACATATTCCCTATAATAGAATATGCTATTCTTGGATACCAGGCACCCATGCATGAGAGATGCCTTATGATACTTGTAAGAGCATATGTAAGAGGTTAGTTTTGGTTTTTTTGACCATTTTCAAGGAGGGAAGCGTGGATTTTTCTAGGTGGTATTGCTTCCTATTGTTTGGTGAAACCATGGTGGTTTTCATCCTCACAAATCTCTATAAATTGGGGCCTTGAGCTAGAGTTCTTCATTCAGTTTTGCAGGTTTGCAAGGTAATAGGGTGCTGCCAGATTTTACATATTTTAATAAGAGAAGTCTATTGCTACATGTAATATTTTAGATTATCAATATTATACTTTCCTCTCTTTCTGTGGTGGAGTTTTTTCCCTTTGGGGTTTCTCCATGTAAATTTGTTGTTGCATGTGTTATGATTCTTCTATCTCTCTCATTCTTTCTTCACACTAAGGCTAAAGGTTAATCTACATATTTTAGATTTGCATTCACTTATTTAAGTTCATATTGCAAGCTTTCTTCACCTTGATAATCAACATCAATGGCCTGACCTTTTATAGATTTTTGATATTTGTATTGGATATCAAATTCACTTAGTAACATCACCCACTTAGCCATATGACCAGTGAGAGTGCTCCTTGTCAAGAGAAACTTCAATGGGGTCTATCTTAGCCACTAGCTGAATAGTATGAGCTAGCATATAATGCCTTAAATTTTGTGAGCAAAAGACAACTGCAAGGTATGCCTTTTCCATAGGTGAGTAGTTGAGTTCATAACCAACTAAGGTATGACTGATATAGTATATATCCCACTCTTTACTGTTGTCATCAAGTTGAGCCAACAATGCCCCTAGGGCTACTAGGGTTGCTGAGATGTATAGGATTAGAAGCCTACCATGCATAGGTGGCATTAGGATAGGAGGATGTGCTAGATATTCTTTGATTTTTTCAAAACCAATTTGACAAGGAGATCCTCGTTTGAAGGTAGCATCTTTGCATAGTAGATGTGTAAATGACTGGAACTTGTCTACAAGCTATGCAATAAACCTTTAGATAGACTACAACTTTCCTTGTAAGCTTCTTAGCTGTCGTAGTGTCTTAGGAGGAGGAATTTTGAGGATGGCTTTGAATTTGGTGGGATCAACTTCAATGCCCCTCCTAGATACAATGAACCTTAGGAGATTTCCCGATATAACCCCAAACACACATTTCTTCAGGTTGATTTTGAGTTTGTATTGCACAAATCACTCAAAAATATGCTCTGAGATAGGAGGATACTCAGGTCTGGTTTTAGATTTTCCTAAAAGGTCGTCCACATAGTCCTCTAGTATTTTATGAATAAGGTCATGAAAAATTACCTTCATGGCTCTCTAATAAGTCACACCTACATTTTTAAGGCCAAAAGGAAAAACTTGATAATAAAAGGTGCCCCAAAGAGTGGTGAACATTGTCTTGTGTTGATATTCAATGAAAATAGTGATTTGATTATATCTCAAAAATCCATCCATAAGGTAAAGCATCTCGTGTCCTATAGTCAAGTCTACCAACATATCAATGTTGGATAATGGGAAGTCATCCTTGGGACATGCTTTGTTTAAATATCTAAAGTTAGTACATATTCAGATGCCCCCAACTAGTTTAGAAAATAGAACCACATTAGATATCCATGGGGTGCAATCAATAGGACACATGAAGTGGGATGTTAGCATCCTTTCTAATTCTACTTTGATAAGAAGTGCCATCTTAGGATGATTCTTTCTAGGCTTTTGTTTAACTCGTTTAATACTAGGATCAATGACCAAATGATGTACCACTAGAGATGGGTCCAAACCTAGCATGTTTGAATAGGACCATGCAAAGTTGATTGATTCCTATTGTAGGAGAGTAGCAAAGACCTGATACTCTTCGTCTGATAGGGAAGCTACAACATAAACAATCTTAAGATTCTCAGGAGTATCCAAATTGATCTCTTTGGTTTCTTCAATAAGAATAGATGATATTTCTTGTTGATAGGTGTCCATAAGGGGAAGATGGATATCCTCATCTTTGAGTGCCTCTGATAGGTTTTCACTAGAAGATGCATCATTATTTTTATCTCTTTTGTTCCATTTTTATATCTGTGCAGGACTAAGGAGTTCCTCTTCCCAAAAATGGGCTTCTTCATTCAACTGATTAACACAACTAGAAATATATTTTATTGACGACGGGTAGTCTTGCACTCCCAAGAAATCTAGAATAGTTGAGTCACTATGGAAAACATCTAATGGTGGATTTCCTTGTTGCTCCCAATCAATGAGGTCAAGATAAGTGATGTGAAGGTCCATGTTCAATACAGATGTGTGGAAGATGGAGGAAATATCCAAGTCAATATCATCATAAGTCACTTTTATATCTTCATATGGTAAGTCCTCAACATTTTTGGAATGCATTTCAACATTTGAAATAGTCACAATCGACATGAAAGTGGAAGTTTCAACCTGTGGTGTACCATAGCCCAACCCTAGGCTTTTCGGCCTTTGTAGAGCCTCAATAGGTTTCAAAATGTCATGTTCATTTGCTCCATGCCCTTCACCTTGGTAATTCATCTGTTGGGTAAGCCTGTGGGAAAATGGATACTTTTCCTAAAAACATTCTAGGAGAGTATCACCAACTTTAGGGGTTTCTCTATAAATCCACTGACTGATATCCTCTGTGATTACCTCTTGATCTAACCCACCAATAGATTGGAAAGTTGTAGAACCCAAGGTGAGCTTATCCTTCATCTTCTCTTATTTACCAAAAGGAATGGATTTTCCACGAGTATGTGGATCCATAGGAATAGATGCAACATTGAGTGCACCGGTCATGTTATATTCTCCACAACCATTGTCATTGATCTTAAGTTGGGCGAATGTGGATTGAAACAGATTAAGAGGTGAGGTGGAAGATGATGCTAGTGAATTAGGATTGAAAGATAAGGAGTATGGCGTTGCACTAGGAATCAAAATGTCAATGCCAGGGCAATGATTATGATGTGGAAATGAAGCCTTAAGAGCATGAAAATACTCAAAGGGTTGGAGATCACCATGGATGGTGACTTCAATGTAATTATAGGGAAAATTTAGACACTAATGATACATGGATGGAATGGCCTACATTGTATGGATCCATGGGTGGCCAAGGAGAATATTATAGGGGAGAGCTAGATCAATAACATGACAAAGGGTGTGTTTGAGAACTGGGCTGACTTGAATGGGTAAAAAAATAGTGCCTATGGAGGCATGTTCTTCATTGTTATATGCCTTGATTGTGATGATCATCTTTGGAGATCTGCATGGGTATACCTCACCTGTGTGATCAACTTCAATATGCAAAGGTTCAAGGCAAAGCTGTTATCTAGGAGGACTTGCTTGAACTTGTGTTTAGAAATGAGGACTTTAATGTACAAGGGACAATTGTGATTAGGAGGGATTGTAGGTACATCATGTGGGATAAATGATAAGTGATAGGTGGATGACAAGTGACCAACAAGTGCTTGAAATTGAGTTGGATCAATATCATTAGGAACTTGAGTCTCTTGCAGTGCTCACATAAGAATATCTTTGTGAGTAGGTGATGATTTCAGAAGCTTTAGGATAGAGATATGTGTCGGTGTGTTACCAAGGTGTTCCAAGATATTATACTGTGTACTCAGTGGAGGATGATTCGAAGGTCCAACGATGCTAGTACAACCACGCCTAGTTATGTTAGCACATTGAGAGTCTTTGTCGGGGATGTGAATCATTGATACTTGGTTATCATCAAAGGTTATTTAGTTGACAATATTATAATAGTTAAATGGTACATAGTTATACATAACATTATTGGCTCAATTTTAAGGCTATTGCACTTGATTATTGAGAACTGGATTGGCATTAGAGGTACTAGCACTAGAGGTATGTTTGGGAAAAGAATCTTGATAGATTCAAAGCTAAGCATTAGGAAAAGATTTAGGCATGGCATCCATAGTTATTTCTCCATGATTAATGAGATCCTAAACATAATTCTTAAGTCTCATACATTTAATTGTAGCATGACCCTTGATCCTATGATAATCATAATACTCGTTCTCCTTGTACCAATAAGGTTTAGGGTGTGACTCATCAAACGGTGGGGTATTTGGATATGTGACCATGTTTTCTTGTATCAACCTCCTACAAATGACATCTAGGGGGTCCCCGAGAGGGGTGAAGGTTATCTTAGCCATATTTTGGTTATTAGAGTGAGGCGAGCCTTGTGGGATGGATATAGCTTTAGCTTGTGGTGCTTTCTCAACTTTGTTGACATTTGCTAGTGTGGCTATGCTGATATGTTTGGTATCAATCACTCCATCATTAGTAACATTCTTAATGCGATTCCAATATTTGGATTTGTCATTGATGGAGGGTTTTTCATTGTTTACTTCTTAAATTTTCATTAATCCCTTTAAAATAAGGGCTTGTTCAATGGTGACCCCTTTCTCTATGATCTCATCAAAGGTCATGGCACAATGAACACAAAGATGGAAGTCCATCTCATGATGGAGGTTTTGTACAAAGATATGCACCAGTTGTTTTTTAAGAAGAGGCCATGACAATTGACTAGCAAGGGCTCTCCATCGCCGAAGGTATGCTGCAAATGTTTCACCACCTTTTTGTCTAATGCTACACAAGTCGACCATTATGATCTGATGATCTAGATTGTACGAAAAATGTGCAATTTTTTTTTAGATAGTTCAAAAAAGGAAGTGATATAGCCTTGAGGAAGATGCATGAACCATTCCAAAGCTTGACCTCTTAGACTGCACATGAATAATCGTAGGAGATAATTGTCATTGTACATGAATTCTTGACATGCAATATAAAACTCTTTCACATGGTCATGAGGGTTCCCTTTTGCTTTGAATTTCTCAAAATTTGATATCTCAAATTGTTTGGGGAAAGGCACCATGGATATGGACTGATCAAAAGGATAAGGGCATAGCTCTTCAAATTTGAATGTCTTCTTCATGCTCACTGATTTAAGGTCCTGCAAGGTGGTCCTCATGTCCTCCCATTCTTGGTTAACAATAGGTAGGGTGGTGCCCCTTGATTTAGATCATACATACCATACTGTTGTTGTGGATTAGATTGAGATCCCTACATAGAGCCTTGATAATTGTACAATTTTTGATACTAGATTTATGGAGGGGGTTGTGATGGTGGGTTGGGTGGCTGTTGGTATTGTCCTTGAGGTTGCTGGTATTATGGTTGTTGCTGGCATTATGGTTGTTGCTGGTATTACGGTTGGTGCTAAAACTGACATTGTGGCAAGGGTTGATATTGAGGCTGTTGTTATGGCTGTGACTGATACTGAGGTGGAGGTGGTGGATGATATTGCGGTTGTTTCCTTAAGTGCTGGTGAGGTGTAGGTTGAGCTACATATCAAGGTGGAAGTTGCGACTGATGTTGTGCTAAAGGTTGAGGTTGGGTTTGATGTTGAGGTGGCAGTTGATATTGGGGTTATGGTTGGGGTTTAGTGTTTAATTAAGGTGGTTGTTTGGCTGTTGGCATGTTTAGATATGGCCAAGGTTGAGTTCCTATATGTGACCTAGGTGAAATTTCATACTGCATGGGTTTAGTATAACCTAGAGGTATATGCATGATAGGGAGATTGGTGTGCCCAGGTGTAACATTGACATGTCAAACATAAGGAGCTATGGTTACGGGTCCTAAAGGAACAAATGTTCCTACTTGCAATGGCTAGGTGTTTTGGTGAGTGTAAGAGGTTGTACATACTTGTGAGGATGGAGCAACATGGCTAGAGGGGCTTGGATAATTCCCAGTAGCCACAACGTGAATAAGGGGTGGAGCAGATATGGGTCAAGTACATCGTGGCATAGCCATAGTAACCTGAGATGATGTAGGGTGATGGACCTCCATGTTTCCATGAGTGGATGTGGGCCTAGGTGGAATAGAGGTGGATGCGTCAAGATTGGGGATTAGCACAGATGCACCAAACTCAGGTATAACCCACTAATCAGGACCTTGAGGTGTAGGTGGACATGTGTGTGGAGGTGGAGGTTGCTACAAATCATATGCAGGGTTAATAAATGCCCATTGCAATGGAATAAAACCCTCGAGGGGTCTAGCACCTAATAGGATAAGTTGGGGAAGCATGTAATCTCTATGAGTAGCCATAAGATGATCCACCATTTCAAAATTATATTAACTATCCATAAACTGCACTATGCGAGGTGAATAGTCAAATCACTGGCTCATAAACTCATCAAAGTCAACCATGTCTACATATGGCTCCGGCTAAGATGGAGGTTGGTACTAAATCTGTGGCTACCACTGATGCTCCATTTGACACTTTTTCTACAAACAGGTTAGGATGGACATATGCAAATGGATGAAGATAAGAGGATGATCCTTCTCAGATCACAGGTAATAGTAAGCACTAAGCGGATGATGGATGACAAAGATAGTTCTAGAAATTTTACTGTAGGAGGAACCTTTTTGGAAATTGATGGGTTGGATGTCACTTAAGATAGGAAAATTTCTCAAGCGAGAAGATATCGAAGAAATCCAAGCCTCTAGGTTGAGGTGATGTGGCCACAACAAGAGATGATGTCAAATTTTGACAAAGGATGAAGTTTCACAGCTAGGTGATATGAGTCTAGATGATGGTGATGATTTGGATGCTTGTTAAGTGTTTAGGTTGACCCTTGACTAAAAAAAGGAATGGATGCAAAATGGTGACCGGATAAAAGTTGATGATAACTAGATGTAGGATGATCAAAAAAATATTTCATTTGCATGGAAGGTCCTAGGATAGGCAGCTGAATTGATGGTATAAATCTGAAGCTCTTGGGTTTTAGGATGAAGATGAATCTATCGATCCACAGGGAAAATCTGTTGATTAGGTAAAATAACAAAACCACTAAAATATAGAACAAATCTGTTGAAGGAAAGATCAAATCCACTGACAGGGTAAGGAATACGAAACTGCTAATGGGATAAAGAATCTGCTAGAACATAAGCAAATCTATCGATTAGGAAAATTGATTGATTGGAAGATTGCAAACAACGAATCTACCGACGGTAGACAATTTTGCCAATTCACAACGCGAATCCATTGATTGGCAGAACAAATCCATCGATTTGGAAAAAATACTGTGTTTAGACAATTTTGAAAAGGATACTGAAAACACACAAGCAAAATGGACAAGGACAACTTGACTCATGACCCATTTGTGTATGTTCAAAGAAGGCCAAAAATAGTGCCAAGTTTTTATAGGTTTGTAACAAACATCAATAAATCAAGGCAATTTCTACCTTAAATCAAGTAGGAGATTGAGGTAAATTGGGCCCACCACCATGAGGCTAATACTCTAGGATTTAGTTCCTATGTAGGGCTCATAACCCCTTCTCGAGGAATGACAAATAGGGAGGCCCTATGATGGAGGAAAGCAATCATCCCATCTCTGAAAATCAAAAGCCAATCACTTAGCTTCTAACATTCAAAGACTTATGTCTCTTCCAAGGAAGTATGAATGGTGAGTAACTTCAAGGTACATTCTACATCCCTTAAACCAACTTAACTCAAAAGGCCAATAGAACATATAGCTTCTAATTTAAGGCTTTTAGTAATTTTTTGATGGCTTTAGATGTAAACCCAATCATCAACAAGACACTTAAGTCTTTAGTAACTTGTGTTGGGTTCCATATGTCCTTTTAGTGAGTTACACTGAAGGAGCAGATAAACCTACAACTATAACTTTCACTCTCACTGATTTCTATAGCGATTCAAATATTTACTCCTTTAGGCTGAACCCCTTGGAGGAAGCTCTTTTTCTCACAAGGGTAGACTTGCTAAATAGGAAATAGAAATTTTTCTCTTGAGCACCCAAGCTTGCATGAGCATATAAGGGGAGAGGATATGCATTACTATTTTAGGATGTAATCTACAAAAGCGTAAAGGAATAGCTCACACTTTCTGGGTATCCCTAGCTCAAAAGAGACAAGGGTAGAGCATACAATGCGAACTAGTCACAAGCACAAAGGATAATCTTTCATTTTAACCATGCAAGATTGAATGGTCTAACTAGTGGAGATGTTGCTCCAAAGAAATGAGGTTCTTTTTACACCTAAACGAAGATGCTTGTTGCCTTGTTTAATTTTAAGCACACCAAAGATAAATATGAAAGTTGTTGTTCATTTTAAGTGCACCAAAGATAAATATGCAATTTGTTGTTCGTTTTAAGTGCACCAAAAATAAATATGCAAGTTGTTCATTTTAAGTGCACCAAAATGAAGTGTTCAACTAGCCCTATTCATTGTTCTTTGATTTTGCAACTTTGTGGTGGGTCTTTTCTCACAAAACGAGACAAGTTAGCGGATTAGTACCAAATAAGGTGAAATCATGTTGCAAGAAAAATTCAAAATTGTTACATGAAAGAAAATCCATTGATCCATAGCACACTTCCATCGAACCACAGTGAAATTCCACCAATTTGAAATGACAGTGTATCCGCCTGTTGATAGTGCAAATCCACCAATTGCAATGCAATTTCGTTGATTTAAAGGTTGGTCACGAATCTGCTAGTCGACAACGCAAATCCGCTGATAGTAATAATTTCCCAATTCATCATCGCGATTCTGTTGAAGTATCACAAATCCACTGATCTACAAAGATAAAGGTTAGAAAATCCCGAGAATGAATTCACCGCTACTGATGCGTGAACAAAACCACCAATGCACAAAAATTGCAAAACCGCTGATGCGCAAGTGATTCTTCTGATTCACTTGCAAAAATATTGATGTGTTCATGAAACCACCGTTGTACTATTTAGCAAATCTACCGATTCTTCACCTATGGACAAGAATTTTCTAAAAATACACTAAAAACATTAGTACCGACTCGTGATGTGGGTCCCACTGGGTGTAGAATGTGTGAGGTGAAATTTAGTTTCTAAAATGACCAAAAACAACAAGGAATCCAACCAAAGCACCAAAAGACAAAAAAAAACCATATCAATCTAAAAAAAGAAGCAAAACCTTTGTCTAGCAGTTTCTAAGTACCTACATGATGCCTCCTTGTAGTGTAGACTTGCCTCTTCGATTAGTTTTTTGATGTGTGCTCAAAATCAGACAACATAACAATGCTCAAATGCTTTTGAATCATGAAAAGGATGAGGGATATGGATGCAAGATAAAATTATTTTGTGTGTGCAATGGAAAAGGGAGGAAAATGGGAGTGATATTGTGCCAAAAAGGAAAGATGAGTTGTGTATGCAAAGGTGATCTTGATTGTGCAAAATGAAATGGATGATAGAAGATGGTCTTTTTTTCCTAGTGTAGGAGAGGAGAAGGATGATGGAGGGTGAGGATTGAATCCAAGGAGATAGATGGATGAGAAGCCATGAGATGATGGGCCTTAAAGGCTCATCAATGCTCATTAAGGAAGGGGAGTGGGCTTTGTAAGAGAGCCCATGTAGGCTCTCTTCGAAAGGAGGAAGAGGCTTTTAATGGAGGGGGCAAGGGTGCTCTTTGCCCTTAAGGCAAGAGTTGACCCCAAATCCCTAATTAAAGATTAGGAATGTGCACATGCTTAGGGGGAAGATTAGGAGGGGAGTTGAGATTAGACAAAGGTTTAGAAACAAGTGGCAAAAGATGGGGGATGGGACACTAGGAGAGAGAAAAGGTGAGACAATAAATAGGTTTATTTAAGTTAAATCTATTTACTTAGTGGAAAAGAGAATTGACTTAGATTTAAATAAATAAATGTTATTTATTTAATCTGAGGAAATGACCTCAAGAATAGACAAATTAATTAAATTAATTTAGCTATTGAGAAAGGGGATGACAAGAGGAATTAATTAAATAATATTGATTATTTAATTAATATGACTTGGGAGGATGACTAAAATTGACATAAAACTAATGCACAATTTTAGATGTCTACATGTGCAAACCAAATCACCATGCTTACTTGCTTGACCTATTGCCACCCTCAACTTTAAAAAAAACTAAATCTTGACAAGAAGAAAGAAGTAATGTGAATCTATACCAAAAATCTTTTAGTTTGGCCCTTATCTTATTAAATTTGAATGCATGTTCCTCAATAATAGAATTTGGCCAACAAAGGATTGTAAAAAGAGAAGAAAAAAGAGAGTACAAAATAGGGGTTTCCAATGAGTCACACACTCCCCTACTCCTCTTCTTTGGTGTTGTGGATATGAAATAAAGCATACCCAAAATGATATGTGTTGTGGAATGAAGCCAAAGTTGTCACCCCCTGATTAACCTATTACTTACAAAGTAAAACCAAATTGCGTTAATATCTTAAACATGTACTACTTGCTATGATAATGTTGTGGCCTGACAAAAGAAAAAATAAATAAACAAATAAATAATAAAAAATAAGATATAAACTATTGTTATAGACATTTCCCCACAAATTAAAAGTTTAACAAGGTAATAATGGCCAAATCCAATGCCTATATTTTCCTAAAGTGGGCAATAACCAGCATATCCTTGAGCGGTGTAATTATTGCCTCTATTTTTGTAGCGCTATAGAGAAATTTAAAAGGGGCATCGTCTATTGGGAATCTTTCAATAGTTGTCTCCCTCTTCCCAAGAGCCAACATTCAACTATAGGAAGCAAGAAAAAATGAAATATAAAACCAAAGGGAAAATTAACCAAGAAAACTAAACGCCAAAGTAGACCCAAACATGCCCCTTGCTTTTTACTTGCATAGGACAAGATCAAGTAAAAGTTGCCACCCTCATCCCTTTGCTCTATCAGGGTAATTGTTTTGAAGAATGAAAATATGAACCTCATTTTAGGGAAAACATTTAATGGGTTTATCAATTAAAAGTTAGGGTTCTTTGAAATCATAAGAGATGATGGGGAAAATTGTTGGAGAATATATAACTTTCCATTCTTTTATACATAGGTTTTGCAGCTATAAGTTTTGGTTAGATGCATGGAGGTATTATTTTAGTCGTCCATTGATCTTATCTTTCCTTGGCACCTCACCCTTATATTGTGTGGTGTATATTATTCTTTGCTTTGATTCAATATAAAATAAATTGTGTGCCATAGGATTAAGGAAGACAAGGATGAATGTATTACATGGAAATACATGTCATATATTGTTACTTCCCTAATGTAGCCTTTTGTAAATTCATAGGTTAGTACAAATTGATTAGAAATTATTAATCATTGTAAAATCTTACCTAGTTAAAAAATATAGGGATGAATACACACACACACACACTTTCATTAGCAAACAACTACTAGGACAAACAATTTCTTCACCCTCTTAATTAATTTTGATCCTAACAACACTATATGGTTGACCCTTATTTCTATTACTTGCTCAATTTAAAAGTATAAGATAATGTTATATTTTACTCTTTTCTCACAATAATTAAATTATATAATATTGTTAACTTTATGATTTAGGCCCTATCACAAGGAATTATTCTCCACTATTCCATGTAGAATACCCTTGAATGTTTAATCCTAAGATGAATCCTTTAAGTCTTAAATCATTAGAATTAAAATTAATTAAATATGATTATAGCCAAAATGATGTAAAGCACATACACCTTGTTATAATGGATTATTAAGTAAATGGTGAGGAAAGAATTATAACTATTAAAATCTAGGATTTAGACACAATCCTTAAGGAGAATGATTGCAAATATATGAGATCAAGTATCCTATATTTCTATAAACATTAGACCTCCTTCTAGGAGCTTGAACGCCATCATCACATATGGCACCCTAAAGGGAGAAATCCAAGAATAAATATTTCCATGAGATAGTGTTGCAAACTCCTAACCCTAGTAGGATAGCATCCAATAAAAGGTGAATGAAATTGATATCATTGTACATGATCTTGGATACTTGATTTTGGGATGTGCTTGTAGTGCATGCGCAATATTGATAGAAACACATGATAACGAATTGGATGAGGAGAAACATTAGGCTATGTTGGGAATTAATTTAAAATAAAATTAGTGTAGACACCTAAAGTTGTCTTAATAAAATTAAATACATATTTATTATTTTTTAACCTTTATTTTTCTATTAATTAAGTAAATATTATTTATTTATTTAATTAATTCATTAGCTTTTTCCACTATTAATTAAATAAATATTATTTATTTATTTTTAGAACCTACCTCTTTCTACTATTTATTAAATAAATTAAAAATATTTATTTAATAAATTCATTATCCTTTTCTACTCAATCCTAACCATTAAACTTGTTCACATGGATCATAATCTAAAATAGTAGTCATGTGACAAGTGTCCTATCAACCACCTTTATTAAATAAATATATTCTTATTTAATAAAATTACATCTTTCCCATAAGCCAAATCACTTTTTAATCTTAGCCCTCCATTCTTTAACCTCTTAATTTTATTCACTTGGCCACCTTTATTTAATGCTTCTTTTAATCTCATCCATCTATTTCATTTTAAACCTCTTAATCTTCTCCATTCTCTCATAAACTCCTTACCTCCATTGTTCATCTCTAAACCACTCAATCCTAGCCCTTGGTTCTCTTAGTGAGTTCTATAAAAGTGGCTTTTCAATTCATTTCTCCATCTAATACCAACTAATCACTCATTGCCTACTTAGAGATATCTTGATTTCATATTGCTATCATACCACCATTATCATCTTGCATCAATCAATCACTCTTCACATGATTTATATCATCTTGTGGTAGTGTTTAAAGCTGAGAGAAAAACTATTATCTACAAGATCATGGAGGATTAGAAGGCCAATGGAGTCAAGCATATAAAGTTAGTGAATGTATAGATTTTCTTTATGTTTTGTTTCATTAGCTTGGTTAAGTGCTCTATTGGTGATTGTTGATTTATTTTGTAGATCTTAGGCTTATGGTTGGGCTTGTGATAGGTTTACAAGGGTTTCAAAATTCACCATTCACATTTTGGCATGCTCGGTGGGACTCTATTCCTGTTTTTACTAATTATTTTGTGATTTTTTGAAGCTTTTTCAAAGTCATGGGTCGTATTAGCATTTTTGATCTATCATTTGGTGCATTTGTCAGATTTTGTGGTGCCATTGTTATGTTTGGTAGTGCAATAATCTTCTATTTCAGTGTAGTCATTGCATAGATCGACACGTTTGTGCTTGTTCAATTTTTTGTTTTTGGTTTTTTTTTTGTCAATAGGCTAATCTTTGTTTTGGTGCTATTGTTCTATTATGTGGTGCTTTTGTTTTAGCACTTTTGTTTCCTATCTATCTTTATGTTTTACAAGTTTCTGAATTGGCACAATTAATCTTTGTTTCAACACATTTATTTCATAGATCGATGCATATGCATTCTATTTCATTGCTTTTATTAGGTATATTTGCATATTTTCTTTCTATTTTGGCACTTTTGTTCTACAAAGTTAATTTTTTTTAATTTTTGGCTAACCCTTGTTGGTACCAACAAAGTTACGCAACTTGTTTTTGGTTGTCGAAGGCCCCATAGACTACTAATACCTTTTCTTGTAGGGCCTAGCATAAAAAAGGGGGTTATTTTGCAAACTTCTAACTTGTGGTTTTGTAGGGGTAGTTAGTTGCGCTTTGCTTTCATTTCTTGCTTCTTAGATTAGCTCACATTTGGTTTTGGTGCTTAAAAAGTACAATTATTTTACGTGTCTTGTGTGCTTGCATGTTTTATGTTTAGATTAGAACCCAATGTGTTGTGACGTATCCTCTCTCCTCACCTTCATGGATCTTGCATGCAAGATAAATCACAATATCTTCTTTTTTTAGAGGGCCCGCCCTTGGAGATGTAATCACTCCACAGGGAAATGACCCAAAGCAGTATTTCCTTCGGGTCGCTATATAAAATGTGTAAACACAAAATTTGGAGCCCAATCATCGACCATGTTCCAATTCATGTCAATTCTGTTGTGGAATAAATGGCCACACATAGGTTTGATCAGATGCTTAAGTGTCTCATGGTTGAATGTGCTTATAGTGTGTTCCCATAAATTATGTGTAATATGTGTAAGTGCATCAGTAGTGAGGAGATAAAGAAATGGTGATAAGGGCCAACCTTGCTTGATGAAATGTTGTAGATTGAATGAGTCATTTAATGAGTTATTGATCATTAGTTGAACATTTTCATCCTAAAATAACATTTGAACATGTTTACATATTTTGAGACCAAAACCTAGCCATTGTAATATTTTGATAATAAATAAGCTTTATCAAAATTGAGTTTCACAAGCAAAGAATTATGTCCTTATTGTTGTGCCCATTCACAAGTTTCCTAGACAAGAATTAAGTTGTCAAGAATAAATCATCCACCTAGGAGCTCATTTTTTTTAGGTCTAACTTTCGTTTGGCCACTAGTTTGATTCTTGATGATAAGGACTTTGTAATAATTTTATAAGATGTGTTGAGTGATGCAATAGGACGCCATCTAGAGATAGAGTCCGCATTTTTACCCTTTGGAATAAGCTTAATTAAGCCTTTATTAATATCAGGTCCTAATAAAAATTGTCTCAAAGGTTCTAGATAAACAAGGTAAAAATATTGCTTAATATGTTGCCACATAGTTTGGTAGAATTCAATTGATAGCCCATCAATCCTTGGATAAATTATTTGGAGTCATTGAAAACACAACATGCTCCAAATCCTCTATAGAAATATCCCAATCTAAATATCTACTATATTCTTAATCAAACTTTCTTGGTATGAGATCCTTGATAATGTCTTCCAATGTTAATTGAACATCCTACCAATGGGGATGCTCCCTAAAAATATTTTCGTAAAAATTATGAAACATAGCTTTAATTTCTTTTGGGTTAGTAAGAACCTGCCTAGTCTCATACTTCATTACTAAAATATACTTTCCCTTCTAATGTTTATAATTTAAGTAATTGAATAAGTATTTATCACCTCAATTTCCCTCCTTAATCCAATTTAATCTACTCCAATTTTGGCCCCTTGCCCTCTATACATATTTTTTAGTACGAAAGAGAGATGACACAAAACTAGCTAGTGATTTAACAACAACCAAACTCTCTTTCATAAAACATTGAGAATGTGAGCCACAAGATGCAAAGATTGATCAACTCTAGTGAAAGAGAGCCAATATAGATTTGGGCTCAATTCTTGGACTGTTATGTAAAATATGGATTCACTAAATTTAGTGTTTACTATTAGGGCCTAAAACATGCCAAAGTGAGCATATAAAGTGATTAAAACTGTCTAATAACTTTGCAATAACCTATATATGGCTACATGAATGGAATGAGGACACATAAATGCACCTTTGAATAAAATTTGAGCTCAAAAAGTGAGGACTATGGTGCTAGGCTCCCTTCTCTTGCAGATGTCCAACTTTCAAAAGGTGATCAAATATGGAATCAAAAGTCTATAATCTTCTCTCTCTAAATTTTAGGTCAAAAGGTTTGGTCTATAGTGTTGGGTGCCCTTGACTAGGTGCTTTCTATTGAAATAAATTTGAAACTGATAGTCATCATTTGCTCTACTATTTTTTGCTTCTAAAATTAGTTTGCGACTTATTTTTGCACATGTATAAGGAAAAATGTGTTGTTTGGATTAGGGGATTGCCTAAGTCAAACCCCATTTGGTGTTTTCACTTGATAATGATAAATGAATTCTTACCCTAGGAGGTAAAATATAGAAATCAGAAAGTATAATTCTATCATAACAAGATTATACCTTCAAAGTGATAATAATGGTGATGCAATGTTCTTTGCATAAGTCCTCCAAGTTTTGATGCACTAACATGACAAATCATAACATAAATCCACCATTAACACACATACATGACAAATCATAACATAAATCCACCATTAACACACATACTTGAAGATAGGTTGTTGTAACTTGAGCTGCTATAATGCTCAGATATGCCCTTAGGAGTGTTTGATGTTGTAATTGAATGCTAGATTATAAAACTTCTTGAACTTAGATTGAAATAAATTAGGAATAGTGCCTTATATAGGTTTTCCAATGTATTTTTTCTTTTAAGTTGACTAACAATGATCATATTTAAATATCGGGGCCAGATAATAAATGGTGGGAGCCAAAACCTCAACACTAAAAATTGGGGCCAAATTAGAGGGTCAAGGGATAGGTGCCATTGACCACCAAAAATAGGCCCTATTTGAAGTGTTTGAGCAGTGCACAGGCTCACAATTCGAAGCCCAACCACCAAATAAGCATATGATGATAGTTTTTAGGCCAAAAAGAGGAAAAAATGAGGTGTAGTGTAAAAGGGAACATAAAAGCAAGGGCCCACAAAGGAGTGTGAAATTGTAAAGGGGTTACAATTTATGACACTACACATATCAAGTTTATGAAGTTGAGTTTCAATAGTAGC
>VDFB02000017.1:430054098-430070444 GCA_007258455.2 Sequoia sempervirens
CTACTACACACCCTTTCAAGTGTGTTGCCCACCTCAATGACATTCTTTGATGTACAAAGCAATTTCCCTTTTACATCATGCATCCTTGGTTTCTTGTAAACTATAAAATTGTTGCAAGTGTTATGGACAGTTAAAGTTCCAAAATTTATTGCACCATTTTGCAGTAATCAAGCATATCTTTTTTCAATCATAAGAAGAATTTAAAACACATATTTTAGTCTACCTAAGACTTGTGATAAATTTTTAAGGTGCCTTTGATTACATTATGTGTCTAAATTAAAAAAGGTTTTCAATACATTCCTACTCACAATAAAATTGCAAGCTGGAAAAGAGATAGTGTTATGAAACGTACAACCCACACTATTGTAAAATGCTATACAAGTAATCCACTATGTTTTACAACATGCAATTATTTTTTCCATTTTTTTTTCAATCAAATGAAGAACTGAATTGCAATTTATACCATAACTAGCAGTTGCAATTGTTGGAGGTGCCTTTTTACATTCATACTATCTAAATAAGAAAAGCTTTTCAAGACATTCAAACTGTTATCTAAAATTTCAAGTTGGAAAACATAGGGTGTTAGAAATCATGCAACCAACAAACTATTCTAAAACCCTTAACAAGTAACAACCCTATTGGTTAATTGCCCCACCTCAATTTGGTTAACAGGGTTGTTCCTCACTTCTCAAATCTTATTCAAAGACAACACTTTTTGTTATGTAGACTGTAACAACACAGTGTATTGAAGTTCACCTTCATATTTTATAACAACCCTTACTTACAACAAACATTCCATTTCAATATCATTATACATTTGGAACACAAGATGCACAAAAAATTTGCAGAATGGAAAACACATAAGGTTGTCCCCTCGCCCTCCCCCCCCGCCCCCTCCCCCCACTAGTGCAACAACATTTCATGACAACTGGGAAACTTTCAAGCATACCTTTCTCATTTCAAAAACATGCACTTCTCTCCATCATACATCGATGACACCTTTTGACATCATGGACCTGAGTGGATCAAATTGTCGAAGAGGTGGTAATGTGTGCTAGAGAGAAGAGCTTGTTTTGCAAATATTGCAAAGTAGCTCCAAAGATGCCCAGTTGTCATGAAATGTTGTCATGTCTTTTATCTAATTCGTGTATCAGGCATGGATAGGTCAACCTTTTCATACAATGCCAAGGCCAACAATGTGTAATTATAGGTTGGAAAACATTGGGTGTTATTAAACCTGCAAACCAAAGACCATTTACAAACCCTTCACAAGTAACATCCCAATTTGTTAATCACCCCTCAATTGAATTTGGATGCTTTTATATATCCTACACCTACAACTCCACCCCATGCTCTCAAATATTCAGCTTTCAACATGCAGAATGAAATAACTCACAACACACAACACACAATGTTTTCCAACCTCCAATTATTTTCTGCAATATGATGTCCCATCATATGGTTTTTGTATGTTATGATGCCTCTAACATACATTCTTCTAGGGATAATAGCAACATCCAATTGCAAGGAAAAAGCCAATATCCCTACAAAATATAGTAAAATCAAGCTATTATCCCTAAAAAAACATGTCTTTGAAATGATAACATAATTAAACAAAAAATGATATCAATTTTCCACAATCCATACTGATTATTGCTAGTTGATTTCTGGATTCAATTGTGTAAGAATTTTTGCATCTACGTTTTAGATCAGACTCTGTGATCCAACATCAAGATGAAGAAAAGAGCATCCATCATCTTGATGTTGAATCATGGAGTTTGATAAAAAATGTTGATGCAAAAATTCTTACACAATCGAATCCAAAAATCAACTAGCAATGATAATTAGATATGTCTTATCCCTGAAGAAGGGCAATACATTATCATGTGTAAGCCATGTTTCAAGGAGATCACCTTCTGCAATTGGGAGGAGGCTATTCTCCCTACAAAAATGCATGTCACATGCATCATAACTGTCATCATGTTTTAAAAATCATATTTTGGAATGGACAAAAAGCCCAAAACCTGTCATTGAAAACCATTATTTACAAATAGCAAAAAGCCTAGACGAGGTCCCATTTTCCATAGCGATGTTTTGCAAGTTGGTAGAGAGCAACGGGAAACATGAAATTTTGTAATTGCTGAATGAAATAACTGACAACCCATTGTGGAAATATGAGTGAAATTACCAAATAATGTTTGGAGAAATCAAAAACCATGCACAATATGTAAGAGTTTTGTTTCGGTATGCTCCAAGAATGTAATGAAGTCCACTTTCAAATTTCACTTTGCTACAGTCAAAATCTCATTTCACTTTCTTCATCTGATTAGAACAAAACACCCTGACGGAAAAGGTGGTCGGACAGACAAATAGCATTGACGAAAAGACTTGACGGTCAGACGTTAACTCTGACCTGTCATGGCTTGTCCCATCACTAGGAAAATGTGTCAGCACCAATGGTTTTTCAAAATCATATTTCAGAATGGACAAAGAACCAAAAAAACATGGCATTTGAAACCATTATTTGGAAATAGAAAAGCGAGGTGCCAAGAACGTAATGAAACTAGAAAATAGTAGGTATTATGAAACGACCTGTAAGGCACAATGTTGTTATAGATTGTTTGCAGTGTTGGAAAACACACTATCCCATTTCAGTTAGTTTGTTATGAAGAGTTTTATTTCGTTACTCCAAGAATGTAATGAAGTCCACTTTCAAATTTTTGAACAACTCTTTGCTATAGTCCAAATGTCATTTCGCTTTCTTTATCTGATTGGAACAAATAAATTTCTTACATTATTTGCAGAGTTGGAAAACACACTGCCTCTTCTCACTTTAGCCAAGGTTTTACAACACTATATGCATTGCTTGTTTCTTAACACCTAGGTTTTTCAACATGCATTCTTACTAAATAGAAAGAATGTAGTTCTCAAAGCTTTTGTAATATAGATAGTCCGAATGTATTGAAAAGCCCTTCAAAATTTATAAGGATCTCTTTAATTTAGGGAAAAATTGCTTTTAAATTTTGCACGACTAAAAGAAATAGTGCACAAAATAATTACAATTTGAAAACACAATGTTGGGTTTCTTACCTATTTGAATGTCCTGTTTAAATGTAAAGGGCTGTCTCGCCATGGTTGTTTGCTTCTAACACATAGGGCATTACAACTGAGTTTTACAAAACAAGATGAATTTCCTCAAAATCACACATTCCATTATGTTTAAATTGCATGATTGAAAAAATAGTGCACAAAAATAATTGTAATTTTGGGAAAACACATTGTTGAGTTTCAGTTATTTGAATCTCCCTGTTTAAATGTAAAGGCTCATCTCATGGTGGGTTGATTACTTTAACACCCACAGCTTTGTAACATGGAATGTTATAAAACAAGATGAATGTCTTCTTCAAAATCACACCTTCCATTGTTGTGTTTGAGTTTCAAATATATAACAAATTGCATGCTTCTATAACACACCGCATTTTTCTCAACCTCCACATCACAACATACCCAAGCCCTTCTGGTTTTTAAACATGTATATGTAGGTGTGCATTAGAAAAAGAAAGAATACCAATTTCTTGCCATTATTGGCAATAATGAATAAACTAGTTTAAAGTGATGAATGTTGTGTAGTGCATGTTGGAAAAAATAATGCATTTTGAAACCTGCCTTTACTTATACCCAACCTTTTTCTTGTAATGCAAATATACAAACATATAGATGGTGTTGTATTTTATCAAATAACACATCTCTCATTTAAGGGGGACTCTATTAACCGTCAACACATAGTGTGCTTCATAGTACACACTTCATTCTTTTTTGCAACTATTCATGTTGGAAAATCATACGTGTTAAGAAACAAGCAACCCAAACAAGCAACAAAGCTAAGGCGCCCACCTTTTTCAGCTAGCATGAGGCGGGAAAACTGACCTAACGACACTGTTAACTCCTACCTACCATTTCCTAGACATTTGGTCCTGTCTGTCAGTTTCGTCACTTTTTGTTTCCATGTATGTTGTTATTCTAATAGCTCTTTTACAATTTGTCTATTTGTCTATAATATTTAGTGCCAAGTAATGTAGCCTGAATTTTCAATTAAGTATGTGGTGTTATACCCATTTTGCATAGGTTATTGCTACCCATTGGCTTTACGAGTTCTATTTAATACATTGCATAAAACTATTTCAAGTAATGACTTGTTATATCTACACATCTTTTGCGGTGTGGTGGTTAGATTGAAACATACTGAAAAGGAACAGAAATTGGATATAGAAAAAACATTCTACAACATTGCAATTAGATGTTGTTAATAACAAACCATTTATAACTTAGAAAATATTCTAGACAAATTAAGGGAAATTGTAAAAAGAACTATCATGAAAAAACTTAAGAACCACAGAAAAATGACAGATGATGGAAAACTAACATTAAATAGAACTTTTAAATATGGAGAAATATTCAACTTGAGAGATAGAAAAGAGGTTTAAATCAGGACAAGATCATAGGAAGGACTATCAAGAGGACGTATTTTGACCATTTCGTAGAATAGGAAATACTCACAAAATCCTCTGCTACTACTCACATTTCAAAGTGAAGAACCTAGTTCAAGTGAAGAACCCAATTCAAGTGAAGAAATTGTTGTTACACCTTGTCTAGATACTAATAGAATTTCAGGTAAGCACGAATAATCTGTACATGCATTTCACTTGAACTGGGTTCTTCATTGAGCTCCAAGGTTCTTCACTTTGAATGTTGTTTGTAAGTAACTTCACATACATAAATGTCCACATATAAACTTTTTTGGTGAAAGATTAAAAATTAGTGCAAAACTCTTAAGAATCACATGAAAATGACAGATGATTGAAAACCCCAAAATTTTAGAATTTCAAACAAATCAGAACTTCTAAATGCATAATAAATTTTTGAAATTTAACTATCCAGTACACTTGTTATTCAAGCTATGGCAACCAGAATCACCTATATTTATTGTAGAAGCTTCACATCTCTAGAGGCATCCTTCTCAATCCACCTGCCCTTGTTTCCTTCAATTTTCTTTCCTTTCCTATATCAACCACCTGGAAGAAAGACAAGTGTTAGTGATAGATTAAATTGGAAAATTAAAGACATTTGGTGCTACAAAAAATTCACTTCATTCCAAACTTCACCAATATTGGATTATATGTTGTGCTAACTGCAAGATGCCAACTTGTACAATCAATAAACAAACATATTAATCTATACGATGGGGATTTAATTTCCAATTTAACCTATTGCTAACACTCGTAATATATATCAAAAATTATATTTTTCATTTTTCCATTCTGCTGGAACTATGAAGCAATGAATGTTCATTTAGATATATCTCAAACTCATCTCTCTTGCAATATCAAATAGGCCATCAATTGCATAATCAATAAGGGCAGACAAGACACACAAGAAAGATACCACGCACCACTATCAAACTTTTGTTTATTTCATTACTTGTACAAATAACTGAATAAATATAGACTATTGCAAGACACGTTGGTTGCAAAGCACAGTGTGCATTGGCTATTCAAGAATACACATTAAGAAGTCAATGAAAACCTTGGTGATCACCTTGATTGACCAAAAAATAGCAGGTGATCACATTGGTTAAATATGATAATCCACAAAATAATTACAAGTTGGATAATGGCATTTCATTTTCCTCATCTAATTTGACCAAATAAATGCTCACATTATTTGCAGTTTTGGAAAACACATTGTCTCCATATAAGGTGTTAAGAAACAAGCAACCCATATAGTGTTGTAAAATCATCTACAACTGAGACTAGACAATGTGTTTTCTAACTGTGCAAATAATGCAAGCAATTCATTTGTTCCAATCAAGAGAAATCTTATTCGTAAACAAAAAGCACCTATGCATGTAACATGAGATCAAAATGGAATTTCATTTTCCTCATCTGATTTGACCAAATAAACGCTCACATTATTTGCAGTGTTGGAAAACACACTGCCTCCATATAAGGTGATAAGAAACAAGAAACCCATATAGTGTTATAAAACCCTCTACAACTAAGAGGAGACAGTGTTTTTTACAACTCTGCTAATAATGCAAACAATTTATTTGTTCCAATCAAGAGAAAGCTAACTCATAAACAAAAAGTACCTATGCATGTAACATGAGATCAAAATGGCATTTCATTTTCCTCATTTGATTTGACCAAATAAATGCTCACATTATTTGCAGTGTTGGAAAACACACTATCTCCATATAAGGTGTTAAGAAATAAGCAACCCATATAATGTTGTAAAACCCTCTCCAACTAAGAGGAGACGGTGTATTTTCCAACTATGCAAATAATGCAAGCAATTCATATGTTCCAATCAGGAGAAAGCTAACTCATAAAAAAAAAAAGCACCTATGTATGTAACATGAAATCAAAATGGCATTTCATTTTCCTCATCCAATTCAACCAAATAAATGCTATTTGTAGTGTTAGAAAACACACTATCTCCATATAAGGTGTTAAAAAATAGGCAACCCATATAATGTTATAAAACCCTCCGCAACTAAGAGATAGTGTGTTTTCCAACTTTGCTAATAATGCAGTAAGCAATTTATTTGTTCCAATCAGGAGAAAGCTAACTCATAAACAAAAAGCACCTATGTATGTAACATGAGATCAAAATGGCATTTCATTTTCCTCATATGATTTGACCAAATAAATGCTATTTGTAGTGTTGGAAAACACACTGTCTCCATATAAGGTGTTAAGAAACAGGCAACCCATATAATATTATAAAACCCTCTCCAAGTGAGAGGAGACAATGTGTTTTCCAACTATGCAAATAATGCAAGCAATTTATTTGTTCCAATTAAGAAAAAGCTTACTCGTAAACAAAAAGCACCTATGTAACATGAGATCAAAATGGCATTTCATTTTCCTCATCTGATTCGACCAAATAAATGCTCACATTATTTGCAGTGTTGGAAAACACACTATCTCCATATAAGGTGTTAAGAAACAAGCAACTGAATATAGTGTTGTAAAACCCTTTCCAACTAAGAGGAGACAAAGGTGTTTTCTTAACTCGCTAATAATGTAAGCAATTCTATTTGTTCCAATCAGAGAAAGCTTACCTGCAAAACAAAAAGCACCTATGTAACATGAGATCAAATAAATCATTTTTCATTCGATTTGACTCAAATAAATGCTCACATTATTTGTAGTGTCAGAAAACACACCGCCTCCATATAAGGTGTTAAGAAAGAAGCAACTCCATAGTGTTGTAAAACCCTTTCCAACTAAGAGGAGATAGTGTGTTTTCCAACTGTGCAAATAATGTGAGCAATTTATTTGTTCCAATCAGGAGAAAGCTAACTTGTAAACAAAAAGAACCTATGTATGTAACATGACATCAAAATGGCATTTCATTTTCCTCATCTAATTTGACCAAATAAGTGCTCACATTATTTGCAGTGTTGAAAACACGCCATATACAAAAAGTTAAGAAGAAGTCCCGATAAGCAGTGCCGTAAAACCCTCCCAACTCCAGAAGAGACAATGTGTTTTCCAACTCGCTAATAATGCAAGCACCATTTGTTCCAGCACTAGGAGAAAGCTAACTCGTAAACCAAAAACACATATGTATGTAAAATGAGATCAAAATGGAATTTCACTTTCCTCATTTGATTCGACCAAATAAATACTCACACTATTTGTCGTGTTGGAAAACACACTATCTCCATATAAGGTGTTAAGAAACAAGCAACTCATATAGTGTTGTAAAACCCTCTACAATTGAGAGGAGACAATGTCTTTTCCAACTCTACAAATAATGTGAGCAATTTATTTGTTCCAATTAGATAAAGAAAGCAAAATGACATTTGGACTATAGCAAAGAGTTGTTCAAAAAATTCTGAAACCCGAATCCTTATTACATTCTGAGCATAGGGAGTTGATTTACATTCTGAGCATAGGAGTTGATTAACTCCTAGACAAAAGCACCTATGTACATACAAAAATGCATGAAAAGCATACATAACAACATACATGGAAACATACATAACATGACAAGATCGTGAGTGTGGGGCCCGCCAGATGGGGGATCAAAGTGACTAAACCAGCAGACGAGACCAAACATTTAGGAAATGGTAGGTAGGAGTTAAGGACACCGTCGAGTCAGTTTTCCATCCAACTGAGAGGAGACAGCGTGTTTTCCAACTCTGCAAATATTGCGAGCAATTTATTTTGTTGCAATTAAATAAAGAAAGTGAAAAGACATTTGGATTGTAGCAAATAGTTGTTCAAAATTTGAAAGTAGACTTCATTACATTCTTGGAGCATAATGAAATAAAACTCTTCATATCGAACTAATTGAAATGGGACAATGTGTTTTCCAACACTGCAAACAATCTATAACAATCCTGTGCCTTGCAGGTTTCATAATACCTATTGTTTTTCAATTTCATTACATTCTTGGCACCTCATTTTGCTATTTGCAAATAATGGCTTCGAATGCCACATTTTTTGGGGTTTTTGTCCATTCCAAAATATGATTTTGAAAACCCACCAACGCTAACAAGTTTTCCCAGCAATGAGACAGGCTACGGCAGGTTAGAGTTAATGTTCGACCATCAAGTCTTTCCATCAGTGCAATTTGTCCATTCGACCTTCTTTTCCATTAGGGTGTTCTGTTCCAATCAAATTAAGAAAGTGAAATGGAATTTGGACTGTATCGACAGACAGGACCAAACATCCAGGAAAGGTAGGTAGTAGTTAACTGACATAAGGTAGTGTGTTTTCCAACACTGCAAACAATATATAACATTGTGCTTTGCAGGTTTCATAATACCTATTATTTTCCAATTTCATTACATTCCTTCTATCTAAATCACAAAAGGTTCTCCACACAATCACAAAACATACCAAATTGAGGTCAGGGGTGAGTAACCAATTAGGTTGTTACTTCTAAAGGATTTTAGAACAATCAAAGTTTTAGGAGACAGTGTGTTTTCCAAAACAATAGTGTATAAAATGGCAGCAAAAATGGGATGTCGTCTGGGCTTTTTGCTATTTGCAAATTATGATTTAAAATGCCACATTTTGTGCTTTTTTCTCCATTTCGAATAACAATGTGAACAATGGCATCGTTTTGGGTTTTATGTGGTTTTCAAAATATATCATTTCATTGTAGAACCCACGTTGCATTTTCCAACCTTGTTATATATTCCACATGGTTTCTACTTTCTATAAATGTTATTTAGAAATTTCACTCATATTTCCACAATGGGTTGTCACTTATTTCATTTGACAATGGAAAAAATTGAAAACCAGCATACGGGAGGAAAGGAAACAAAAATTAAAATACCCTCGACACGAAAAAACATTAACAACCTTGCATTTCAAATAAATACCCTTTTTTTCCAACGAAAACCCTGCAATGTTCAAACCAAGAATGTGAGCAATGGCGACGTTCTAGGCTTTATGTGGTTTTCACAATATACCATTCCATTGTAGAACCCACGTTCGTTTTCCAACCTCATAATATATTTTGCATGGTTTGTGGTTTTGTAAACCTTATTTAGTTATTTCACTTATATTTCCACAATGGGTTATCAGCTATTTCATTCGGCAAATGCAAAATTTCAAAACCAACAGATGGAAGGAAATGAAATTTAAAAAACCTCAACAGAAAATCACAAAACGATAACCCCGCAACGAATAGTCATTCGTTCATTTCTTCATTGTTCATGGAAGAATGGAAAAATGGAAAATATTTAAAGTGGATATACATACCTAATAGGGAGCTCTAAACACCTGCAACTCCTTCCTGTTGCTCTCCACCAAAACGTCGCTGTAGAAAATGGGACCTCGTCTGGGCTTTTTGATATTTTCTAATAATGGTTTCGAATGCCACGTATTTTGGGTTTTTTTCCATGCCAATAAATGATTTTGAAAACCCGTCGGTGCTGGCACATTTTCCTGGCGACGAGATAGGAAATAGCAGGAAGGAGTTAACGTTCGATTGTCAAGTCTTTCCGTCAAGGTTCTTTTCTGTCCAACCACCTTTTCCATCGAGCCTTTATGTCCACTGCAGGCCATGGGGTATGGGGGTATGATATTATGTATATAATATGTTATATGCATAGGTACGTTTTGTCTAGGAGTTAGCTTTCTCCTATAAATATACATAAACATATATATATAATAAACATACAAAGTGGGCGGATATACGTAAGCATGGCCCATAAAGCAAGCATTGACTATTTCAAAAGGGGAGCATGGTAAAAGGAAGGTGGTCGACCAAGTATTCGACCCAATGGAAGGAATTGTCTATGCAGGTGACAAATTGCACCTTTGACACTATTTATTAATTAATTGAAAATAAAAAGTGAACACAATTTTTATCTTTAGTTAATTAATAAATACGGTCAAAGGTGTAATATGTCACTTGCATAGACATTGCCATAAAGCTAGGTGCCCCATGTGTAGGCATCAACCTACTAAAAAGGGGAATCACTTATGTAATAAATTCCCCCTAAGGCATAGCAATTAACATTGCTAATAAAGTTAGAAGCTATGCCTAATATAAAGGTGGACTTAGTCAATAAAGCATGTGTTAATAAGAGTTAGAAACCAACTTGCTTGGGTAAGTAGTAAATTATGGATAATCATATTTTGACTTAGTAAAATTAGGAGTGATTCATTAGTGGAATAACATGGGACTTTATATGTGCCAATTTTATAATTATTTGGGAAGCCACATATTCTTGTAATTAGACTTAGTCAATATTATAACTATGTGGTGGCAATAGAAGGGAGAAAGGTGGTGGATTTGAGAGCTGAATTATACCATTAAGTCTCTCAAATTCTTGTATAAATAAGAGTAGCTTCTCTACTTTGAGACCACCCATTTTCACTCATCATTTCTCGTTATTTTCTCATTCTCCATTCTTCATTTTTTCAAGAGAGATTGTTCAAGTCTTTAGTAAGGAAGTAAGTTTATTTTAGTTGAGAGCTTGTGGAAGTTAAGGTTGAGGATAAGTTGATTTTAAGAGGGTGAAGTAAGTGTGGATTGAGCTTAGGTAGCAGTATCATCGTTGGAGCTATAATATTGGGCATGATGATTTTATCTATTATTTCTTATGTTGAAATCATTTTTGAATACAAGTGTTTGGAGAAAGATGAAATAGATGTTTAATGATTTTGTTGAACGATACTTGATTATTCTTGTTTGAATATACATGCATGATTTTTGATAGAGTCTTGTTTTTATGAAATCCTTTTTCTTGAATACACACACACACATATTAAACTATGTTAGAAATTGTATAATCATGTTGATTTTTTTGGGTGTGGATATGGTTAACTTGGTTATTCCTAGGGTTAGGATAATTCGTGGATGGGAGTCACCTAGTTAGTCATTATGTATCACCTTTAAGGGATTGAATTATGTTTTAATTGAAAAGAGTATGAATGGTCAATATACCAAATTGAGCTAGGAAGTGGGTGAACATACGACTCTCACTCAAAGTACTAGGTGTTGAATTCTTTGGCCAAAGTAGTGTTGGTAGCCACTGTCTACACCGTCAATTCATTATGATCCAGGTTTACATACTAGACCAGGAATATCATATATGTAGGTTGTAGCCAATGTATGGTAGCTCTAGATATGTAGGACACAACACTATGGTCACAAAGGCTATTATTATGAGGTCACCAAACCAATCTCTTCATTGAAGGGTCGGGTCTCTTTCAATAGGAAGAGACATGGGGGACTATCAAGTCTATGGTTGGGTGGAAAAGCACTTGAGTGATGCTCTTCCTCATGCAATTGGTTGCCAGAATTTGAGGATGTATGCTAGCAAGGACATCTAGACCATTTGTATCTCTTATGTTTCATTAAGCTCATGGAAGCTATGTATGCACTCAAGTATCCCTATGATATTTGGAAATTTAAAAATGAGATTGTAAATGTTATCATTCATGTGATTATGAATATTAAATTGTAAATGAATTTTGATGCAATGGAAATGTTTGAAATGGGATTTATTTCAAATATGCATTTTGTGTATGGAATAGAAAGGAAAACCTTTATTACCTAAATGTTGGTATTGTAAACTATTCACGTTTGGGTTAAAACTTAGTATTTTCAAGGGGAGAACAATGGGCATGTTACAAGCTTGAACGATGATATTATTTGATGTGCAACAAACAACATATATACAATAGTAAAATAGTTCATATGTAATTGTATAACTACCAAGCATAATAGTGTAACAATGTAATATTGCAAACTATGAACTACCATGCCAATAGTATGAACCTATACTAGGGATTCTAGACAATGGGAAAAGGAAACTAGGGTCTCACACATTCCAATAATGGGAAGAGAGGAGAAACTAAGATGATCAATTGTAGGAGAAATTAAAGAGATTCATCATAGAAGGATTATAATAAGGCACCCCTAAGATTTTGTGATTTAGATCTCTAATATTCAACTCCACTCTTCAAAAAAGTTTTTTTTTGTAATTCATTGTGTATGTAGAGAAGATAGAGATACTATGTTTTCTATTCTTACACGGACAAGGTATTTAATGCATTTGAGCGAAAGAATACAACCTTCTATGTGAATTGAAACTATGTTTTTAGGAAAATAACCACTAGAAACTTGATCAAATTAGAACACAAAAGAGAGGGATAAGTATCATTTTACAAAATTTAATTAGGTCCTAACACTAGAGGATGTTACATGTGGAAGGATAAAGTGCCCAAGGATTCTAGGGTCCTTGTGATATATTTGATCTTGAAATTTTTTAGGGATTTTGGGCATGATTTCTTGATTTTAAGGATCTTATGGGTCCTTTTGTGATCATTTTGGATGAACACAAAATCAATAAAAAAAGGGTCCTAAACATACAAAGGGCATGAGTACTGGAATGAGTGCAAAAGCATAAAAGAGGGTTGTAAAGAGGTAATTTATAATCTTACAACAACCATGACAACTATGATCACTTCTTAATACTTGATAGAAATTTATTATAATATTGAGACAAAGTCCTTTTATCATGCTATGTATAGAGTTAGACAAAGAGTTCTCTGAATGTGACTTCTCACAATCACAGACTCTCTTCAACATTCGTTCCCTGTACGAAAAGGTAAACCAGTCTTCCTCTTCCACTCACTCTACTTAGGATTCCGTCTTCCACTTGCTTTACCGGACGCTTCCGCGTTCCTTCCATGTGATACCGCTGTCTTCCACATGAATTCCATGGGCGTTTCTTCCACTTGCTTTCTGTACATTTTGGCGTTTCTTCCCCGTGATCAGAGGTGATGGCAATAATGTTAGGAGTCTGCCACACGCTTCCAACAACCAAGTCGAGTTGTCACATCACCCACTTATTTTCTTCTTCCGCAAGCAATTCTAGGCAGCTTTCATGAAGTGCTTGAATTCTTAGGGTTTCTTTGGTGATGAATTTTATAGAGATTCATAAGAATATGCTTTTGTCCGTTATAACTCAATTAATATAGTTAAATGAATTTTAAAAACTAGAGAAATTTTAACACAGAATACAATAAATTTATTGTGCTGCATAGTCAAAGTGTTCACAAGGAAAGATTCTCGTGTCTCGTGTTTGACATGCATGGAGATCTTCCGTGCAATGGTGAGCTTCATTGAGTCATAGAGGCTGCAAGAGTATTTCAGAAGATTTGGTTGGCTTTGTATCTGAAAATTGTTTTCCAATTTTTGAATTATTGTATTTCAATGTCACAAATTCTTGATTGAATTTTTTTTATCAAATATAAATGTTATTTTCGTGTTTCAAAAATCATATTCCCTATCAAACCTTTCGGTAAATTCACTTGTTTTCAAATTTATTTGTTTTTCCAAAGAAATTTCACACCCTCGTCATTTGTATTTCTTCTATGCATTTGGCTTCCTCTGAAATTAACTTACTTTGCAAATTTTTTGTCTCATTGAAAACCCTTGTCTCGAAAGTTTTGTCAATGTGAGTCCTGGTTTGTAAACCCAAATTCTTGCTAAAAGAAAGAAAACCAAGTTTAAATTTGTTTCAGCGATTCTCTTAGTTCAATAACTTGTAACTTTGATGAAGGAAAAAACTATCGAAGAAGATGATTCTTGTTTAATTTATCTTAGGTCTCAAATTGGAGTTCGATTTGATTCAAAAATTCGATAGTTTGTCGAATAAGTCACCATTCCTTAGAAAATTTTGTCTTGAATTCATGTGAAAATATAAGAAATACAACTTTAGAGCCATTAAAATTAATTTCTTGAGATAGGAAAAAGACTCGTGTGATGAAAATGAAGTTACAAGGGCTTAAGTTGAAGTTAGGGATTTCTTGGTTTTACAAGGTCATGCCCTAGGAACCCATGGGAACTCAAACAAACATTCATATTTAAATTCATAGAATTTCAAGGGTATTTGACCTGTGTAAAATTCATTTTATGCCCTAGTTGTGTGTGTGTGTACTGTGAAATTGTAAATTGATGAAGCAAAAATGTTGAGTGAATTTGACCAATGTTGATTACTTTGAGAGTTTAGGGAAAAGAGTAGGGTTTGTTTGAGTGAAGTTCTGCAAACTAAGTTTTGGAATTTGGCTTGTCTATGTGTTACTTATAATAATTCAAATGGGAAATTTATTTGAAACAAACCAGAGAAGATTGAATTATTACTATTGGATTACTAGAAATTTGAAGGCAAAAATTCTTGTTTTCATGCCCTAGCAAAAAGGGAAAATTATGATAAGGGTATCAATGAAATGTTGGAATCTAGGGTTTTCATAAGAGTTTGAAATATTAATTTCAAGAAAATTTGAAATAATTAAGGAATCATTAAAACTATCATGTCAAGTCATAACCCTAGCCTAGTGTTAGAGGTCTTCAATTTTGACCTGAAAGTCTATTTTTCATGTGTTCTAGGGTTTATATATGTTGACCATCTCTATTTTTCCTCAAATCCTAAACCCTAAATGCTAGGTTTTAAGTCTGCTAAGTGTTTCTAGGGCACATCTTCTAATTTGTCATTGATTGCCTATGCCCCATAACCGGTCACTTAAGTTATCACTTATGCCTATTAAAATGTTGTGATGATTGTCCCTATGTGTTAGGTTTTTCGGTCTTTCCCAGATGCCAATAATTCGGCATGAAGCTTTAATATTTAGTATTTACCGAGTCTTCCAGTCTACTCTCTATCTTACTTGCACAAATTAGTAGGAGCTGCAGAATTGACCTTTGAGAGGCTAATGCCTCATTTTATGCATGATCTGATTATTCAGTTGAGAGAAATATTTCAGGTTCTTTCTCATATGTTTTTCATTCATCAAAGTTATTTTAAGAACATCAAGGAAAAAATTGTAGAGTTCTATAGCCTTGTGAATTGCTATATGCCTCATATGTTTGCTAAAGACAATAATTTGAGGCCTAAATCAGAATGGAGGATAGAATTTTAAAGTATTCTAGATTCAGTATTAGCAGATGCCCATATGGATGAAACTATTATTCTGCAAAAATGGAGTTTGTGTCTAGATGCACTGCCAACAATAGAGGTGGGACTAATAAGGATGGAGACTGCCAGAATCAGAATTAACACTGAATACTATCAACAACATCTCCAGAACATTCAAAGATTCAAGGATGAAGGAAAAGAACTCTAGTGATCAAGTTTCACCATGTTTTGTAGCATTAGGTCCAATTTCAAATTTTGAACCAGGAAGTAACCATTGGTTCCCTCCTTTTTTTTTGATTTTTTGCAAATTTTGTTCTTTTAATATTGTACTAGTAAAGATTAAATCTGATCTTATCTTAAGGTTGGTTATTGTCATATTAAAAGAAGTTGGCAGTGTTCAAGTAAAATATTTAAGCCTTTAATACATATTTTGAAAGCAACAAGGTTACTATCTATCGTGTCTTTAGCAAAGTTCGGGGTCCTATCATATTTTTGAGAGCGCGATAGTGGACTTTGTAACAGAAATAAAGCTTTTCGGGATGCTTCGTCAGCTACCGGCGGGGAATGAAAAATGAATGTTTATCTTCTGTCAACAACTCAAAAGGTTGTTTGTATTTTAGTGTGAGAGGCGGCTATCTGTTGCCACTACTTTTTGTAAAAGGCATGAAGCTTGTTGCTCACTTATTATTATAAAAGGGAATTCAAGGCCTTATTTAGAGGTTCCACGAGATTAAAAAAAAAGTGTAGCAAGTGTCTGATAGTACAAAGAGTTTGTGTATAGTTTTAGGGTTGCAAAACAATACTATGAGAAGTTTCTATTATTTTTGAGTTCAATATGTGTATTATTGATTATAATTGAATGTTTGAAGCAATTATAAGTATCATAACATCT
>VDFB02000017.1:430070544-430183901 GCA_007258455.2 Sequoia sempervirens
TTGTTGGTTCCTTGTGTTTTTGGATGCTTCTATATCATTCTCCATCATTCTTGTATGTCCACATTGATCGGTGTGCTCATGATCAAATATTTTTCTTGTGCATGTTTAGGTTTTCATGTTCCTGGACGACTTATTGGTGGTAATGTGTTGTGGATCCTTGAAGAGTTAAATTTGAATGTTTGGAATGCTCATGAATATTGTTTTGGGTCACATCATTGTATTTTCCAATAGTGTTAGATCCAAATTGAAAATTTATTTGAAAATTCGGGCCAACATTATAAACATATTTTATATTTTTTTTGGCCAACTAAGTTATTGATGTAATCCATGATGCAAATATATAAGAGTGATTGTTTGAGAGAAATTAGTGAGAGTATGTGTGAAAGTGTTTGTGTAAGAAAATTAAAAGAGAGTGCAAGTTTGCAAACATTGATCTATTCATTTGAGTGTAGAGTGAAGAGTGAAAGAGTTTTCTATGCTTAATTAGAACTGTAATCAAGGTTGTGAAGAAGCTATTTTCTCATTTCATACCCTCCAAATTTAATCCTATTTTGTATTGTTGGGCAGTGATCCCCTATTGTATTTGAGCAGTGAGCTCTAAGCAACATGCCTGAATGCATGTGCATTCCCCTTTTGAAATTTTTGTTATACTTTTAACATGGTATAATATTGTGGACTAACATCCACAAAGTGGGTTTTTCCCCCATCAGTGGTTTCCACGCAAAATTCGGGTGTTCTTTTGTCTCTCCTGATATGTTGATTGTTTATAGTTTATTGCTATTCATCATATCTAAGATTAAGTCAAGTTTAAAAGTTTAATATTTTGTGACAATTCGATTCACCCCTCTTAGTTGTGTGGTCCTTGTTTTGCCAACAATGTTAATGCCAAGTCGGGTTGTTACCTATGGAAACACCATAAAACATTAATTACACACTTCCTTAGATCAATCCAAAACTTTCAGACAAAAAAATTCACTTGAAAATAATATAGAATAATCCATGAACCACCTAAGATCCAAAAAATACTTCATCCAAACTCACATCATAGAAATACTTCAATCCATAACATATAGAGTTAAACTCATGCATACGATGTATGAAACACACACTATACTATACCAAATCAAGAAAAAACTTGAATTCTGAAAGATATAAAAATTATAAGCAACTTCCTATATTTGCACAACCTGAAGCCAAATGGAAGAGAAATTCAAAGCAAATACATTTCTCCCAAACCACTGAAAACCTAGTTCACATACTAGTGAACACATCTCACTATGTACAGCAATCCAGAAACCCAAACTATGGATATAGCAACTACTGAAAACCTTGAACAACATATCATATCTACATTAGGCATAGCATTAAATGTTAGAAAACCAAGATCACCCGGTGATGCAAATGGATACCACACATGCAAAAAGATATGAAGAACCAAAGAAGATGTTCTCAGAACCTCAAAAAAGTAAAAATGCATTGAGAGAATCAATTATTACAAAGTGATCAATCCTTATGAAGGAGATCAAGAAACCCTAAAAGGGAAACCCTAAATGAAACCCTAGTGTGCACACTTAATAATTAATAATTAATTAATTATTAATGTGCCTAAGTTTAGCTTAAGTAACCAAGAGGAATAAGTGAATTAATTAATCAATATGATATAATTAATTAAGCATAATAACTTATTACTCTAACATTAACATAAAAGAGTTGTAGAGTACAGCCTGGAGCACACTCTGAACACTTACACAACACTATTTACTCTATTTATCAAATTTTCTCAAAAGCACTTAGAAACCAAGTACTAGAGACATCATCTCAGCACATTACACAAATATAGTTCCATGTACTCACAAAACTTCCTCAATATCTCAACTATACAAGCACACAACCTACAACAAACTGTTTCCCTTTTTTTCACAATTTTCTCAATATCCTCAACATCTCCATCATGCAACAATCTTCCTTAACACATAGTTGAGATCAATGACAACACCAACTTGTCAATATCAATGACAACACCTTCATAATTTCAATAGTTGTATCATGTAAGAAGTTGAATCATACACACTAATAGTGGTGGCGAGTTTTTTCCTCAAAAATAACAAGAGGATGTCCACATACCTTGGAATAATTTAACCAACTCTCCAAGTCATCACATAGCCATCTAATATGGCTTAATGCCAAGTTTAGAATTACATGCATAATTATTTGTTAGTATATAAGGATTTCTTGGATAGAACAACAATATTTGGTAGGCCAAGAAGGATGAGCAATCCCATTCCTACGAGAGAGAAATGGAATATACAAACAAGAACATAAGAATAAATAATCTAAACTACTAAATATTATAAACAATGTTTGTACATATAACGAGAAGTGTTTGGATCGCATAAGAAGTCAAATTATACACACTAATAGAAGTGGCAATTTTTTTCCTCTAAAATAGTAAGAGGACATGTCACATACCTTGGAATAATTTGACCAACTCTCTAAGTCAAAACATAGCCCCCTAAGATGGCTTAATGCTAAGTGTATAAATAGATGCATAATTAATTAATAAATAATAATAATCTTCTATATTAACACCCCCCTTAAGAATAGCTTAGGTGGGCTCAAAGAAATATGGGTCCCAACAATTAGGCTTGAAAAGGTATCCATATACAATGCAATATCTTATAAAGTGGAGAAAGGAATAAAACTCTCTAGGAAAAACTTCCCTTCAAAAGAGAAAAAATTGGTGAAGTGTATTAGAAAACTCCATAGAGTAAAGAATTAACTTTAATAATTTCTAAGATTTTATAATTTTCAGATTAGTCATTTAATAATTAAATCTAATTATTAAATGCTTATTTGTCTTATTAGGTTTTACGACTTTCATAAGGATTGGATCCTTTGTATATTTTAATCCAATTCTTTTCACTAATAATAAACTTCACATTGTTAGAGCAAACCCTTGTTTGTTTCCTATAGATTTCTTTCCTCAGGACATGTTTTTGCATGTGTTTCTTTATTTAATAGGATTTGTTTTTCATCAAATCTTACATGGTATCAAAGTTGGATCTGCTGTAGCTTGTTCATGTTTGAAGAAAAAAAGGGAGCAAGGGTTTGACAGAAGAAATTTGGGATTCTTCGGCTAATTTGAGAGGTTCTAGTTGTAATTTTCAGATCTGGTATTCCTTGCCCAACGTTATTTTTTGTTTCTTTTTTAGCATTTTTTACAAGCGCATGCATGTGAAAAGGCATTTTTTTTGGGTGTCCTTCTCCATGCTGTTCACAGTGGTGTCCTTCCCGGTATCGTTTACCAGACTTGGACCTTATTCCTCTGAACGCCGTGCATGAGCCGACGTCTGCGTTGGCAGATCTGAAAAGGCAGAACTTCAAACCCCCACGGGCACCGTACTTTGACTTGAAAGTTTTTTTTACCTACGATTGCTATCCAGATCTATGGTTATTTTCATCAGAAAAATCCAAAGGTACACATGATACTCATTTGAAGTTTTTCTTTCCCTCTCATTGTAAGCAATCTTTTCCAGCTTCTACAGTTCGGTTTATTGAATTGTGGGGGGGTGTTTTATTTCTTGTTTTCTATAACTTACTTCAGTAAACTTGAAATTATATCAAAACGAAACCCCTTCTAAAATATGGCCGAGACCTCTTCTAGTCTAGAACTTCTGACCCCTCATAATTATCACACATGGAAACCCCTGATGACACGGCTTCTCCGATCAAAAGGGTTGTGGTCTTGTTTAGACGCAGTGCAGCCAATTTTCCAGAGGCCTTTCAAGGTCATGCAACACAGGAACAAGATGGATGAGGCAATGAGGTTGATTGCTTTACATGTATTAGATAGTCTACAGTTTCATCTTGATGGGTGCAATACCCCTACAGCTATGTGGACCCATCTTGATGACTTGTTTGGTATAGTGAATCAGTTCAGGGCACTTTAGATTGAGGCAGAGCTTACCTCTCTTGTACTAGATCATTTTCAGTCCATTGAGGACTTCTTGATGAAGTTCAAGCAACAAAGGTCTTTATTACAGGGATGTGGAAAGACCAAGACTGACATAGAGTGCATCTACCTGATTCTATCAAAGCTTTGGGGAAAATTTCAGATTTTCTCCTCTACCTTCCACTCTACCATGGATGCATTGGGTCAGAGATTCTAGATGCCCACTTTTGAGGTGTTCTGTGATTTGTTGACTAGAGAATAGGCCAAACTCACATAGTTGGATTCTTTATCTGGAACTAAGAACCAAGCTTTGGTTGCTCAAACTTCTAAGGGGACACATAAGCAGAAGCAGAAGCAGAAGCCCAAAACAGATTCAGTTGGCAGTGAGCATTCCTCCAAGCCACCTTAGAAAATAGAGTCTAATAAATCCACTCCTAAGGGTAAATCTTCTAAGTCTGGTGAGTCTTCCTCCAAGACTTAGAAGTTCATAGGTGAACCTTGTAGTTTTTGTGGAAAGGAAGGGCATCCAGTTTCTAGGTGTTGGAAACATCTTGAGGCTCTAGAGGAATCCTTGCAACAACATAGTATTGCTTCTCCACAGCCTTCACCTACTCCCATAGGGAAAGGCCATGCTCTATGTGCACAAGCATTATCCTCCACTGCTACATGGATCATTGATTCAGGTGCTTCGCACCATATGACACACACACCTAGTTTGGTTACCTCACTTGCTTAGAGTGCTACTACATAGATTACAGATGGTGACTCAGCACAACTCTTAGTTACAGGTTCTAGTATTGTTTCATTGGATGGTGGATCTCTATAGGATGTTCTTTTGGTCCCTGCCATTTCTACGAACCTCTTGTCTGTCTATCAGATTTTCCATTCTAGTTCTGGTAAGACAGTTGAATTCTCACCACATGATGTAGTTATTCGAGACCTCCATGATCTTGATTTAGTTGTTGCTACTAGGAGTGTTGATTTAGAGTCTCACTTATACAGGTTTGATGGCTTTGAGAGCTCTGATTATACAAGTGTTTCTCTTGTTGCTCATGCAAACACAGTGAGCAAGCTTTGGCATGAGCATTTTGGCCATGTCAACTACAGATATCTCCAACATATGAGTACACAAGAATTAGTGATTGGGATTCTTAAGATCTCTTGCACTGGTGGTGTTTGTCAAGGTGGTGCACTTGGAAAACATCATAGAGATCCTTTTCCGATAGGTAGATCCTCACGTGCTAAGGCACCATTGGAGTTGATACATAGTGATCTCATGTCATTTCCCACTCCTTTTTCTGGTGCTCATTATGTGCTCACCTTTATTGATGACTTCTCGAGACGCACATGGGTGTACTTCTTGAAGTACAAGTCTAATGTCTTTGATTCATTTTGAGTCTTTAAGACATTTGTGGAGAAGCAATCTGGTCTTTCTATTAGACGGATATGCACTGACAATGGGGGGAATATGTGAATCAGTCTTTTCATGATTTTTGTACTGAGCAAGGCATATTGCATCAGCTAGCAGTTCCCCATACTCCTCAGTAGAATGGAGTTGTTGAGAGAAAGAACAGAACATTGTGGGAGATGGCCAATTGTATAATACAGTCTCGAGATATGCAGCCTTTTTTTTGGGCAGAGGTAGTGAATTGTGCCAACTACATTCAAAATCAGATGCCTCATAAGGCATTATGACATTTGACTCCTGAGGAGGCTTGGTCCCATGTCAAGCCTGATGTTTCTACATTTCAAGTGTTTAGTAGTGAGGCTTGGGAATTTATTCCAGATGCTTAGAGGAAAGCCATGGAGAGGAAGAGTTGACCACTCATATTTTTTGGCTACTGTGAGGATATGAAGGCATATAGGTTGTTTGATCCTGATTCTAGAGAGGTTTTGTTTTGACGAGATGTCCAGTTTGATGAGCGCTATCCTCAGATGCAGCCTCCATCACCACCTTCTCCCTCATTTCCTAGTATTTCCTCTTCTCCTCTTCAGTATTCTATATCCTCTGAGGATGATTTGGATGATGATCCACCTTCCCCTCCTCCACCAGACATTTCGTGAGAACCCAAGTGGGCTCGTGATACTGTCAGTGTTGCTAGTTCTTTGGCAGGAGATCCTTCAGATACCCATCGTACTCATGCTCAGCGATCTGGTACTAGTTTTTTAGCCATGTTGTTTCAAATGATCCTCAGAAGTTTTCAGAGGCAACAGGACATCCTGAGTGGGATAGGGCTATGGATGAGGAGTACTCTTCTTTGATGAAGAATCACACTTGGGATCTTTGTACTCTTCTAAAAGGAAGAAAGATGGTTCGGTGCAAGTGGGTGTACCATACCAAGTATGCTGCAGATGGTTCTATTGATTGGTATAAGGCACGTCTTGTTGCAAAGGGCTTTTCACAGGTGGAGGGTATTGATTACTCTGAAACCTTTGCTCCTATCACCAAGATGAATTCTATTCACCTGGTACTTTCTCTTGCAGCTTCACAGGGTTGGACAGTGTATCAGATGGATGTGAAGAGTGATTTCTTGCATGGGGATCTACATGAGGAAATCTATATGGAGCAGCCTCAGGGGTTTGTGCAGAACTCTTCTCTTGTGTGTAGACTTCAGAGGTCATTATATGGTCTCAAACAAGCCCCTTGGGCTTGGTATGAGAAAATGGACTCTTTCTTGCTAGCCTCACACTTCACTCACTGTCATTCTAATCCTACAGGTACATTCAGCGTCATGGGGCTGATCTTGAGATGCTTTTGTTGTATGTTGATGATCTCATCATCATAGGTAGCTCATCTTCTATGATTCAGAGTGTTCAAAGAGCATTGATGAAGCAGCTTGCGATGACAGATCTTAGACTTCTGCACTATTTTTTGGGCCTACAGGTTATTCAATCTTCGGATGGGATTTCCATACACCAGTAGAAGTATGCTCTTGACATGCTTCAGAGATTCAGCATGCTTGATTGCAAGCTTGCTCCCACACCTTTTTAGTCAAGTGTTCTTTTGTCTACCACTTGCTCTACTCCTTCAGTGGACTCCACCTTGTACAGGCAGCTTGTGGGTAGTTTGTTGTACCTGACACACACGCGTCCTGACATTTCCTTTGTTGTTGGCCTTGTCTCTTGATTCTCCCATGATCCTCATGAGAGTCATTTGCAAGCTACCAAATGTATTTTGAGGTACATTCGGGGCACTACTTCATATGGTATTCACTATACATCAGGATCTCCTCACATTGTTGGTTTCACAGACGTCGATTGGGGTGGTGATACAGATGGTTGGAAGTCTACTGCTGGCTTTTTTTTCTGTCTTGGTTTTGGTCCTATCACATGGTCTTGCAAGAAGCATACTACTGTTGCATTATCATCTACCGAGGCAGAGTATTGAGCAGTTGTGCTAGCTAGTTAGGAGGTTTTATGGCTTCAAAAATTGATGACAGAGTTTGGATTTCCTCCTAATAGTCCCACTCTTCTTTGGTGTGACAATCAGAGTGCCATTCATATTTCCCACAACCTAGTTGAGCATCAGCGGACCAAGCACATTGAGATTCATGTGCATTTCATCAAGCAACTGATTCAGGATGGCTCTCTCAGCTTGGAGTATGTTCCCACTTCAAAGCAGGTTGTTGACATCTTCACTAAGCATTTTGCATCCCTGTGGTATCTTTAGTTGCATTCTATGCTTGGGGTGAAGGAAGTTGTCCTTGGGGGGTCTTAGTGAGGCCTACCTTCCTTCTTTTTTTTCCGTTTTCTGCATCTTTCTATCTCTTTTTGGAGGAGGGTTTTTTCCCATGTGGTTTTCCCTGTTTCTCTGTTTCATAGAGATTTGGTTGTGATTGGGTACCTCATCAGGCTATGTTGTCGGGACCCAAATTTTCTTTCAACATTGTAGTTTATTTTCTTCTTTCGTGCATTGTTTGCAGCTGCATTGTTGCTCATCTTAAGGGGGGGTGTTAGAGTAAAGAATTAACTTTACTACCTCTTAAGGTTTCCCTTTATGCACTTGCATTAGTCATTTAATAATTAAATCTAATTATTAAATGCCTATTTACCTATTAGGGTTTCCTATTAGGTTTTTTTGATCTCCTTCTATAAGGATTGATCCTTTGTATATTTGACTTAATTCTTTTGCTGATAATAAACTTTCACATTGTCAGAGAAAAACTCTTGTTTTGTTCCTACAGATTTCTTCCTTGTGACAGGTTTTTGCATGCAGATTTCTTGGGCTTAATAGATTTTTTTTTCATCAAATCTTACAGTTTATCCTATTTATTTGTTTTTTTATTGATTTATGAAAATGCAGCTATGAAAATGATAATTTAATCAAATCTAGATACCTCCATTTAAGTTCTAACTATACAAAATTCATTGAAAGCATGAAGGATGATTTTGCTTAGCTACTAATGGAATTAATCACTCCTTTTATTTTCTTAAAGATTACCAATATCGATTAATCAATCCTTTTATTTGTATTATATGCTTAAAGATTACCAATATTGATCAATCAATCCTAGATTATATTATGGGCCCTTCAAAAGCAAGACAAGATATATGCACTACGATAATCAGAGATCGTAATGAAAATATATGTATCCTTGACATCGGGTTCACCATTATGTGTATGTTGAAAACTAAAAAAAGTTGATTTAATGTATAAACCCAAATCAAAATTTCAACCTAACATCAATGAAGCTTTTCTAAACAAACACAAATGCAAAATGTAAACTAAAATATGCTAAACCAAAAAACATGCGTTCAAAAGAAAAATAACTCCATTGCTCTCCTATTCACCAAGATCTTGATTTATGCATTTGGTGCTCTCAGATTTTCACAAGCACAAGCACAACAAGAAGCTATGATGAATGAAAGAGATAATTGCATGATTGAAATTGAATGTGCTTTTTGGTGAGAAGAGGAGTTTTTATAGATGTCCTCACGGGGTAAAGTCAAGTTACGAGAGAGATGTGGGATAAAAGAGTGAAATGGAGATTATCATAACTATACCATATTGCTTAATCAAATGAAATTGATGGGAATGAGAGATAAATAAATGGATTTATGATAGAGTGTAAGTTTAGGAATTTAGAATAAAGTACATTTTCAAATTAATGGATGAATGAGTTAATGGATTTACATATTTAAATGATTTAATGAAAATGTAATGGATATTTTAATGATTAATACAAATGGAGAAATATAAAATGGATAAACGATTGATTATGTAGATGGATAAATGCTTGTGAATGAATAAATTCTTATAATATGTTGATGATTTAAATGAATTGATGAATGAATAGAGGAAAGTATTAAATTAATTAATTAAACGAATAATAATATCCATTTAATTAATAGATGAAAAATAGGACAATTGTGAGGAAAAATTTTGAGTGTCTACAAGACTGAGGGGCGAGAGGGAGGGGAGAGAGAGGGAGGGGGAGAGTGGGAGATGGGTAGGGGAGAGGGAGAGGAAGAGGGGGAAGGGAGGGATGGAGGGAGGGAAAGAGGGAGAGAGGGGGGGATGGAGAGTGAGTGAGAGAGGTAGGGGAGGGAGAGGGAGAGAAAGAGGGAGAGGGGGAGGGAGACTGAGACTAAGAGGGAGAGGGGGAGGGAGAACAAGAGATTGAGAGAGAGAGGGAGAGAGATGGATAGAGATAAAGGAGGGAGGGAGAATTATGTAGGGACTTTTGAAGGTCATAACTTTTGACTCAGATGTTCGTTTGGGCTCATTTTTTAAAGGGAGATGTGTTATGAAGAGTTTTTTGGATTGGTGAATGAGATGAGCTCAATAGGTGTCCATTTATCTTAGTTGGGAGAGAGAGGGGGGGAGGGGGGAGAAAGGCTGAGAGAAGTATGGAGAGAGAGGAGGGAGGGAGAGAGAGAGAGAGGGAGAGGGAGAATGACGCAAGGACTCTAAGAGGTCATAACTTTTAATTTAAATGTGGTTTTGGGCTTTTTTTTACGAGGAGAAACATTATGACAAGATTTTTGGGTTACTGACCAAGCTCAAATTGGTAGGTGGCCATTTCGACACATTTTTTGGGTCTAAATTCTTTCATCTAGGCCCTCAAAGTCAACTTTTATTATTTTTTTCTAATTTTTATAAAGTTATTTTCTTTAATAACTTAGAACTCATGTTTCTGATTTGAACTATAAGTTGAAAATTCATGTCACCATAGTGCTAGGAATTTTTTTGAAAAAATTTGGACTCAAATGGAAGGAGGGAGAGAGAGAGAGAGATAAAAATATAGACTCGAAGGGAAGGAGAGAGAGGGGGGAGGGAGAATGATGCAGGGACTTCTAAAGATCATAACTTTTCAATTGATTATCCATTTGGGCTTAGTTTTATAGGGAAATACATTATGAAGAGTTTTTTGGATTGTTGACTAAACTCAGCTAGTAGTTTGCCCTTGTGACACATTTTTTTGAAGTTGAATTCTTTCATTTGGACCCTCAAAATCAAATTTTATTATTTTTTTCTAGTTTTTGAAAATTTATTTTCTTTAATAACTTGGAACTCATATTTCCAATTTGAACTGTAAATTGACTGACTTGAATAGTTTGTATTACTTTCATATTTACTTGGTGATTGATTGACATGGCAATGCTTTGATTGCATAGGTGATATTCATTCAAATCTTTGGCAAGTTTGAAATCAATGCCAAAGGGGGAGTTTGTTGCCCCTTTGACATTGGTTTTGGCATTTATTTTAGGTTGAATGTTCAACTTGGCAAACATTTTGGTGGTATGTACATGGATATATTATGCATCATTGGTTTAGTTGAGATTATGGGTTGATCTTGGCACTTATAGTATTGAAATATTTTCTTAGTTATTTTGTATTTAATGATCATCATCATTCAGGTTGGTTTAGTACATTTTTGGTGATACCTTTTTGCATAATTTTATTCAATACTTTGAAGGATTGGTTCTATTGTTTGGTCACAAAAGTGGTTTTGATAAATCATGAGGCAGTGATACTTTTTATGCACATGGTTTTAGTTCCTCTCTTGGTGCATTTGAGATTTATACCATGCATTGGTCTTTTGCATTGGTTAAGGTGGCATGATCATTGGTTTGTGTTTTGGTATCGATGTCAAAGCAACACTAAGGTGAAATGAATAATGTTCTATTGCAAAGGCAGTCTTGATAGTATCATTACATTAAGAAATGATGTTCATGTTACTAAGGTTGAAAAATCACCCAAACGAATGTATTGTTACATACACATTATGATGTTTTCATTTGTCATTCAAAAGGTAACACTTGGTGGAAAAATTATCGCATAGACAATAATATTTGTGTTGTATTTTTTGAGAAAGGAAAAGGTTAAGTTTTTGTTTAGCAACCTGCGCTAGCAAGTTAAAGGAATTTTAAGAAAAGGTCTGAAGGGATTTTTTGGTCATTATATTCATTGACCCTTTCTAGGGCATACCTATTTAGCTAGTTGACATTGTAAAATGGTGAAAGCAATGTATATCACACATTTTTCAAAGATAGAGCTTGAGTAATGTGGCAACCGAATTAGGGTTTGATTCATGGAGAATGGATGGCATATCACAAAGCTTGGGGAATAGAAATCAAGCTCTTTTTCAATTGTAGATTTGATAGTTAAGATTTGTAAAGTTATTTTTTAGTTACTTTGTTGTCAGGAAGAAAGGTATGGCTTTGTCAAGCTTCACAAGATTAATGATTGCTATATATGTAAAATGAAAAAGATCAGTTGAAGTTTAGGTTGTGGAATGAAGCATTAGAAACAAGAGTCATGTTGATTTAAGTTGCTTTGAATATGTTGTTAAAAATAGAGGTCTCTATTGAAAACCTACTGTAGAATGTTTGATAAGATGCATTTGTAAATGAGTTGTAAGCAATTTTTTTGTGCTTAAAAGATAGATGAAAAAGACAGTGAAATAATATTAGTGTATTGTATTTGTTCTATACTTCAAGTAAAATGAAGTTTGGAGGACATGGGATGCATTAAGGTTGTAAGCCAACATGATCTTCAGAGAAATAGAGTGATCCTTTGTATATTGCTTTTTATCTTATTTGTTGAGAAAAGTTAAATGTCAGTGAGGCATTTGTAGCCAGTGATGCTTTACCAGTGAGGCATTTGTAGCCAGTGAGGCTTTGCTAGTGAGGAATTTGTAGCTAGTGAGGCTTTGCCAATGAGGCATTTTGTAGCCAGTGAGGCATTTTTTATTAAGACAATGAGGCATTTTACAAGTGGTTTTTCATCCCTAGAGGGTTTTCCACTCATGAAAATAACTGTGTTATGGTTCTTTGTGGTTGAATTTATAATCTTGTTGCTTTCTTAATTTGTATTATCGCATTTGAATTTACATGTTGATTGAGAATATGCAAATCATTTGTTTCATTTAATTATACTTTGAAAATAGAACATATATTATTTACAAAGAGAATAAATGGTTTTAAAATATCAAAAGATTGAAATTGATTGTTAAGACACTGGCTCAGCCCCCTCCTCTTAGTGTCTTTCGTACTCCAACAAGTGGTAGTCTCGTAAGATTGACTACAAAAAATGGCTAGTTGGTGCCCATAAATGTGAAGAAACCTCGCAGTGATGGTAATGGCATCATTCCACCACTTAATCCAACCCATGGCATCCTCTCAGTGTCTTTCATAGTCCAAAAAGTGGTGGTCTTGTAAGATTGACTACAAAAAATGGCTAGTTGGTGCCCATGAATGTGAAGAAGCCTCACAGTGATGGTAATGGTATCATTCCACCACTTAATCCAACCCATAGAATGGGTAGGTCTACATTTAAGATTATAGATAGTTTTGATGTGGGTCAGCATCATTTGATGCCTTAGCAAAGAAGTATTTGAAAAAAATTAAGACTTAATGGCATGAGGCAACCCCACTTTCCATTCAATGTAAAAATGGATGGGAAAGTGGTTTGACAAGGTCACATGCACTAGTGGCATGATTGGAAGAGGGGACCAACTGGCAACAAAAAGGAAAGATTAAGTGAAGATCATAACACAAGCAAGATGCTTAAATATTCTATCAAACCCAACTTGAAAATACTCCAAGTATGCCATAAAGATGTGAATGGTGACAACCAATGTTAGGTTGAAGAGACCTAATTTATTGTGCACGTAAAACCATGCTTCTCTTGCTAGTTACCCATATGAACAACAATGTACCTTATTTTTCATACACCACCCCAACCATATTGAAATCACCAAAGAGAACCCAAGTGGCAACTAGCATAGAGTTTGCAATCCAACGACAGAGAAGAGATCTTTCAATAGCATCATTCAATGCATACACATTGATAATCCCAAAGGAATGATTATCAGTGTTCAGAAGAACCTAGACGAGCTAGTGTGTGGGCTCAGACCCATGATCCATGACACAATTATTCCAACATGGGGATAAAATGGTGATCAACCCACCACGTCCAACAACATGATCAGTGGAAAACATTTTACTTGCTAGACAAATAACTTGAACATTAGAAGAAAATAATATTAAACCAACAACTTTCACTTCCTGAAGGTAGAAAACATCAATTGTAGCATGCTTCTGAAGCATATCCCTAATAGAATACTTCCTAGAGAGGAATGTCAAACCTCACACATTCTAGTAGATAAAATTCATGTATGGGACTTGATCATTTCATTGGAATCCAACTCTTCCAATGAGGAAAAGCAATTTTGTAAACACTCTAGTGGCATTGAACCCAACTAAAGCAAAGGAAAGGAAAATCTTCATTTTTCTAAAACAAATTCACCCTCTTCAAGAGGCCTGGAAGGCTTGCATGATCTCCTATGAGTTCCCATGATGGGAGGGGATGCAACTAGTTGAGGAGTTGTAGAGGGCCTTAGCCAAGTTGGGATATCATTAACATCTTCTTTCCCTTTGTAAAAGGGTTTGAAATTTCAATCAAAGGCTTAGGGACCTTGGAAGTCATCCCTGCACCATTGGAATTGTTCTTCTAGTTTTTTGTTTTTGTCCATTTGTCTTCTAATTTGGTGAATGGGATTTCCGCCGAGTGATGCTTATCAGCTTCCCATGGTGAAGATTGAGTTCGAGGGGCAATAAGAGGGAAATCTTTGATCTTGTGATCAACAAATTAGCACTGATAGCAAGTATTTGAAAAATTAAAATAAATGAGCTTCTAGGTAATGTCAAAAATTGCCTATTTGAATATCTATGGACTCTTTCAAATCTTATAAAAGATTCGCTTCAACATATATTTTCTTTTAAGGGCGAGCTTGAAAGAACTAGTCTGATTTGTAGGGAAAATTTTGTCATCTCAGAGAAATCTCCAAGAACAATAGTGCCTTCGGTAACTTTAATTTCAAATAGATTTCCTCAAAAACATGTACAACTATGTCACAAAGTAGAATTAGACACAGTTGATTTCCCACATTAATCCTTCTGAGAGAAGCACATGTAAATTCAGTTTCAACAACTTGCATAAATAGATTCAACAAATAAAACCATTAAACATGAAAGATGGTACAAAACATAATAACACATAGATTTACGTGGGGAAAACCCTTTTGGGTAGAAAACCCCACACTCCAAAAGATCTGAACCATTGTATTATTCAGCAACAAATAGAGTTACAATACAATCTCAAGCTCATAGCCTTTTTCACAGAGATTACTCCTTGTTTCATTCTAGAGACAAACTAGCAACAACCCTGTTATGTTTCCCTCTCTCCTTTTTACCTTTCCCTAATCAACCTCTCAGTCCATACAACCTTTGCACTATTACAATACTCTCACATAGTATACAGTGTAGATTAACACAAGAGATCAACAAAGACACTTAATCTGGAGAGATTTCGATAACATAATCCTACCTCAATCTTCCTCTCTCTCCCAGCTCAGCCTTAGGGCCTCAGCCTTACTAGCTAGCCTCATGGCCTTGGCCTTACTATCCAACCTCACGGCCCCCAACCATTCAACTAGATACAATACGTGGAAAATATACATATTTAGTTTCCAAGAATCTACTTTCCAAACCGATTCAGTTCACTCAACTGCTAAGAAGCTCAACCATCAACATTATCCCACATTGGCGTGGAATATTAATAGTCTTTATTTTATAAACAAAAGCCCAAAGACTTTAGGTATCCACTAGTTAGTCCTTTTATTACCAACTTATTCATACACTGCATTTGACCATCACACCAAACTGTTGGTCATTCCTTGTGGTCTCCACCATGACACGCGTTCATTGCTTGTGCATTTCTGGAGAATCAAGCTAGAAATCTACAATATTCTCAACAAGTCTCCTAAAATCCCAAGTGGTCCCCACATCTGTCGGCTTGTTGCTAAAAATGATAACTTCATAACCACCACAAACAAGTTATGGATTTAGCAATCCCCGCGACAAGTTGATACCACTATAGCCCAATCGGAGAAAACGTAAACTTCATAACTCTGCAACAAGGTTCTTAAGTTACCAAAACCACCGATGTCGTGACAATGAAGGAGAATGTCTAGTTAGGAAGTTACAAAACTTCCAAACACCATGACAAGGTTACCAATTTATGGAAACCAACAATCGGCAAGAGAATAAGCATCGAAGAAGGTTTCACTGAGGTCCCATGTCACACCAATGAAAACACCTCATCAGAAAGAGTCACAGTGATATGCATCAGGAGTAGCTCCATCGGCAAAAACTAAAAACTCACATCGATAGATCAAGTCACATCGACCACTTCCATCGGCAAGACAAACTAAATGTCACATCGATATCGGCCAAACTTCTATCGTCAGACAAAGATTACACCGATAGTTCAAGTCACATTGATGACCCTCATTTCCAGGACATTCCAGAGGTCACACCGAAATAGCTCACTCAAAGGCTTAGGCCTGTGGGATTGAGGCACACAATTCCGATAGGATTCAACACAAATAACTTTCCCTAGAGATGAAGCTATATGGTACAAAAAATGCAAGCATGACTAGGGCAAGCTAAGAAATTCAATCCAAATTGGGACCCATAATTTCCTATCCTTAGAGACAGAGAAATCCCCGGCCCAAGATTGAAAACTAACAAAGAAGACCAAACATACCAAGGAACATGGTTCGATATTTCCTGAACATGACTAACTTCCACAAAATGAAAAATAAAAAAATATTTGGTCAAATTTTGGACCATATCAAGGTGAACCCCATGAGGGATCCAAATTTTATGGACTTATTCTTTTAACACACTTTCAGGGAGATTCCTCCCAACAAAGTAACCTACAAGAGTATGTTTCTCTAACCAATGCAATGTAGTATCAAATTTTGGGATGAGAAGCACCACATCCACAAAGGAATCAAAAGACTTACCTCATGGAACACCTTCAAAACAAATTTTTGGGGTCGCTTGTTCAAAGGAGGAGCTATTATGAAAAGTTGTAGAACCACCAACACAAAAAAGAAGTGCTAGGTGAAGGCATAATAAAACAACAAAAAGCTGCAATAAATGTGGTCATACAAAGAAAAGAAAAATCTCATGCCTCAGGCACAGTATGACATAAAGAGATCCAAGGATGACCATGAAAACAAAAAACCCTAGCAAAGCTTATTCATTGACCATCATGAGACACTTTCCATTTGTAGAAATTTATCAACTTTATACTTTTAATAGGTTGTCATTAGATCAAGTAAATTTGAGTTTTGCAACCACATTGGTTGAAACTTAAACAAAGGATTCTTTGGAATTGAGAGCACCAAAGAGGAAAATCTGATCAACAAATGATCAAAACCTTTCCAACCAAGAATCTTTGATGAAGAATTCTAATTGTTTCCAACCCAAAAGTATGAGAGAAGAAACTCGTCCAATCTTTATTAAACTAAATCACTACCACATCTGCTATTATTCTAGGTAAAGATCCCATTATTTAGCATCACATCCACCAAATGAAGGATAAAAAAATTATCTCTTAGTAATATAAATGAAGGGTCTAGATGATCATTACCCCTACTTTTCTCTAACATAATAACTATTACATTAAAGTCCCCAACCAAAATCTAGGGTAAGAGGGTGTTGAAAACAAAGGTAATTATGTAGCTTAATACTTTATAAAACTATAAGATTGTAGATCTCAATAAGTGTTCTATTTACAATTTCTTTATAGATGATTATCTGTTTAGATTCATTTTACCATTTGTAGAAGTAGATAGAAGATTGTAGAAGAATAAGACTAGAAGATAGAAGTGACAACATATACCGTGGAGAAACCCTTTTAGGAAAAAACTCCACCACCATAATCAATAGTGCTTGTATTATTTAACCTTAGAACAAGATTACAATAATTTTTTATCAATCCTTGCTTGAGATGCTTCTTTTTCCTTCAACCATTCTTCTTCACAACCTGCAATAAAATCTAATAAAACTCTCAACTTGCTGCAATTTATAGATAATAATGAGCCTTGTAAACTCCAAAGAGTTTACAAGCACAAAGAAATTGTAACAAAGAACACTTAATTAGATCTACAATATAATAGATTTATAAGTTTCCCCAAGAAGATCTCCTACAAAATAGGAGCACGTGGGGCACCCACATGGAAGGTGGAACTCACCTTGAGTTAAGTTTACTATTTGGAGAAAGATAACACTTTAGTAATGCATGTTAAGATCCTAGAAGTTAGGAATTGATGTTTACATGCATGGATTTTAGTTTGGTTTAGTTCAATTTAGTTTAATTCAGTATCAATTCAGTTTAGTTCAGTTCAGTATCAATTCAGTTTAGTTCAGTTTAGTTCAGTTTAGTTCAATTTAGCTCAGTTCAGTTATCTTTAGTTGCATGTACTTATTTTTAGTTGAATTATAGTTGACTTCAATTGACTTGGAATGCATGACTAATGACTTGAGTTGCATGACAGATAATAGGTGATACATTCAATTAAGTGGGGATGATCAATCATGCATGATATTATCATGAATTGATGGAGAGATATGTTTAAGTTAAATGAGCTTGACTTGGACCCACCTTGAGTGCCCAAGTTGGCATCTTGGAGTAAACATTTTTGCATGATAAGATATTTTATAAGGCTGAGTTAAGTGGGGCCATTCTTGGTCGCCAACTTTGAGGAGGAGCTTACAAGATATCTTGATAATCAACATTGAGTTATGACTTTAGTTTTGGATGCCCAAATTGATGAAGGACTTGTTTTGAATTTTTTTTTCATGGAATAACTCTATTTGAAAAGAATAGGCATAGATTTTTTGAGATAATCTTTGTGCTTATCTCATTATTGTCTATAAATTGCAGCAACTTGAAGAGAGTTTTACCATATTTTATTGCAAGTTGTGAAGAATGGTTGAAGGAAAAAGAAGCATCTCAAGCACTATTGATTTTGGTGGTTGAGTTTTTTCTTGAAAGGGTTTATCCACGTTATATGATGTGTCACTTCTATCTTTTGGTCTTATTCTTCTACAATCTTTTGTCTACTTCTACAAATGGTAAAATTAATCAAAACAGATAATCATCTACAAAGAAAATGTAAAAAGAACACTTATTTAGATCTACAATCTTACAATTTTACAAAGTATTAAGGTACATAATTACCTTCATTTGAACATTTGGTATTAGAGCTAACAATTGGGTAGAGTTTGGAACACCTTTCTCTTAAAATTCTGAAGGTTTTTTAGTTATAGTGGGAGATTTTACTATTGTGTTATTGCTGATTTTGGAAAATAAGTTTGTTACAATGAGTTTTAATTATCATTTAGATATTGAAAGATTCAATGGATCTAATTATGAGATGTGGAAACTAAAAATGTAGGATCTCCTTGAAGAGAGATATCAGTGGTTACCTATTGGTAATGAGACGAAGTCACCTACAACAATGTAAAATGAGGATTGGGCTAAGCTTGATAAGAAGGAAAGAGGGACCATAAGATTATGTCTTGTTGATGTTGTTCTCTTGAATGTTTTAGAAGAAACTACTGCATATAAACTGTGGAAGAGAATAGGTGATATCTATCAAACCAAAATTCTTACTAATAAGTTGTATTTGAAAAGACAATTTTATTCTTTGAAGATGAAACATGGTGATTCTATTGCAAATCATTTGAATTCTTTTAATTTGATTCTAATTCAGTTAGAATTTGTATATGTAAAGCTAGAATATGAAGATAAATGCATTTTTTTACTTTGTTCTTTACCAGAATCTTGGGAAAATCTAATTATTTCTATTAGTAGTAGTTGTGCAGATTCGAAGATGGGCAATATAATTCCTACTCTCCTATCAAAGGAGATGAGGAGGAAGTCTAAAATGGAAATCCAAGATGCCTTGTTTGTAAAAGGTAGTCCTGAGAAAAAGGAGCCTAAGGGAGATAAGGAAGGGAAGGGTAATTTTGAAGGACGGAGTAAGGTAAAGTGTTGGAACTGTGGAAATCGAGACATGTGAAGAAGGATTGTAAGAACAAGAAAAAGAGTTTTGATTCTTCTACAAAGGAATCCTCAGATGACAGTAATCATGCATTGATCATTTCATGTAAAAATGTTAGTGATAACTCTTTTCTTGATGTTAAAGAGTGATCTTCATGAAGAGGATGGTAGTCATGATGCCATGTGTAGCTCATACCATGGTTCAGTGGGAGTAGTTGGAAGTGATGTGGATGCATCATTGGTAAGGTTATCTTCATGTGATTGGGGATATGTTTTTTCTTGGTTTAGATTGGTTCTTATTATGTCATGGTTTACTCTTGATATGTGTTTAGAGTTTGGCATGGTACTTGTTCTCTTGAGACTAGGATGTTTATGTATGTTATGTTGCATGTGATCTCCTTGGAGGAGATGGTTAGATCATGTTGTCATATTTATGTTCCTAATTCATTATTGGAGCTTTGACATTGATCTTGTGTAGTTCTCTTATGTATTGGGTACATTAATCATTTGCTCAATTAATTCATGATAGTGTTATGTTGCATTTAAAGTTTGGCATGGATTGGTTGGCTACAGGTCCTCATGGATACTTGAAGAAATATGTGAGGCTTGAGTTCTCTTATGGTAAGAGATATATGTTGTAATGGTTACTTGTAAGAAAATATTTTTCAAAAGTAAAGACCAAGAAGCCTACACCTTGGTTGGACATTAGTTCAACACACTCGACGGTTTCATATGCCTCCAAAGAGGCAGTTTGGTTACAGAGACTTGGGAAAGGTATTGGTTTTAATTGCAAGTGAGTTAAAATTGAATGTGATAGTCAGAGTGTTATTTGTTTAGCCAGAAATCTTGTGTATCATGCTTATACTAAGCATTTTGATGTTCAATATCACTTTTTGAGACAGTTGACACTTTGATTAATGTTGCATATTATCTTATGAAACCAGTTCCTACAAATAAGTTCTCTTGGTTTTGACTATTAATCATTTGTTTGAGCTTCATGACAATGTAGGTTGCATTTTGAAGTTGGAATGGATTGATTTGTTGGTGTAGGAAGGCCATTGGCCTTGAGTCTTGTACTTGATTTATAATAATGATTCCTTGTTTAGAATAATTGTAATGTATAATGCCAAGTGGGAGAATGTTGGGAATGGGATGTCATTTAATTGCAATCCTAAACATATTTCATGCATCTCCTAAGTCCTTGGAAAGTGTTCCCCAACACTAGGATTAGAAAGAGATTAAATTCAAATGAAATAAACATGTAAATTGACATTTGTAATTAATTCTAAATGATAGGAACATCTGGGGATGCCCAAGAAGAGCTCCTACAAAATAGGAGCACATGGGGCACCCACATGGAAGGTGGAACTCACCTTGAGTTAAGTTAACTATTTCGAGAAAGATAACACTTCAATAATGCATGTAAAGATCCTAAAAGTTAGGAATTGATGTTTACATGCATGAAGTTCAGTTCAGTTCAGTTCGATTCATTTTAGTATCAATTTAGTTTAGTTCAATATAAGTTTAGTTTAGTTTAGTTTAGTTCAGCTTAGTTTAGTTATGGTTCAGTTATCTTTAGTTGCATGTAGTTAGTTTCAGTTAATTATGACTTCAGTTTTAGACGCCCAAATTGATGAAGGACTTGGTTTGACATTTTTTTTCATGGAATAACTCTACTTGCAAAGAATAGGTGTAGGTTTTGTGAGATAAGCTTTGTTATTGTAAACTCGTTGGAGTTTACAAGGCTCATTATTGTCTATAAATTGCAGCAAGTTGAAGAGAGTTTTATCATATTTTATTGCAAGTTGTGAAGAAGAATGGTTGAAGGAAAAAGAAGCATCTCAAGAAAGGTTTGATTACAAATTATTGTAATCTTGTTATAAGGTTGAATAATACAAGCACCAATGATTCTAGTGGTGGATTTTTTTCCTGAAAGGGTTTCTCCATAGTATATGTTGTGTCACTTCTATCTTCTGGTCTTATTCTTCTACAATCTTTCGTCTACTTTTACAAATGGTAAAATGAATCTAAATAGATAATCATCTACAAAGAAATTGTAAAAATAACATTTGTTTAGATCTACAATCTTATAGTTTTACAAAGTATTAAGCTACATAATTACCTTCATTTTCAATAGAGAGAACTAAAAAATAAATAAATTTTATATGATTCAGGAGATAAAATTTACCCAAAAATTCATTTAGATCATAAACATTAGTAAGCATTATCATAACTCCAAAATCAAAGAAAGAAGCAACCAATGAAATATATTTCCTTCCCCCATACTACTAAGAATAAATTATCTTATGATGGTTCCAAAAGCAAGCCTCCCCCATGTAGAACCCTATGCACTAATACAAAGACGCTGTACCCCTCTCCAAACGTTAGCAAAAATCATTTTCATTTCCTTGATTGAAATATTTTTTCCTTGAATGAAAATGATATCAAGTTTATGAACATGAATAAGATCTTGAACAACCTTTTGTTAAGGGATTTTGCTCAAACCCCTAGCATTCCATGAAATCACTATAATTTTGGGGAGTTAGAGAAGTGATTTAATCTAATGTTTTAGTGACACCAGACTCCACCAATGATTCTTTAATCAATTTTACCTTTTTCTAGATCTTTTTTCCTTCGTACTTTTACTCCTTTGTCATTCCATCCTTTCTTTATGTGTTTTTGCTATAAACCAAGAATTTAATGTGCTTTCTTTTTACCCTCTTATTTTTCATCTTGTCCATGCCAAGGTTTTGGAGTAGAAATACCAACATGGGCCCAATATCAACTTCCTCATGTTGTAACTCATGAGTTATCTCTTGCTGTCAACTTTCTTTACATTATTGGAAATTGGAAAGTCCTTATTATCTAAAATCACTTGTAACTCTGAAAAGGGTTTGGAGAAGGAGGGTTGAGAACCAAAGTTGATTCTTGAAGATACATCTCTTGATCTACCAAATTATTATCATGGTCCATCTTAGCCATCTCCTCAAAATTTTCAAAAGCATCAACCTATTGGACAAGAATTGTTTAGAAACATATTTGAACAAGTGAGTTCCATATTTCCCTTTTTATTAAGATTTAACTAGAATAAAAATATTTGAGTATGAAATCTCAACTTGGATTGGGGCTTTTCCCTTTGCCTTTATATTCACAACTTGTGTCTCAACATGTATTTGAGGGACTTGAAAATTGAATTTTAGACAATTTCTATGTAGGTGGTCATATTAATGAAAAACTTATAACATCTAAAGGGTAGAGCTTCATAGTCAATTTGATGGATCCAATCCATATTACCAAGCCTAATCTTCATGGATTCTAGAAGAGGGTTATTTGAATTAATTTCAACATAAATTCATACATAAGTAGCTACCTTTGTCAAGTTTCTAGCATGATAGACCCAAATGCTTACCAATGATCATCATTATGGATTATCAAATACCCTATCTCCATAATTCCATTGGAAGGAAAGGAAGGTAGATATAGAAAATAATTTTGGATGTTACCTCATCCACCAGATCAAACCCTACATTCCAAGGTTTGATAAAAATTCTCTCTTGGTTGTGGAAATAGGGAGCTTCAAAAACCTCATTTCGATCCACCATGTGAGAGAATACTAGTCACAAAAAAGTAGTCATTTTGCACCAAAGTTATATCCATGTCACCTTTTTATTTCTAGTTCTTCCTCACCCACATTTCCAAGAAAGGAAAGGAAATTCAAATTCCCATGAATTTGTATATTAGTACATGCTCAACTTAGTGTACAATATCACCTACGATGGCTTCTAGGTTTATCACTAAAACTGGATGCTCATTGTTTTTTGCAAGACAATCATTTGGTTCAACTGATTCCTTGAATGCTAATATTTTTACTTTTCTTGAGTTGCATGCATAAGAAAATGAACCACTTCCACATGCCCTAAAGATGATGCTTCCTCCCCACAAAGAGCATTCTTAAAGGAAATCAACGGGGAGTCCCTTGGACCCTCACTAACCTCCATATTGATAACCAAGTTACAAGGAAAAAATCAAAGAAAGGAAAACAAGAACCAAAAAAGCCTAAAAAGGGTGAGCCACACCCTTATTTAGTAGAGCAACACACCAAGATAGGAAAAAATAAAGTACACCCTAGGGTTTATAAATCTAAACCTATTTGAAGGGCAGAGGGAAAATATATCTATATAATTATATAATTTAATATAATATATATATTTATTTTATTGATAATTTAATATTATTTTTGTATTATTAATAGTATGAATAGAAAAAGGCATAATACAATGTGATTACAACTTGCTAGAGCTCATTGTCTACCACATACAGTTAGGATTCCAGAATTTCAGAATCATGTACCACATTAGAGCTAGGATAACCATATTCCTGATTGTACATTACATTACAACACAAATCCTTCTAAGCATGAGAATTGAATCCAAAATACAACATGGGAACTACATCAATTTCTAAGCACCATCCTATTTTTGAGCAGCTTTAAGAATTTTCTATCAGCTAAATCTATGATATCAATCACCTGAAAAGGAAAATCTACATCCACTGATGGATTACACAACACCAACTGTTGTAGGTTCTCCTTCATTTGGACAGAATTTGAGTCCTCCATCCTTGTCGGGTTACTTTTATCCCTCAACTTTGTTGTGTTAGATTCTTCCTGGAACTATATAATTCACTTCCAGTGATGTAGCAATTTGAGTTGTGTTGAAAGAAAGTTGGAGTTCCCTTAGTGCTTGGAGGAAAATCTCTAGATCTCCCTTATTGTGGTACCACATTTGATCAAACTTGACTTCAGCTTTGCTTACTCCATTTAAGATCAACTTCATAAGTTTATCCATCGAGTTCTCCATTATCCCAGTGACCTGCAATGCAATGGAAAGGAATGTGAGTCTTTTATTAGACTTAGTAAGGCCTCTGTTACACCCTTGAAACTTCTCTTTGTTTCTAGCTTTCCAAATGAACCATATAATTTTAGTAGACAAGCAGTCCCGAAAACCTTGTAGTTCATTTAAAATCTTCCTTGAATTAAATAAAATCTCAGCCCAATTAAGTTGCCCATCATTTTTCCATATTGTCATATTATTATAGAACATATTCCAAACCTCTTTAGAATAGAAAATATAAAAAAATATGAATAGTAGTCTCAAGATCCCTGCAAATGCTGCAAATATCCACATCAATGTGATTAAATTTGATAGGGAGCCTTTGTAAAAGAAATTTCCATCTAAAACAAGCCTTCTTGGGCTCTTTAACATTCTCCCAAATAGAAGATATAATTTTTCTCCATTTATAATCATCCACATTAGTACCCCAGCAAGCATTAACATGATCTCTAACAGAAATATTTTTCATTATATCTTTATACAGGTTTTTCGCTTTAACATCAATAAGAGGTGAGCCATCATTCCAAACAAGATCATAGTCAAGGGCACAATTCCTAGAGGACTAAAGAGGAAAGGAGGCACTTTTGCAGGTTTCAACCAAGGTATTAAAAGTCCTAGAATTGGAAATATCCAAACTAAACTCATAAACCAGCTTGTCAAGGGTTTTAAGGTGACCATTCTCAAGAATATTATGAAAAGTGTGGATGCCAGCTTGGTACCATTTTTTTGTTGAACACCCCTGCAAGAGGGAAATGGGCTTGTTGTTATGCTCCAAGTTCCACCATGGGGAATAGTAAGTTTGGCTCTTATTGTTGTCATTAATTTGGATGTTGCAGGATTTTAATTTAACCTTATGCTTAACCAACTCCTAGGATCTCCATATGCTTTTAAAGACCACTGACCCAACTGGGGACATGGGTTGTTTTTTCAGAAGAATATCACATAGGGGTAAGCCTTTCCATTGCTTTGCATGCTTAGGATGAGCCTGAAGGATGTTATTTATGACCAACACCTTCCAAGGATCTTCACCTGTCATAGCCTTGGCAATCCATTTTGCTACCAAGGTGGTTATACAACACCATTCCCAGTTAATCATATGCCTTTTATTTTTTCCTTTCCCATCAGACCACAGGAAGGCTCTAATTCTTTTCTAAATTTCATTTACCTGGTAGCTACTAAAAAACCAGACTGATAAAAAATAAATACTATAAGAAGAGAGAATTTTTTGGCATATTTGAAGCCTCCCAAAAAGGGAGAGATAATGCATGTTCCAACTCTCCAAATTTTTAATAATATTCTTACTAATCTAGAGCCACATTTCTTTTAAGTTAGGACTGATGGAAAATGGGATCCCCAAATACCTGACTAGCTTACTAGGGCCCCCCATTGAAACTCAAAGTTTTGAAGCTAGGTAGATGGGGAGTCAGACCAACCAAGAATGATTGATTTTTGCACCAAAATTTTGACAAAATATGTCAAGTTTTCTCATGAGTACCTCCAAATTCTTCTCATCAAGTTCAACAAAAATGGCAGTGTCATCTGCAAATTAGATGTTTATAAGTTCATTTCGGTTAGGGAGCGTGATCCCTTTAACTTTAGGGGAGAAATTTTGATCTCTCAACAGATAGTGCAAGGCATCAGATGTGATCACAAAGAGGGTTGGGGCAAGCAGGCATCCTTGCCTAATAGAGCTTCCAAGGATGATTTCTTTAGATAAAACACCATTGACATCAACTTGGGCAGTTGCATCTTTAAGAAGAGTGTCAAATGCATTGCAATACTTGTCAGGGAAGCCAAAACCTTCTAACATTGCTCTTAAAAAGGGCCATTCTATTCCATCATAGGCCTTTTCAAAATCAAGCAATAACATTACATAGTTCTTGTTGGATTGCGTAGCCCATTCCATGGCCTCCCAGCTCGTAATCAGATTTTCTAAGATGTACCTCCCCTTAATAAAACTAGTCTGAGTGTTGTTTATGAAATTAGGAAGGATGTTTTCCAGTCTCATGGAAATGGCCTTTTCCAAAATGATGTAGAGGGTCAGGGACTTTGAAAGAAACACAAAGTTTTAAGGCTATTAATGATTCACTCTCAACCTTCCAACTAGGCACCAGCATGGAGATAAGGCCTCAATAATGCACCAAATGACTTATTTGATTTCCCTATGGACCCAAACCCTAGGAACACTCTTACGAAACCCAAAAAAAAAAAAATTGAATGATTTCAAAGCCCAACCCTTTGACTTAGACACAAAACCAAATTTTCACCTTAACTAGGCTACTAGCCCAACTAGGCCTCTAGCGAAGGATTTTTGACTTTGCACTCAAAATTTCCAAAGGAACCCCCAATCTAATGACTATTTCAATTGTGTTTTGTGATGAAAAACAACATATCCAAACCTTGATATCACTTGCTTCAGACAAACCCTTCCAAAATCTGTTGTCTCCTCAAAAACTAGGCCTAATTAGCCCACTTTTTCAAAGCAACCCCCCTTTAAACTCAACCCCTGACCATGAAACTTTCAAAAGTCCCTTAAAATGAATCAAAACCAAGGATTCCAAGTTTTTAGGCCTCTATGACACTTCTAACATGCTCAAAAACAAAACCCTCCTTAACTTGCCTCAAAAACTAGGGCTTCTTGAAAACTAACCTTCCAATCACTTCCAGAACTTTCTCATTGACTCTACACCATTAGGGAAACATATTTAGTCTATCCCAACTCAAAAAAATGCCCCTCATTAAGGCATATCTTCTGCTGCTATACCCTAGCCTCCAACTTCAAGCACTTTGCATTGTGAAATCTTGGTGTACACCTCAATATTCTTCTTCCCTGCACATTATTTTGTTAAATATGTATGTTACATGTTAGGAATGATCCATTTCACAGGTCACAGCAGCATTCTACCTTGAAATGGATCAATCATCCATGAAAACCACCAAAACTAGTGAAAATTTTGTGTTATTCTTGAGGACAGTCAGTAATATGTTACAAAAACTGATTCCTAACGTCTATCAGATCATTCAAGAGGTTAATTGAAAGTAAATAAAGGTTCTTAAACCATCTAATTGATTATAAATTCAAAAGGAATCAATAGATCATCAAAAAGACTCAAGAAAATGCAAGAAAACTGTGTTTTTTCACTATTTCCTGTAGCAGTCCGTACAGTCACTTCTCCAAACACCCAACCTTTGTACAAATGACCATTTTTGGGTTATAGAACCATCCCCCAACTGATCCAACTGATTGGAATTGATTACAATGCATAATTAGCTCTAAAACACCTAAAACTCCTTTTCCCACCTAAAGTGAAATTCAAAAATTTGAAATTACAATCTTGAAATTTATTAAATTCTATTATCTAGAAACCATTGGATCTTCAATGTCCAACCTTATTTGACCTAATTAAACCATTAGATTACTAATCAAACCCCTAGAACATTATTTTCCCTTTATATTGCATTTTGGTCCTAGGATCCTTATCAGGACCCTTAGGATAGTTGACTCTCTCATTGCATTTATCCTCTCCAAATGCCATTATAGGCTCCAAGATATCATAATTGATGCTTTGAGGTGATTGATAGGTATTCAAGACCCCTGTATTCTCTTGTCTCCTAAAGAGTTCCTTGAAGAGCTTGGGTGCTCCTGCACCATTCTCCCCAAGAAAGAAAGAATTATTGCCCCAAGAAGCATCCAACTTGTTGCTGCCATAATACTCCTTGTTCCTGTATGTTTTCATCTTCACATGACAGGGCATGTAATCTCCCAAAGTCATTGTCGTCCTCTTCTTCCAATATGCGCTCATTTCATTCATCATGTTAGTGTCAAAAATCTATTTTGTTTGTCCTTTTTGCTACTTGATAATAGCCTATCCTTGTACCCTATTTCTGCCTTTATTCCACTCATTTACTTGTGAAAGAACACCACTCCTATTACCCTCAACAATAGGGCATTCAATACTCCCAATCTTAATATTGTCTAAGTCCCAAATATTCTGATTTTTAGGACTGTACTCTTCATATATCTGCTGCAACTCATCATTCCTCTTCCAACCAATATCTTCCCCTGTCTTACCTATATTACCCTACTTATTCACCTGCAAATGTTTCTCAAAATAGATCATAAAACTTTCATTTGACTGCTCCAAAGGCAAAGGCACTAATTTATATCTAACATCTCCTTTATGCACCAAATATGTATTATGGAATCCATCATGCAATGTCCTCCTAGCATACTGCCATTGCTGCTCTTATCATTGCTACCTTGTCCGTGTTCTCTATTACCTCTGCCCTTGTTTGAAATATCTCCTCTTCCACCATTGCTTGATCTTTCTTTCTTCCTCTTCACCTTTTCTTCTGCTCTAATGGCCAGCTAAAAACATTCTCCTAATGTCCTCGGCAATTGCAAACCAATCTCATCTTGTAGATTATACCTCAAGCCATTGATATACCTGGCTATTTTCTCATCCTCTTCCTCATAACCTCCTATAATACTAAGCTTGTGAAATTGCTTAGTATAGGACATAACATCCAAGTCCTTTTGCTTTAAATTCTGCCTCATCCTCTTCACATGAATGGTATAATCAGATGGTAGGAATTGTTCCTTGACCAAACTCTTCATCCTTGCCCATATAGAGACCTTTGCCAATCCCCTAGCCATCCTATCATTCTAAAAACTAGTCCACCATGTCAATGTTGTGCCTCTCAACTTGGTTTTGGAAAACTTAACCTTCCTCTCTTCACCCATCTCTTCGAACTCAAAATAGTTCTCTAAGGCATCAAGCCATCCTAACACCTCTTCACTATCCATCTTCCCTTGATAGATAGGAAAATCTATGTGACTCTTTCCTCCATGACCTTGTACTGCTTTCAACAACCTCACTAACCTCCTTTCCTCAGGGTCTTCTATCTCAACTGCTGGTTGTTCTTGATTTACCCTCACATGCTCTTCATCTTCATCATTATCTTCTTGGTTTTCTTGCTCTTCTCTTCTATTTCTCTCAAGGCTGTTTATCCTTGCTTGCATAGTATCTCTCTCCCTTCTCCATTGCCTTTCTTCCCTTGCTCTGGCCTGCTCTCTTGCTGCTTCTTATTCCCTTCTTTCTCTTCTCTCCCTTTCCAAGATTTCCTTCAACTCTTCCAACTCTCTTGCCAATTGATTTTTTGGTGCCATTGCTGTTTCTTCAACCCCTAAAGGACCTACTCACTACTCTTATACCACTCTGATGCAGAGGGTTAGGGACTTTGAAAGAAACACAAAGTTTTAAGGCTAATAATGATTCACTCTCAACCTTCCAACTAGGCACCAGTATGGAGATAAGGCCCCAATAATGCACCAAATGACTTATTTGATTTCCCTATGGACCCAAACCCTAGGAACACTCTTAAGAGACCCAAAAAAACTTGTTTTGAATGATTTCAAAGCCCAACCCTTTGACTTAGACACAAAACCAAATTTTCACCTTAACTAGGCTACTAGCCCAACTAGGCCTCTAGCGAAGGATTTTTGACTTTGCACTCAAAATTTCCAAAGGAACCCCCAATATAATGACTATTTCAAGTGTGTTTTGTGATGAAAAACAACATATCCAAACCTTGATATCACTTGCTTCAGACAAACCCTTCCAAAATCTGTTGTCTCCTAAAAAACTAGGCCTAATTAGCCCACTTTTTCAAAGCAACCCCCCTTTAAACTCAACCCCTGACCATGAAACTTTCAACAGTCCCTTAAAATGACTCAAAACCAAGGATTACAAGTTTTTAGGCCTCTATGACACATCTAACATGCTCAAACACAAAACCCTCCTTAACTTACCTCAAAAACTAGGGCTTCTTGAAAACTAACCTTCCAATCACTTCCAGAACTTTCTCATTGACTCTACACCATTAGGACAACATATTTAGTCTATCCCAACTCAAAAAAATGCCCCTCATTAAGGCATATCTTCTGCTGCTATACCCTAGCCTCCAACTTCAAGCACTTTGCATTGTGAAATCTTGGTGTACACCTCAATATTCTTCTTCCCTACACATTAGTTTGTTAAATATGTATGTTACATGTTAGGAATGATCCATTTCACATGTCACAGCAGCATTCTACCTTGAAATGGATCAATCATCCATGAAAACCACCAAAACTAGTGAAAATTTTGTGTTATTCTTGAGGACAGTCAGCAATATGTTATAAAAAATGATTTCTAATGTCTATCAGATCATTCAAGAGGTTAATTGAAAGTAAATACAGGTTCTTAAACCATCCAATTGATTATAAATTCAAAAGGAATCAATAGATCATCAAAAAGACTCAAGAAAATGCAAGAAAACTGTGTTTTTTAACTATTTCCTGTAGCAGTCCGTACAGTCACTTCTCCAAATGCCCAACCTCTATAAAAATGACCATTTTGGGGTTATAGAACCATCCCCCAACTGATCCAACTGATTGGAATTGATTACAATGCATAATTAGCTCTAAAACACCTAAAACTCCTTTTCCCGCCTAAAGTGAAATTCAAAAATTTGAAATTACAATCTTGAAATTTATTAAATTCTATTATCTAAAAACCATTGGATCTTCAATGTCCAACCTTATTTGACCTAATTAAAGCATTATATTACTAATCAAACCCCTATAACATGATTTTCCCTTTATATTGCATTTTGGTCCTAGGATCCTTATCAGGACCCTTAGGACAGTTGACTCTCTCATTGCATTTATCCTCTCCAAATGCCATTATAGGCTCCAAGATATCATAATTGATGCTTTGAGGTGATTGATAGGTCTTCAAGACCCCTGCATTCTCTTGTCTCCTGAAGAGTTCCTTGAAGAGCTTGGGTGCTTCTGCACCACAAAAGTTTGTACGACACATTAAGAAGAGTAATGGGTCTCCATTTTTAGTAAGAGTCTTGTCTCCCCCTTTAGGCAAAAGCTTTATAATGCCTTTATTTATGCCTTTACCCAAGGATCATTTCTTTAGAGCCTCTTGGTAGATTTGCAACAAGTCGTCACTTATCCAGTCACTAAAGGCTTTGTAGAACTCTATAGAAAGCCCATCCCACCCTGGCGATTTGTCATTTTGTATAGAGCTAATAGCTCTTGTGATTTCATCTTTTGTTGATTCTACTTAAAGTTTAGGGGAAACTTCTTTACTAATTTTCTTGGGAATGAGGTTCTTTACAAGATCTCTAGCCTTCTTGTTACCCTCTTGATTTCCTTCGGAGGTAAATAACTTTTGATAGAAGATTTGGAACTGATGAACAATTTCTTCCTGAGTATTCAACATTTTTCCTTCATCCCAAATATGACCAATCTTCTCCTTACAACTTTTTTATTTAATGAACTTGAAGAAGAGCTTAGATCCCTTGTATCCATGATCCACACAATTGAGCTTGGCCCTGATTTTAAGCCCTTTTATATTCCTCTCTTGGAGACACCTGAGATCACTCTTGATCTTTACTAGAGTTTCATTGAGTTCATTGTTAGAGGGGTCATCCTGAATTTTAACCTCAACATTGAACAAGTTTTCTTGTAGCTCATTCTCCCTCCTTGCATCCTTATCCCTTTCCCTTTCAATGGTTTGGAAAATATTTTTCCAAGCCTCCACATTCTTCTCCCATCTTGCAATTGTTGATTCTTCTATAAGCAACCAATTGTTGATCTCTCTAATGGATGTTATGTCATCTCAACAATCTTCATCCTACAAGAGTTGGGCATTTAAAATGAATTTAGGACTCTTGAGGGCCTTAGGGGGAATAATCTTCTTAGTGGAGACTTGATTTTTGATGGGGTGGTGGTCAAAAAGTGTGTAGGGGTACACACTAACCTTTTGCCCAGACTTATCAAGGATGGAATTTACAGTTGATTTATTGGCATAGAATCTATCAAGATGAAAATAAACCATGCTCTTCCCTTGTTGGGTGTTACGCCAAGTATACCAAATCTTTTTGCAATCCTTTTTTGCCTTTTCCAAGGGGTATGCACGACTTAACTTTTTTTTTAATCTCTACCAAAATTTCCTCTTAATACCTTTCCAAGCCACATCCATGCCACCCCACTTATCCTCAAGATATTCCACCATGTTATTTAGTCACCCCCAAGCACCCAAGGAACCTCAGGAAACTGAGAAGACATCCACTTCCAAAGCTTGACTATCTCCTTATGATCATTTGGAGCATAAACTGAACCAATTCTTTGGAACTTTCTATCTCTTTCCAAGACAATCCACACCACCCTATTGTAGGGGGAAGTGCCATGATTGGTTATGAAGGCTTTCCATTTGTTGGCAAGAAGGATGGAGGTCCCCCCTCTTCCCCTCTCATGCTTTGAGGAGAAATGATAGGAGTCTTTCCAAATAAAATTAAGATTAACTTCCAAGGTGAAATTGGTTGCTTTTGTGTCTTGCAGCAAGACAACATCTTTATTGGCCTCGAGATTAAGGAATCTTCTTATAACATACTTCCTAACAGGGGACTCCAGTCCCTGAATATTCTAGGAAATAAGATTAAGATTCATATTCTCTTGACAAAGGTGTATCCTCTTGGTTACTCTTGAAGTTCTCAAAATATTTAGGCCACTTCTCCTCAATCTCTAATCTTTTGTGTATAGGAGATTGCAAAACCCAGCTAGTGTTCTTTCTTTTATGCTTAACCAATTGCACGATTGAATTGTTGGTTATGACATTACCATACTTTCTCGGCCTTTCAAGCCCTTTCTTGGCATTAAGAGTCTTGTGTGACTTACCATTGATGATACTCTCCTCAACCTCACCCTCAATCTCATCAGTAGTGTTAAGGGTCTCCATATGGAGAGATACCAATGTTGGCTTGGAGCCGAGGCAAGCATTCAGTTCAAGGCCATTATTGTTGTAAGGGGAAAGCTTATTTGGATCAGTACTGATATAATCCACATCTTCCTCTTGGGTAGAACTTAGCTTAGGATTATGAGCAATGTCATCTTCTGATTGGCACAATATGTTGGTGTTATATTGCTTGGGATCAGGCAAGGATTGGGGGACAAACAACTCTGAAACAACCAAAGTTGGTGCCTCATTTGTGGTGGGTGAGCAAGGTTCCCTTGGGTCCCAGGGGCTCCCAATCAAGTCAACATCAAAAACATGATTACCTCCCAGATCAATTTTCTCAATTTTAGTTTGGCCATCAATTTTTTTGACATGTTGAGTGGTGATAAGGCTAGATTTTCTAGTGTTAGCAAGGTTGCCCGAGAGATGGGTCTCCTCAATTTTCTTCCTTAGAGATTGCATAAATTTTTTTTGTGCATTAAGCTTCTCAACTTGGGATTTACTTAGGGTGAGTGAGAGACCAGAGTCACAGGGAGAAACGGGTCCAATGATAGTGTTAACATTAACATCCTCCTCATCACCCAGCACGCCAAAAAAATTGTTGGTTGGAATAGAATTGGAAGAGGAACCAGGACATTGGGAAGATGAAGAAGTGTCATCCCCAAACTGATCAGGGGTCCAGGACCAACCCCCATGGTCTGGCACCACCCGAGGTGAGGTATCTCTACTGGAATCAGATTTTTCTTCCTCGCAGGTCTACGACACACTAGGGTTAGATGCCCGACTATCCACCCAACCAGAGTTGGGAATGAAAACCATCTTTTCAACATTTTTATTAATTAAAGGGAAGTTCTTTCTGATGTGTCCCTCTCTATGGCACAAGCAGCAATAATTTAGGCTACCCAGAATTTCAATGGGGAAGCTTATGGTTTTTTCTTCATCTTCAATTAGAATCCCTGGTGGGAATTCAATCCCTGGGTTCAAGGAGACCAAGGCTTTGGAATCCAAAAGGGGGAGGGAGGCTTTGGCTTCATCCACTCTATTCACATTACCAAATGGAGTGATTAGAGCAGGGACAAGATTCCAAAAATTTGGGGGTACGCTTTTAATCACTACCCACCTCGGGCACAAAAGGGTGAGGACTTCATCAACAATAGCCAATAGAGACCAAGCTAGGGCACGAAATACACATCCGCCAACACTCCAATAGGATTTGGCAAGAGCCTTTTTCTGTATTTCATGAGTTTTGAAGAACACAAAAAAAAACCCCTTCTGGATCAATCTAAAATAATTGATTTGGATCCCAAATTTAGAAAGCCACACATTTGAGCACCAAGTGTCTAAAATTTTTTTGGTTGGGGTATTGCTAAGGTCAACAACCACAAAGAAGATTGCTATTTCTTTTAATCTATTATTTTCAGTTTTAATAACTGATTTCATTTCAGAATTAGGAACAAGTTTAATGAAGCCAGGAGTGCTAGAGGCCTTACCTTCTTCAACTTCGTTGACACCCACCTTATCCTATTGGACATCAAAAATAGCATTCATCGAGAGACTCACCTCGCAGCTGACAACATCATCTTTGAAGGTTTTTGGCTGTGGAGGCACACCGTTAGGGTGACCTTGCTAGTTGGGGGATTCCATTCATGCCCATGTGGGTCAGGCCAACAACTGGGCTCAACGTGCAAAGGAGAAGATCTAGCACACATAGGGCATCAAAAACCCTAACACAAGCAGATACAAACAAAAACAAAAAACACAAATGAAAATAAAAGAAATCCCACACAACAATAAAACCATGGGGAAATAAACCTATGTTGACGAGTATGAAGCCTCCTCCACCTATTGCCTTAGAAAAAACCACGTAGATGTCGCGCCAAAATCGCTCGATCGCTTGTCTTCCCTCAAAATTTTAATTTTTCATATGATAATTTAATATTACATTATAATATCATATATTTATTTTAAATATTGTATGTTTAATATTTATTTATATTTATTATTTTAATATTTTATATGCATTTATTTTAAAAATAATGAGTTTCTTTTATTTATTTAATTTATTTGTAAGAGATAACTATATTAATTTCCCAAAAGACTGCAATACGCCTTCATAGCAAGTTGCTAAATTTGTAGAGAAGCCCTTACTACCTAGCCCAAACACCTTTCGACTATCACCACTGGCCATATCAGCCATCAAAACTTATCAGACTAAAACATAACCCTTCCCTAAGACCATGGAAGCAAAACAAATATAGACACTAAACTTAAAATAGACAAAAGAGGCACCACCACCAAACAACAGCCATACAAACTATACTTTTTATAAACAAAGACCTTTGAACCAACCAGACCACACAAACAATGGCTAAAAGTTGTTCATCTTGGAAAATTGAGTGAATTCTACCACCCATTCAAAGCCACTAACCTACTCCATCGCTAACAACTTCTTCAAGAAATTGACCTCGTAAGCAACAATTTGGAAGTGCCTGACCAATGCTATGCCTTTGAGTTCCAATAACAGGGGATAAACCTTGATAACCTCTCCCGTCACCTTGATTAGTGGAAGATCCCAAGGTTGAGGCATGCCACAACCTAGGAGAGTTGATTTCATCACCTCCTCCAAACCACTAAGGAGTTATTTTTTTGAAGAGCTTGCAAACTAGTTCCTTGGCCTTGACTTTAGGGATTTTAATGTCTAGCACTGACCTAAGAAATGAGAGACAATATGGGTATTCACCTGGGATTGTCTCCCAGTTCACCAGAAAATCCTTCCCCAAAATCATTTTTATAGTAATGATCGCATGTGGATCAATTTGTAGCATAATTATGTTCAACTGTTGGTCAATGATGAGCTTGAAGGTAGTCTGTCAAACCTTATAATCAAGTTGTATGGGTGTGTCCTACCCAATACTTATCACTGCATTAGACGAGATTTTGATAATGAATTTGGAGCACTCTTTCCATGACTACCATGCAGAGAGCATAGGAACCAAACCAAAGATGGTGAAAAGATGAGCCCAAAATCCGCATTTGAGGATCCTTCACCATTGGGCATGCTAAGCTTACCATACTGTATATCAGCTATCATGCCTTGCCAAGATTTTTGATCACCTTCCACTTGTCCTCAATCATGCATCCTACCTCATCATGATGCCAACTGGGAGGATGGTCGTATCGAGCCCAATTAGTTGATGAGGAGAAATATCATAACTTGTAGCCGCCGAACTTTGTAGGCACATATTAAAATTAATGTCTTTTATTGAAAAGTCTTTTCACCAACCTATGGGCAGGAGCAACGTACAGAAAAAAAATCAATGTGGGTACTACGGAACACCCGAACAATCATCCCAAATGGCCAACGTGGAATGCCATGCAGACCCCAACCCACCAAGTAAATTGTGGACCAAGCCAACCTACCATCGCCATATTGATTATACAATGTTGATAGATGCAGTCTCTCCACATCCTCGTTGTGGAGGGACACCCACCCTACTGCTCACTATTTTGTTTTATTTTATTTATGAAGAGTTATTTTTTTAATTAATTTAGAGATATTTAAGAAATATCTTTTATTATTATTATTAATACAAAAAATTATAGCTTGGCCCAAGTTGGGTGAATCCACAAATTTGGGACTTCATTTCCAATATGAATACACTACATTAATACAAATAGTCAAAATCCATGAGCACATTAACCCAACAAAGGCACAAAGCCTACAAACACATCGATCCAAGGAGGGTCTATCTGTTCATGTTCGTGACTTTGATGAACTCACTTTCATCAAAGTCACCAACATGAACAACAACTTCAATGCAAAGGTTCAAACTCATGAGCACAATGGATCAACATGGACACAATGCCCACAATCAAAATGGTCCAATGAGGTTTGAACCTTGGTGGCTATACAACAATACCATAATTTAACCATTCAGTTGTGAATGATAAGAAATATTTTATTTTATATTCTTTAAAGAGTTATTTTATTTACTTGAGAGTTGTGACCTACCTCTAAATCATATTCTCGTCCAACTCATCTATTTAATAGATAACACATTATTTAATTCTAAATTGACAACAAACACATTTATTACAATATTATAAAACAAACGCTTGTCACACACTTTCTTTTTAACTTCATTAAATTCAATAAAATATACATGTTTTTGTTTGTTTATTTTTATCTTTTTAATAACTCAATAATTACCTAGAAGTAAATATAATATACATGTTTTGTTTTGGTTTTTTTTGGGGGGGATAACTCAATAATTAGAGGTAGATCAATTTGATTTGTTCACCTCTCCTAGGTATGTTAACATTCTAACGTTTTTTGTGATAACCAGAACCTCTTCCTTTCCTGTCGCTGTAGCTGCCTTGACGAACACCATGTTATGCCGCAAATTGTTTGTTGTTGCAGCACCTCCCATCAACTCCAATATATGCTACAAACTGTTTCTTCTACACCCATTCCATTTTCGCAATGTTTTCTCAATAGAAGCTCATTCACAGACCCTCTTTTCACGCTTTGCCTCATCCAAACTTCACATGTCTGAGGCTGACATCATTCGAATTTTCAACAAGTTCCCCAAATTGCAAAAGCTTCAAACCCTCGACAACGTGGAGAAGGTTATTCATTCGTTGAAGCAGCACGGCTACAGTGAAGTCCAAATTTCCCATATAGGGAGGATAAAGCCCCAAATTCTTAGAACTATAGAAAGAATATTGGAACCTAAGATCAAACTGCTGAAAGATTTTGGTTTTGTGGGTTGAAACCTGGCCAAAATTTTGAGGACAAATCCATTGATTTTGACTTACAGCCTCAAGAACAACCTTCTTCCCAAGATGAAGTTTCTAAAGAATGTATTTCAATCCCAGGAAGTGTTCGTTGAAGCCCTGACGGGAGCACCAAGAATTATCACTACTAGCTTGGAGAAGACCCTGAAGCCCTCGCTTGCTTTCTGGGAAGGTTGGGGTTTTTGTGGAACAGGGCTTTTAAGCTTCTTACGGCTATATCCGAACGTTCTCTTGCACACGTATCTAACGCCTACGCAGATGGATCTCATTCACAAGATTGGCGCTGACAAAGAAAGAAAAATGTATAAATATATTGTAGGTATAGTGGCTTTAAGAAGCACAAAAACGTTAGAGGCCAATCTAGAGAATCTCAAACTCTGCGGTCTCTCAGCAAAATAAACCCGGCAACTACTTGGAGTTGTCCCTCTAGTCTTTACTTTCTCCAAGGAAAATGTTCGTGAAAAGATGAACTTTCTAGTTAATACCTTGATGCTCCTTCAAATTATGTAGTGAAGCACCCTACTTTGCTGCAAAGCAGTTTGGAAAAGACTACGAAGCCCAGGTTTATGGTTTGGCAGAATATCAAATCCATCAATGCCCTCGAGCTTCCTCTGTAGATGATATTAATGATGCCAGAGACAAGGTTCGCTAACAATATTATAAAAGGGCATCCTGAATCTAACATACTGTGGAAAATTCATGAAAACGCCATCTCTAACGCCTCCAACTGCACATAGAGCTCAACCAAACATAATTTTTGGATGGAGAAAGTGAGAGTGAGGTCTCAAAAACCACAAGAAAGTTATTGATCTATTCTTTGGCAGAGGGGAAAAACCCTCTAAATCCAGGTGTTGGCCGTGAGCATTTAACATTCCTGTAGGTACTATATTCAACAACATGAGCTATGTCGGTATTCCCTCTGTCCTGCGTTCTGTGTCTAGTTGCTCTTCAAAGCAAAGTATGCATTGTAGTTATTAAATGCTTTATGTGAGCTAAGTTGTATCACTGCAGCCATTGAAGTGTGATGTAATTGTTGAATATTTAATAGATAGAAGTTTTGTTACATCCGAAGTCATCTCAGAAATTTTATCATTATATTCCAAATGGCAATTATGCTAGTGCAAGAAGTGAACGATTATATATAATGTTTAGAAACAAGTTTCCCCAAATGTTTGCAGAAGTAGTAATCATGGATTTGATTTAAAGCCATTTATAACACTGGAGTCAATGTCTTAAGATGTAATACAAGTCCCTCAAAGAAAACAAGAAATCGGTAAACCAGAACAACAGGCTTTTCGATTTACAGAGGAAGTTCATCAGGAATGGAACAACATCACAAGACATTATGAGTTGGAAGTCAGTTAATAAATGGGTTTAAGCAGAGTTTTGGGACTGACACTGACCAGTTCAATTTCAGGCTCTGGTAGGACAAATTAAAAAATTGTATTTCAAGATAAATTGGATTTATAATATTTCCAATTCAGAATAACATCAATTATGAAATGCACCTTATGGAAGAGCTCAAAAGTTTACAAAATTCTGATATAAAGAAATAAAGGCTTCACTCACAAGTCAAAAAATCATAGGCTGTATAAGTTTGTAAAATAGTTTACATCAATAGGCAGTGACAAGCGCCTGATAGCTGTTGTGCAGATCTAACACTTATGGCATAATTAACCTTGGTGATCCGTGCTAGGACAAGTAGGTGATTATCACCAATCTGCCCAAATCTGATATTGACACCTGGCAAGGAAATTAAGATTAATATAAACAAATAAGGGCAGTTTTTACTGTCAAATGGCAGCTGGTTAATTGGTGCAAGTTCCTCAAGTCCAGGTCTTGGTTGTGAGGTGATTTTTCTGGGCCTGTTATGGCGATCTTACCCAGCCCAAACTATAATCAGCGATCTGTAGTGTTTCCCCCCAATGATGATAACAACAGGACGAGCATCTAGATCCAATTTTCCTCCTAATGACTTTCAGGACAGCTGATAGGAGTTAGTTATGATTTCACCCAGGTCTGCGGGGAGTTTTCCCTGTTAGCTAGCAGCTAGAAGCACTCAAGTCAGCAAGGAATTCATCTCCTATGCCCAGTGACTGGTGGTCCTTCTCCCAGAAGCGGATTAGATGACAATGGTGGTGCCTCTCTTCAAGATGTTTGGCATTGTGGCTTATAGCCTGAGTATGCTCTGAATGGTTTGCCAATCAATACCCTAACGCTAGTCATCCCTAACAATGCCATAGTTACCAATCAGTACAGTTGCAACCCCAGAGCAGAATTGAAGAGGAGATAGTTTTTGTCCTCACCACACTTGATTTTGTCCAAGGGATTTTGTCCCTGAAGTGGATCGCTCCAATGCAGACATCAGTAAATACTTATTTTATGATGATCAAGATTCAAAATGAAGAAAAGAACTTGTAAATATATCTTTCACAATTTAGGGCCCATGGGCCACCTTTGGCACCAAGTTTAAAATTTTAAAATTTGCTATATATAGTGTTAAAAAAACACTTGTGAGTAAATAGTGTTGAGGCCAGCTTTAGAAAAGAAGGGACAAATTGCATGAATAAAAAATGCAAATCCTCTAAAAAATATGGAACAAGTTGCAAACTTTAAAATTTCAATGGACTGGTTATTGTGTTGCACCTAATAGATACTCAATTGGAGAAATTGCTCATGGTTTAATGAATTTGAGATCGTTCATAGATCAAAAAAACTGCCGAGGGTTTAAAGAAGTTGCTGCTAAATAAATAAATACTGAAAATGAAGATGAGTGTTTTAGGTTTTTCTGTTTAGGATTTTTAATAATGTTTTGAGTTTGTGAAACAAGGTAGGTCCAAGATTGATTGAGTCTCAGACAAGTTCTACCAAAAAATATAAAATGTAGAAGGCTCTGCAGGTTTCTATCAAAAAAATTTAGTTGACTGAATCAAGGCAACAAAACTTGTTGCTGCTGGCTCAACTCAGGATTTTGCAAGTCTACCATAGATGCATGGTCCCTCAAAATTATGTTTTTATGTGTGTTTTTTAGAGTTTTGGGAACAGGTGGATGGGTTTTAGAGATAGAGATTTTTTTTTCCATATTTTGTGGATGGTGGTAAAAATAATATATGAAAATTAATCTTTGTAAAACTAAGTAAAAAAATAACAAAAGAAGTTGCAATTTATAATTTATGTAAACAATATGAATAAAAGAAGCTCAAATTTGTACAAAGTTGTACTGTTGTACAACATTTTTTTTTAGGTAAGTGCTACCTTAGGGGTACCTCCCTTCATTGACTTAAAATAAAAATTTCAACTAGTTTTGGGGTACATCACTCAATGGTATATGTAGCCCACCCCATCAGCTACATCAACCATCCTATCTATAGCATTCTGGTCAATAAGACCTTGGTTTTCTTCCACAAACAGGCATGAATTAAGAAATATCATATTCTTTTCCACCCCTGTTTTGAATAGCCGCCATGCCTGCTGTAATTTCTACTTCTTTTTGTCTTTGTTTAAGCTCAAAACACCCAGTGTGAGCCCAAACTCAGGCTCCACGAACAAAGCGGTTGGCCTCATTAACTCTCTGCAGCTGCGACCCCAACACTTGCACATATATTTTGAAGAAGTGCTCCAGCACCTCCTCATCGTGGGTATGTCCCTGCGCCCAGAAATCTACCCCGGTCACCTTCTTGACCGCAGTCTTCTCTTTCTCTTGCATGAATGGAAGCAAAAATGTAATCTGCTCCTCATAGGTCTCTCTTGGGGGGTTGGCACCACCACCCAAAGTGCAACGACAAACCACCCCAAAGTGCGCTGCCATTATCAGTGTAGATCCAACAGTGGCCCCAAACAACAACCAAGCGATGGATGACCACAGACCCCAAATGGCCTAAAATAGCCTACTGTCACCTTCCATAAATGTCCAAAGAATCCACAAGAAAGATTTCCGGATCATATGGCCCCAGCGTTGGCAATGGTAAGTCTCATCATCAAAAGAATATTGCAGGCCAATGGCAAGTCGGTGACATAGCTGTGTACAATGGATGTTGCTGCCTCGAAACCACCATACCACCCCAAAAATCCATTATCCACGAATTGCTAGCATTAATCCACCAGTCTCTCCCTGTCAACAATCACCTCCAGCTCATGAGGTAGACATGACACCTCTAAGATTGCACTCTCCCGATCCAAACTAACTCCCATGTTGGCTAGCACGCTAGCTGCCATGTTGGCCTCCCTGTAAACTGGGAAATGGAAAAGTATTCTAACTTATTCAGCCTTTTCCAAATCAAGGAGAGTTGTCCACACAATTACCAATTTTGTATTGAGCAATTTTTAAATGTGTTGATGCAAATCTACGAATCACCTTCAATTTCAACTTCTTGAACACCTTTCTCTAGACAAAGCCAAAGACCTACGGCTACGGCTTCTATTTCAGCCTTGTTATTGGTGGCCACCCCAAGTTTCCTTGCCATTGCCCAAACACACTTTCCACAGTCGGATAATGCAGCCAGCACAAGCCACACCCAAGTTGCCTTTGGCAGCCCCGTCGAAGTTTAATTTGTGTCTTTCGGGCCGCGGGAGGACCAATCTTGCATCATTCCTGCGCTTAGCATTCTTGCAGACCACCAACCTTGGGGGCCTCGGCAACATCCATTTCTTTTGAATTTCATTGCCCCACTATGTGAATACAATATCTGACCTCAGGCGGCACTTGGCATTTGCCACCTTTCAAATACCAACTTCCAATCTCCTAATTACCTCCTTCACCGATAAGTGTTTCTCTTTAAATATTTGTCTATTACGCTCCTTCTCAAGGTGCCAGACCACCAAAGAGGGGGCAATCAGCCACAAATCCCCCCAAGGATCCTTGACTGTTGTACAACATTTTGTAGCATATACAGAGAATCTTAATGTCTTCACCATTTTGAATGGAAATTGTACCATTATTGCCACACCCCAGATGTTCCATTCTAGAGAACGACCCACAAACCCCAGGGATGTGTCCATTTTGTACACATTTTTAAGCATGCTACAATTTTCATATCTAATGCCTTTATTACTATACCGATCAAGCAATCTGTTGCCACTTTTTTAATGTCCTATGGTGGGATTTTGCCAACTCTCCCCTGGCCTATATGCAAGTATGTAGTGCAATCTCACATGCATCTGACAGTAAAAGCCATTTTCATTCTCTGTTATTAAATAGTTACATTTTTGAAAACATGATCTAGTCACAGTTACCTTGTATGACTTATTGTTTGTCTCTTACCATCACCGAGTGGTGCAGATACATTTAATCCATCAATACACACAAAAAATAAACTAATATACTTGAAAAAGGCATATTAATGCACAATAAATAGAAACATGCAAAATTGTTTTGATTACAGCACCCAAAAACAAAATTTTTAGTAGCTCATGTAAGTGTTGAAAATGAACTTCAATGCATGCTATCAACAGATCTTTGGAAAATGTCTTCCTGTGGAAGTGACTGATCTAAAATTCAGTCACTAAGAAAATTCCTACCTTAGAACAAACCTATAAACATGCCCACGTTCACAATTTAAAACAAAATTAAAAACTATCTATAGCTATCTGCAAGATTGTAATAATGGAGTATTTGCTTTACCACAACAAAACATTGAGAAAATAGTGTCTCAAGGAATAGTTTTAGAGAACCGATGAGAAAAAGTGATGTAGGCCTCTGAAATTGATGAAACCCACACATGTTTTCAGATGCTTGTGTTGTTACCAAAAATTACTGCAAACGTCTCACATGCAATTTTCAATGTAGGTAAGTATTCTCTTAACCTGACGTACGATCATAGTTTTGCATTTGCATGGACCTCAATTATAAATTTATAATGCAACAATACTGGAAAGACTTGTAGACATCAATACATGTTTCTAATGATAGTCAAGATTCAAGCTCCATCGGATAATGTAATGTACATGAAATGACCAATCAATTATGCTGTCATGAGTATATCTAAACCTTCGTGAGTATATCTAAACCTTCGTTTCTGCATGATAATCAAATAATGAAATCATGATTTTTAATTTGGATGGATGGGTGATTTTTAATTTTGAAATCATGATAAATCGAACATTCAATTGTAAAAATGATCAACCATTACGAGTAAATTAATTTTGAAGTTATATTATTGAAAAATCAATTGAACTTGAATATACATTATGTATTGATCAATGCGAGTGAATTCCATATGTAAATCAATAAAAATAAGAAAAACAATGTGTGAGAGAAAAAATGTAGAGTTACAATTCATATACACAATAGGATTTTTCAACCTAGTTATAAAGCAATCCATCACAATGGATATTTTTGGGGCCTTATTTAAAAGAGATAGCTAACTCCACATTTTCTTGATTGTAAATAAACAATATATAATGCTAAGAAATGTCTGTAAATACCCTACATAAATTGTTATGTTGATGGATGTGTTTTTGGTTTATTTTAGTAGTGTAGATGTGAACTTCCCTACCTTATTATACGGTTCCAATGGATATCTATGGGACCTTTGAGAGAGATGGCTCATTCCACATTTTACTGATTGTAAATACAACAATATATAATGCTAAGAAATGTCTGTAAATACCTTACATACATTGTTATGTTGATGGATGTGTTTTTGGTTTATTTTAGTAGTGTCGATAAATTTCCCTACTTTACTATGGCCATCCTACCTTTTCTCCTAGAATAATCTACACTTGGAATTGTTGTGATCCTTGTTACTTGTTGATATTTTGTTGATTTCCCTAAGATGAATATGGAGTACTAGTGTATCTTTTTTAATCAAATTGAATCACTTCTGATTATGATTTACAAACTTCTTCCATACAGATGAAGAATATACAGGTTAAAAAAATTTGTTGTTTGAATGATAATGACATCTAGTTTTTGCTTCAAAAAACATTGTGGCAATGATGAGGATTGATCTGATGTTGAAAGTGAAACACTTTTCAAGGCAAGGAAACACCTTTCATTAGGGCATGAAAACAATGCACACACTACTCACAGCAGTGGCCATGGTGGCAGCAGCTATAAACACGAAGATGTCTGGTCTATCTTAAGACCTTTCTACAAGAAATTCTTGTGGCTTTGCTTTTGAAGTCCATGATTTTGAAGTTTTAGCAGCTGTAGTTGCTTGTTGGGCTGATGATAATGGTATCTAAAGTTACATTCATGTATGGGTCTTTGGCTAAGACCTAAAACCATGGATAATTGAACTAATCTCCAGAATGAGCGTTGGTTTGGTGGAGAAAGTTTCCATATCCTTTTTTTAGCTAAAAGAAGACATAGATCTGATTTTTAGAAGTAGTAAAGAGGACTATATTTTAAAACATTAGTTCATGGATTTTGATCCTGCTTAAGATATGTCCAATGTAGTTCCTGTTTAGGTGAAACTTCCCCATCTGCCTCTAATTTTTTAGGATACAATTCATTGGCTACCATTGGTAGCACTTTGGGCCACTTTATTGATAAGGTTGAGCCAAAAGACAACTCTACATGTTTGTTACATCCCAAATTGTGACGTTAAAATTTACCATTACTAGATAGAGTAAATGTGAATTTTGGAGATGAATTAATGATGCTTGTACCTTCTTTTCAATATGAATGTTGTTCATTTGATGTTATTCTTGGTGAAATACCGCATAAAGGAGAATAAAAGGTTATTGATTTGTGAATAATATAACTTTTGAAATGTTTCATGTATTCTGCTATGTTTTGAGCATATGACTCCCGTTGTTGTGTCATCATGCGCAGGTAAGAGGACCATACCTCCAGGCAGAGGAGAGATATCACTCGGGGAGGAACTTGGTCGGGTAAACAGTAACGAGTACCAATTGGGCATATACACACATATTATAGACTAAGTAAGCTAAGTCATTTGTTGAGTTAAGGGTAAGTCATATGTAGGCTTGTTTATTAACATTAGGAGTCATATCTACTTCTGAATGTGTGAATAAGTGATGCTTGACAGTATAAACATATGTGGAATAATGTTTCTAGTTAGAGGTGGGCATGTGTATATGTATATATATAGAAAAATACGGTATGTACAAGTGTCCATAAGTATATTCATGTCGATACAACGTATGAGAGCAGATGGATATGCCATACATGTGCATTGATGTAAATGTATTTATGAATACGTATACATAAAGGAGATATACAAGTAAATATACATGTATATATACCCACAACTAACCTGTTGTATATATGTGAATATGAATATATATTATGATGATATTACCTCGGAATTTACATATACACATATATATACATATACATGAGTATGTATAGTGAAAGTATGCTGACTGGCTCGCAATATACATACGTATAATTTAAAATGTATATGTATATACATGTATATATGTAAAGGTAAATATATTTATATATTTAATATTATATTAATTATGTATATAATATAGTCTTTACAAAATATAAATATGTATACAAGATTATTTAAATTAAATTTAAATAATTATACATAAATATATAATGTAAATTAAAACTATATTATATACATATTTTAATATAATAAAATATATATAGATATATTTTATATAATGGAATTGAAAATCAAATGAAGTTTAAATAAACATTTTTATTTAATATTCAATAAGAGATGAAATTAAATCACGAATTTGAACATGACGTTTTTCTCAAAGATGAATATTTCATTTAAAAGTCGAAATCAAATTATTGTGATTTCAAAATTAAATCGAATATCATTGTCACAATTGCGCCAAGATTCAAATATTTCTTTTGGAACTATATCGAAATTATGAAGAGGAAAATAAAATATGGTGTTATGAGTTCATACCCATAAAAAAATGAAAATGGCAAATGAAATGGAAATGGTGCATGAAGAATCGCGCAACTATGATGGGGAAACAAAACGTGGCTAAAAGGAAGCCATTTGCAACTAGGAAATGGAGATGTGGATGCCATCTGACCTGGGATATAGTGTTGCATTAAACTGTCACTTATCCTTACCTGTTGAATCGTGCCAATACCAGAAGGTGTCATGATTTTATGAACTGGTCATGTGCAAAATAAATTTACTTCATTGCTGTCAGCTAATGGAAGTCGAAATCTTCTCTATAGGGTGACACATTTCTCATTTGAAACATTCCAAACCCCATTGGCAGCATAGATGCCTTTGAAAGAGGAATTGGTTAAAATTACTAACACTATATAAAGCCTGCAAATGCTCATTCATAACACACGAAATTGGAAATTAGAAGTTTGATTCTGTTCATTCATGAGTGTAATCTATTTTTGTTGTGAAAGCATTTATCTAATTGAGAGCAATATCTGAGTATTCATTATTTGTTGAGGGATTCTTTAAAACTGCCAAGGGTGTATTCTGTTTGTATTGAAAGAGCATTCTTCAGTTTTGAGAAAAGAAGTTTGAAATTTATCAACAGTTGGGTTAAGAGTTTGTTAACAAAGCTAGTTGGAAGTCCTTTGGCAGTAGGCTAGAGGAGAAGCATTCTCATATTTCAAACATCTAAGGAAAGCTCTTGTCAGGCATGTTAACTCTTTTCTTTTTCATGCTTTTTGCTATTCTTGTATTTAGAAGTAAGTCTGTTTCATATCCTTTGATTGAAAAGAATAGGGAGTGAAGGTTAACTATCTAAAAGGATAAATGATTATTTACAAAGAGATAATTTGTAAAATAAGAAGGTTTTTGCATGTCCTTTACTATTAGTTTTGCATTCATTAGTGTACAGAATACACTAGGCATTGAAGAGAAAATTGCATTAATTGTATTGCCTCCGTATAAGGAGTGTATGTTTGTATTTAGCTATTTAAATACAAGGGAATGAGTTGAGAGCATTTAATAAGTTACCGATCACAACCAGATATAAGTTAACTTAGTCAAGATAATGAAACTCTTAGGATGAGAATGTCCTGTATAAGGGAGATGGTTGTGAGTACTTGTTAGATCGTTCTCCTTTCTAGAAGTTAGTTTGTTGTAGGAAGTCTAGGGTACGGACTACCCCGATAGACCAACCTACGCGTAGGGTAAGAAAGCCTCAAGTCAAGTTGACCCTGGCTAGTGTATGTGACAGATGACCTATGTTCTTGATTGAATGTAAACACTTTGGCCAAAGTAGTGTAAGGAACCATTTAATTGTAGTACTACACTGTCAGATCACCGTGATCCCGAAATACATTCTAGTTTGAGAGTTGCCGGTTGCATAGAATCTAGCTATGTAGGATCACAACACTATGTCCAGTTGGTAGTTGTTAAAGGATACCCCACCAATCTCTTCTTTGAAGGGAGGGACGTTCATTGTAAAATGATCGTGCGGGGGACCGCATTATAAGTCCGTGGTTGGTGGAAAAACACTCGAGTGATGTTTCTCCTCCTCAACAACTGACCGATGATCCAAGACTTGATAGGCCAGACTCCTGGACCTTCTTACTTCTATTGGTGCCAAAAGCCTTCGGGGTATGTATGTATATCATTCTTCTTTACTTTGTAATTTCTTTTGGAATGAAATAGTTAAAAGTTGCAAAAGATGTATCATGTTTACGTATTTGAAAAGAAATTTTTTATCATTATGGCATTGTTCTTACTTATTGTGGTTGAAATCAATTTTAAATTTGACGTACAAGTGTGGTCATCACAATGTTTTTGAATCTATGTGGAAGTAGATTTGAAGAAATTTTTCCTTGAAGCCATCGAATTAAATCTAGATGGACATGTATTTATGCAGAAATTTGATTATAACCTGTTGCCCTTCAAATGTAATACATGCCATATTCTAAACATGGCCAGTTTGCTAAGGATTGCAAAAAGATCAGAATGTGCTTCAAGCACCTCAAAGTGTTGAACTCACCTTCATCAAGATAAAAATGTGCTTCAAGCACCTCAAAGCACTAAACTCACCTACATCAAGATCAGAATGTGCTTCAAGCACCTCAAGGCGCTGAACACACCATCACAAACAAAGCAAACATATGTCTTCAACAAGAAATAGTAAGTGGAATTAGATTATCAAATAGGGTCAAACTATTGTTGTTTTGAATATGTTTGAAATCCTAGGAGGACATACTCAAGGCCTTTCAAAAGGGGAAATGAGCAATAGAGCTGAAGTCAATTTGAGGGAAGTGCAAAGGGTTGTATGACAACAAAGCTCTTTGAAGGGAGGGGAAATATAAAACTATCAAGTTGAAGTTCATTTGAGACAAAAGTAGGAGGTAGACTAATTACAATTGAAAACAACCAATAAAAAAAATAGTGGTTCTTCCAAAGAATTGTCACATCCCCACAAAACCAACTTCTAAGACACCCTTAGTTCTAATGTAATTTGGATTAGGGAAGTTGCCAATTCTGTTGTTTTTTTTGGGGTGTGTGTACATGTGTGCCTATGTGTATGTAGACAATTAAGGTAACGATGGTTTATTTTATTTTACATGGATTGTTGAATTATGATGTCAATTATGCTTAAATCTAGCTAAATCGAGCATGTATGAATCAATGTTCCACAGAGACATGAACCCCCCAAAAATCTTGTTGTTTCCAAGATTTGGACGTTTATGAGACTCAAAGACTTCAAGGAAACATCCCCCCACTGTCCCCCCGCCGTCCCCCCATTTCTTTGCCGCCTCTGAGATGTCTCTCTTCTAAGGGGACTTTTGGACATCCCTGAGACTTCTAGACATCCCTCGAATTGGAAGAAACTTCTAGGTGCCCCCCTTAAAATTTGCAATAAAAAAATGATTTAAAAAAAAAAGTAAAATTTTTAAATTTTAAAGTATTTTTAAAAGGCTAAATCAACCATGCATTTGAATTTTTCTTCTATTTTCATTTTTCTATTTACACGACTGAGCCATGGGTGTCTAAGTTTGGGCAATTGAAAGTTACAGGTATGTAGGGTTTTTTCTGTTTATGCTTTGTTGGATGTCCATACCTGTCCCAAAGCTCTGATTCACGTTGCAATTGCAAAGGAAGGGAGGGGGCGAACCTTGAAAATGTGCAAGCATAGGCAAGGCACGTGAACTATTAGACTGAATGCCTCAAAGAGATGTCATCTCATGGGATACACTGTTCATTGTAATTATGAATCATGATATGATGATTATGAAATTCAAATTATGAAACGTCTAGTTCTCGTTCCAATGTCTATGAAGTGTATTTTCATTTTGATTTTCAATGTTCACTAGTTCAATGAAATCATTGCAATGTGTTTAAAGTTTAAAGTTTAAACTTTACTTATTCCTTATGCTTCTATAATTATACATCTTTTTATAACTATTTTTTCAAGTACTATATGTATTCCAGTGCCACCCCCTTGTCGCCCCCCACCGCCATCCCCTCGTTGTCCCCAAACTTAGACCCCCCGTCCCCACACCCCCAAAACGCATCCCTTATCGTTCCCTCATCCCTGTCCCCGAAATCCCATGGAACATTGGTATGAATATATTCATGACTAACCTAGACTAATATGTATTTGTTGAAATTTACGGGAAGAGTAAATACCAATCTTGTGGGTGCGAAGGTGCAAGCTGATGTGGACTATGTGGTATGATCCTACAAACACTTAAGTGTATGTGTGGTCCAGATTGAGGTTCAACCTAAGTTCTCGGTCTTGGTATAGGTACAACAAAAAAATTCCTTTGGTATGGGTACATGTTTGGAAATATGTGTGTGTGTGTGTGTGTGTATGTGCATATGTGTGTGTGTGTATAAATACCTCATAATTGGGAATCGACAAAATATTTAAATACCTCATAGTTTGCAAAAATGAAAATTCTCATAAATTCAAAATTTAGTGAGTTTTGATACACAATAAAAAATCTTCATATTGCTCTTTATAAAAAGCATCAAAGTCAACATTTGGTTCAATTTCACTTGAACCAAAATGAGTTACAATGTCACTTCCACTAGCCATGTACTATACAAGTTGTCTCATCTAAAGAGATTTCTAGCAAGTTGTGCAACAATTAAGTCAAAACACTCAAGAGTTATATCCCAATTTCTCATCACCCCCTCATTGTAATCAATTCTCTTACATGATGACATCGTAATAACTAGTGCAGATCTAGGAGTAGAGACCTCAATAGGGTTGTGTGAAGTTTCATCTCCAAAATTAAAATAAAACCCAATGCCATTTGTAAATAGCGCAATAAATCTTTTTCTGGTGTCTAAACCTTAACTACATGGTTTCATCATCATTGTTATTGTTACACCTATTGCACAATTTATGGTCCTCTGCCACTCATCTCAACTTTTGTTGCCCAATTTGCTTTGTTCTACCAACAACCTATAACAAGATTGCATGATTCTAAGTTCCTTGGCATCATCCAATGATCAAGTCACATAGTAAATTAGCTTTTCATACATTTTCACTACTTGATAACCTTTACACTTGGATTGTGTGGTTTAGAGACTTTTGCCAACTTTAGACCTTGAAACAAGCCACTTAGATTGTTATTTGCAGTTGAAAATGATAGTGATGGATCTAGAAAGGATGACCATATTATTGATATTATTATGTGGCTTATTATTAATATTATTGTTAAGTTGCTAGGTTATTTATTATTAATCAATTTATTTTTTTATAGTTTATTAAGTAAAAAATTATTAATTTTTTATTTATTTATAATCTATTTAAATATATTACAAATAAAAAATAATATTTATATATTAATTATTGTTATATAATTATTATGAATATTGTTTGTAATTTTTAATGTTTTGTATATGTATATATATTGTACCATTGTACATAGCTGTATCAAATCCTAGAAGAAGAAAAAAAAATGTCATATTGTGAATCCAAACTTTGAAGCCATACCCAAATCAAAACTTGAATTGACACCTTAAGTCTCAATAGTGCATTATGGTTTATTTATTAATTTGGGATTTAAGTGAAGAGACATAACCCTTTATTAAGATTGTAACTTTACTTGACTAATAGATTAGTTATCTTAACTAGTTATATGAAAATAGTAAAAATTAAGGGAACTTTAAACAATTAGATATAAATTTAAAAAGATATGGTTATTTAAAATGTTTTTACTATAGAGATTAAAAGTCAAAAATAGCAATGAAGTTGAAATATACAGAATTTTGAGTTTTGGTATCTATTGGTTGATAGAACTTCAAACTTTATTTGAAATTGACAAAAACATAAATGATGTACTTGTATGAAATAATTTGAACTTAATGTCCATAGCATAACAACAAAAATCTTTTGGGGAAAAAATCGGCAAACCAAAAGTATAAGATTTTTTTAAAAAATGGGAAAAAATTGGATTTAAATAAAAAGGTAAAAAATTGTAGAACAAGAGAAAAGCTATTTTTTTAAAAAAAATTGAAAGGCATTTCCATAGCATAGAAATATAGAGAGCAAAAAAAATAAAGAGTTTAACTAATGAATTGTAAAAAATAGATTTTTGTAGTTTATATTCATATCGTTGATTACATTGCACTGCACATATTTCAAACTCAAAGCATTAGTTCACATTGCATAACTAATAACTAGAAGCTAATAGATGACAAAGTTTCAATTACAATATAGTTTTTACAAAGTCAACCTAAGCAGTTATGCAATTACTTCACATTGCATAACTAATAACTAGGAGCAGCTGCCAATTGCATTTGCTTGTCATGGCATTCTATGGGACCACATTTCTTATGAAATGGCTTTGCTAGTTATTGCAAAACCATACTCTGTTACTTTGAATCAACAAGGTAGACATGTGAAGGCATTGAACACTGAATGGCAACATTTTATTAAACAAACAAAATAATAAGGCTTTACAAATACCTTTAGTAGTCACTGAAATTATTTTTTAAAAAGTTGTGATTGTATCTTGCATTTGGATGGGTTTTCTTTCCCATACTCGAAGTCTGAACTTGTAGTCTGAATGAGCTGAGCCGAAGTCTGAAGGAGCAGTCATGAGAGTCACTGTTGTTGCTTACAGACACAAAAATGACAAGGTAAAATGTATTCAATCAAACAAATGAAGCAAGAATACGTGTAAAACAATATGCTAACTAAAAGTTGCTTGTTAAAGTCAAAAACAGTAAAAAATGAGCATAACCATGTTTTGGATGATTAAATTGTGATTTTTCACAACTATTTGAGTAAAAGTCTACAAAAAATCAGTGCAGGTGATTTATTCCTTAAACCTTGATTTTTTATAGGGAAAAATCATTATAATATGCGATTCAAGTATTCTACTTGAATGCATGCCCCACATGATCATCAACAAAAGCAAAGAGATAAATGCTTTTGTTATGGATAAGTTCTACAAGTGTATATGGGGTGAAGTGCTAGGTGTAGACACATAAAATTGTCCTAGGCTTGCAACTCTTAGATTATTCAACATTGCCCCTTTCATTCTTAATAATTAAATAATTTTTAATTATTTAATTATTTTCTAAAAGTCATAATTCTTCTATTAATTAAATAATTTTAATTATTTAATTAATTCATTTTTATCTTTATTCTCCTCTTTGATTAATTAAATAAATTTTATTTATTTAATTACGCCACTAATTAGGTCTTCTTTCTAAAATTAAATAAATTCTTATTTATTTAATTTTTATCCACTTTCCACTATAATTAAATAATTATTTTAATTATTTAATTATTCAATAGCCTCTTCTCTCATTAAATTAAATAAATTCAATTTATTTAATTTGGCCCACTTCCTTGAATTTTGAATTAAATCATTATTTAATTTAAAATAGGTTCTTTTGTCACATTCCTCTGTAATTAAATAATATTTTTATTATTTAATTATTCATGGGTCAAACTGGAGTAAATAAATCCTATTATTTAATTCCTCCAGCAACCTCTTTGTCCGTGCCAGTCTTATCCTCCAAATAAATTCTTGACTTTTGACATCTCATTTAATTCTGACCCTTGATTGAATTATCTTATAATTCAATCCTGGCCCTTCATTCTTATCATTTGCCCTAATTTTGACCTAACTCTAATGCACAGCAACATTTAATCTTGATCATTGATCTTAGGGTTTTTGTCATTTGTTCATCCTGGCCACACATTCGAAATTGCAATTTTTATAAAAGGGCAATTTTACCCTCATTTGTCTCTCCAGTTCCTGTCAATTGTCTCTCTCTGGTTCATGTCATTTTTTGTCAACTTAGGTTATGGTCATTTAGCATTTGCAGTCATTTGTCATTCTAGCTTATTATTAGGTTATTTTCATTTATGCAAATCCTTCAACACTTGCATAGGACTTAGACACATGTCATAGTTGCTCATACAAATCTGAGGGCATCTTTATTTTCTGCAATTTAGGAGGTGTAACAAAGATGAACCATGGAAGTTGAAGACTAGGGTAATATTGCTCTTTTGTTTTCATGCTCACTTCCTTTGTACTTTGTTACTTCATTGGAATTTTAATGTTATTGTGCTAACCCCACTTAATAATAATTTTCAGATTTTCCCTTGATTACATTGGTGAACCCGACGTTGTTATTTCGGCTTTTCGTACGTTTTTTTTTGTTGTTTTCTGTTGTTTTGCAGGGTACAGGTACGGATCGCCGCAACATTTTTAAAAACAGTGTGACACATCAAATGCGTCGCGACGCACACGACAATAGCAGAGCCGCAATCGACATGTCACAACGCAACTGATTCCAATAACGACGCATCAGTTATTCCTGAGCCGCATCTGAAAACCCGAAAGCCGCATTCGAAACTCGCGCCACATCCGTCTGGTATAACATTTTTCATTCCAGTTTGGGGTTTTTATTTTCGGATTTCGGGTTGTTTAATCGTATGTGTTTCTGCATTCGGTTTTTATTCCTGCATGATTCAATAAGATTAGATCTTCTGTCACTAATCCTTTCTGGTAGTGGCTTTCTGTTTTGGTAGGATTTTTTGTTGTTTTCTGTTATTTTGCAGGAACAGGTACAGAGCGCCGCAACTGCCAAATCGAGCCGCAACTGCAAAATCGAGCCGCAACTGACAAATCGACGCAAAATCAACAAAAAATCGAGAGAAGACGCAAAATCGAGCCGCAACTGACAAATCGAGCCGCAACTGATAAATCGAGCCGCAACTGACAAATCGAGCCGCAACTGACAAATCGAGCCGCAACTGTGGTAAAAAAATTTCTTTCAGTTTTGAGGTTCTGATTTTTTGGATTTTTGGGTTTTTCTATTTACTGGTTTTCTAGTTTTCTATTTCTTTTCTGTGTCTTTATTCCTGCAAGTTAACTAGATTAGATTTTTCTTGTATTACTAATCTTTTCTTGTAGCGTGTGGCAATCCTCATTCGTGTGTCCAAGACCATTGCATATGAGACTACTAATATTCATTGTTTGCAGATTCACATGTCAAAGAAGGAATAACAAAACTTTGTGCTTGTTTTTCATAGATTAGCAAACATTTGATTTCGGTGCATATAAAAAGAACACATGTCTTCTTTGGTTGATTGTGCTTGCAAGATGGTAGGTGAGTATGCTCTCACTTGGTGAAAACCTTGTGATCAGAAAACCAGACCCATCTTTATTTGTTAATTACCCTTCACGATTTGGTATATCGGAGTATCCTCTCCCCTTGCATTAGTGCGATCCTGGGTGTAAGAGAAATGGTTACTGACTCTAGAACTTGGGCCATTCGGTGGGAAAAAGTACTCACTCCGTTCGACCGGTAGCACCACGGAGGACTTCCGCCCGGTATATAAAGTGGGTTCTTGGGAAAGCCCAAGAATCAGGTGTGGTTCCGAAGAGATGGATCGAAGGGGACTCTCGCATGGATCATGCCCACGAGCGGAATGCGAACTAAAACTCTTGTGTAGTAAGCCAAAATCCTTCTATTTGCTAGTGGGGGTGGTGTGAAGGCATCCACACTTTCGCAGTTTGTAGTAGATGTGATCAGCTCGCCATGGGAGTTTCATGGGGGTTGGAAGCTTGGTTGGCCTGAGAAGAGAGTGCACTGTAAGGGGGAGCCCGTGCAGCCAAGCTTCTGAATTCACACGCTACAGATATGTGGTTGGGGAAACCCGCGTGGAATCTAGTGAATATTGTCATGGCCTAACCTAGGATTGTACTTATTGGATGTGCGATTGGTTACATTCAAAACATTGTGCTTGTCAAGTGCTTGTTGGATTACTCAAACATTATACACAACATTCACAAATCTAGACACAAACAATCGACCTTAGGCAACTCAGACTTTTCAACAAGACATCAAAACACAATCTCAGTCCTCATTTTGAACTTAGACTTGGCATTGTCCATCATAGTCCTCATTTGGCATCTAGACTTGGCATTGGTCATTTTCCTTAGTCAACATCTTCATTGTCACCTTAGCATTTGGCATCCTTTCTTGACAATTTTATCACCTTGCATTAGTCATTTTCCTTGGACAAACGTCATTATCACTTTGCATTCAACATCATGACATCCACCACCTTGTCTTCCCTTCGCCAAGATATAGATAGGCTTGCTAGTAAAATTGAATATGCATTACTCTGTCGAGGTCAATACCAAGAAGCCTCAGACTTTAGGAGACAATTTCTCCAAGCCGAAAATCAAGGTCCTTCATACCAACAACCCATTAGTCATAGTCCTCCATCCATCTACCCTCACTACCAAAATTCACTTAATACCATTCATGACATTAGTCCACAACAAACATCCATTACTCACCCTTATCCTAACTTTGACAAGGGAAGCCAACTGTCCACTAGTCCATTCCAAACCTCCATGTCATATTCTGACCCTTCACCTATCAATCCTGTCCAAGTCTACATCCCTTATCAACCATCTACCAACTCATGTCAAGTCCCCACATCATACCATACCGATCCGGTCCAAGTCTCCATGTCTTATTTCAATCAACCTTACACCAATCCAGTCCAAGACTCCATGACATATCCAGTCCAAGACTCCATGTCCTATCTTTGTCCCTCACATGTTAGTCCAGTCCAAGTCCCCATGTCACATCCTATGCCATCACATCCTAATCCAGTCCAAGACTCCATGTCTTATCCTTGTCCCTCACATGCTACTTCAGTCCAAGTCCCCATGTCATATACTAGTCCTTCACATACTAGTCCAGTCCAAGTCCCCACATCCTATCCTAGTCCATCATTCATTCATCCTTTTCAAGTCATCCCCTCACAAGCCACATCTATTCATGAAAATGTTGTCATTGCTCAAAGTCAAATCCCATTGTCTAAACTTGAGGATACATGTCAAAATGAAAGCCCAAAGCATAACCTTATAATGTCACCTTCATGTCAAGAACAAGGTAGTCCATCCCATGACCCTATCTTAAACTCCATTCAAGAAGTCCTTCAAGACAATCATGACATCCAAAACACACCCATCCATGACAACCCCATCTTGGAACAAGACCCTACCATTGACCAAGAAGTCCAAATCCATGACAACCCCACCTTTGACCAAGACCCTATTGTTGACCAAGAAGTCCAAAATGATCCACTCCTTGACCTTTACGTCATTCATGATCAAACACTTTCCAATCCTATACAGGCCTCGACTATTGACAGTTTCCAAAATGAGACACTTGCCTCCATTACACACATAGACGATATTCCTCAAGCACAAGAGTATTCCAATATGGACATATTTGCAAATGATCAAGCTATAGCTGAATTTACTGGACTCTATGACACTGACTATAATGATGGCTTCGACATTTCTTTGGAAGCTCCAAGAGAATCATCTGAACCTGACATGTCACATGATCAGACCAAAGATATCAGTCAGGAATATGTCCAACATGAAAATGAAGCTAAGACACGTTATCACCTAGGGTCATCTATCTTTGTTAAAGCAGGCTTACTCGCAGATGAAAATATTACAAGTGACAGTGTCCATAGACATCATGATGGGTTAGTATCTTGCTTTCAAAACAAAAAATACCCCATCGCAAATAGAATTTGTCAAAGCATGCAATATCAAGGCAAAGGACTAGGCATACATGAGCAAGGAATTCTAGAACCAATACAGCTTCAGGAAAATTATAGACATCAAGGTCTTGGGTATTCTTCAGTCACCAAATCAAACAATGTTAGTGGTACCTCCTCGATATTGGGGGCAACTTTGTCAGAAACAAACGTCAAAATGGAGTCCATGAGAAATCCTTGTCATAAGGTTGTTGCCAACACTCCCTCCACCCACACCATGAACCGTCATTCTATCATGAATCAACCTCCCCTTTGGGACCAACAAAAACAAAAGTCTTACAAGTCAAAAGATCAAAATCAAATGTCAAAGGCCATTGAATCAAACAAAAGGACAAGTGGACAAATGAAATTAAAATGGATCCCAAAGAAAGAAGGATCAAACAAAGACATCAAGTCAAATACAAAAGTCAATCACAATGTGGAGCCACAAGACAAGAGGACTCCCACATATAACACATGTCCACCTCCTTCAAAATGGTCATCAATCAAGGCATATAAAAGTGTTGGTTCCAAAAACCATTCCTCCAAAATCCATCATCCACCATCCCAAGTTTGGAAAATAAAAAGTCATTCATCCAAACGTCCAAACAATCTTTCCACGTCTACCATCATTTGTCATAATCCTACATCTCGCCTAAAGTCCAAAAATCCTATGTCACAAATCCGTCACATCATGGCAACAACTCTTTACCACAAGGACTCTCATGGCACTCTATTGCGATGTGCATATTTTGATAAGGCCAACTCTAGTATCAGAAAGGATCACAATGACATCGATCAGTTGTATACAAGTGCTACGATCCTGACAAGAGAACTCCTGCAGCAAGGTCATTATTGGCATATTATGGCACCAGTCTCTACATCGGCACCGTCAATAGATTCAGAACAGTCAGTGGTTATCTAAAGCATCCAGGCTATCCACAAAATCAAAAATACAAAAAAAATCAAAAATCAAAAATCGTCACCCGATGAAAACTCGGCAACAATCTTGGTGACACCAAAAAATCAAAAAATCAAGAAAATAGTAAAGAGAAAAATTTCATCCAATGGTGAAAACTGGCAACAGCTGGATAAGTACCATGATGAAAACCTGGCAAAGGCGTCATGTGTAAAATAAATCATCTATGTGAATTTTTACACTTGGGGGCAAGTGTCTCATTTCCCATGCCTTCCTCATGACATTGACATCCATCTAAGCCCTATCATTTCCGTCCATTTTCCCACCTACCTTGGTCTTGACATAAAACTGGCACACATAAATCATGCTTTGGGAAAACTCTTGACATGTCTATCCTTTAGTCATACACGATTCACGAAACATCATGTCATTGACCATCATAGTCTTATGGTCCTTGTACGACGTAGTCCTTGAAAATCATATGACAATTCCCTTAGTCTCATGTGTCTCGTCTTTTACCAAGGCCACCCCCTATCCTTTCATGTCTGTCACCTACCTTGGCTTTCCCTTGTCAAATGGTCTAAGGATAATCATCATCCCATCTATCCCTAATCAAGTCATTCCAAATGCAACGAGTCTAATCCATACAAGCACATTATCCAAAACATTACTTAACTTCATTCCTGGCCCAACTGTAGACCTCGATACTTTCGTCACATTATCGTCATTGTCCTCATGTTGTTTTGGGATGCGTCCTTCCCACGTCAACAACGTTGTCATCACCTGTCAATTGGTATTCAGCTTGACTAGGGGCACAATCATGTTTGTCCTTGGATTCTCATGTGTAGGAATCAGTCATATGCATTTGTCACGATCCTCTTAAATGTCAAAATCCAAAAAAATCATAAAATGTCCTGAAAAAAGACCAAAAACATCGCAAAAAGTCCTGAAAAAAGACAAAAACATCATAAAATGTCCCAAAAAAGAAAAAAAAAAAATCATAAAATGTCCTGAAGAAAGACCTAAAAATCATAAAACGTCCTGAAGAAAACATCAAACAAAATCATTAGACCACTCGAAGAACACGAGCACACTGTCATTTCTGGTCAAAGTCAATCATGTCAAATCAATCTTTGTCATCTGTCCGAACTACGTTGTCTCTGCGCATTTGCTACGTAGGAAAGACTCATATTTGAGCCCCCGAGACATTAGGTCAGTCCTTTTAGGTTTGTCAAAATAAAATCATGACGCAATCTTTGGTCACCAAGACAAAGTCATTAGTCATGTCGAACTACGAGGTCAGTCCATTAGGGTTCATGGCATCACACTGACACACATGAATCTTTCCCAAATAAACAAAACTCATCATGACAATCACTATCACAACAAGTCAACCTCAGTCAAACACAAGTCAAACTCAGTCAAAACAAGTCAAACTTAGTCAAAACAAGCCAAATTATCGCAACTAGTCAAACTATCAACTCTTGGTTACCTTTCAGATGTGTCCTTCTGAAGAACAAAACTCTGACATTGGTGCCTTAGGATGTGTCCTTCCTAGGCATTGTCCCTATCATTTGACATTTTCGAGGAATCCTTTCTGACACTTAAGGATCATTCCTCTCGACAACAACGTTCTTTTAGATGTGTCCTTCTGAAGAACAAAACTCTGACATTGGTGCCTTAGGATGTGTCCTTCCTAGGCATCGTCCCTATCATTTGACATTTTCGAGGGATCCTTTCTAACACTTAAGGATCATTCCTCTCGACAACAACGTTCTTTCAGATGTGTCCTTCTGAAGAACAAAACTCTGACATTGGTGTTTTAGGATATGTCCTTCCTAGACATCGACATTATTCAGGATGTGTCCTTCCTGAATATGGCAACCTTCGGCATTTGTCATCTTGGAATCATTTAAATTTACATTGACACATCAATGCACTCGGCATCCAGACGCACTTGGCAAACACTTGGCATTTGTTTTTAGTTTTGATCATGATATTAGTTTTTTAGCGAGATCCCACTAAGCAGGATTTAGAGAAGTAGCGACATATCATGTCAATTGACGCGCATGATTACTAGTTTCTCAGCGAGGTCCTGATTTTGGGATTTAGAAAAACAACGACATATCATGGTAAGGACTCTTTCTTTTTGTATTTTGACAATCATGCTACTAGTTTCTCAAGGATGTCCTGGAAACAGGATTTAGAGAAGCAGTGACGTTTCATGATTTGTCCTTGTCTTTTTTCTGCATGTGGTTGATTATGGAAAAAAGACTGGGGCAAGCTCGCTCCTAGTATGAGTCATGATCATCCTTGTCTGTGACTGTTTGTCTTACGTGATGGTACGACCTTGCACACCTTGATCTATGTCATATCATGGTGTTTCTTGGCCATTACAATTACCCAATGATGATTAAGAGCAATAAATATTAAAGTCCTATGGTAATGTTTTGAAGGATTTGGTCTAGGAACTAACATGCATCTTCTTTAGTCTTGTCATCTTCTCTCTCCCATCTCATATAGGCATTGCATCCATATCATCATCCATATCTTTTGCACTAACATTTCTTTGTCTCTTCATATTCTAGTCTTCTCATCCATTTCGAGAGCACACCCATGTTCTTGGAACCTATCTGTCCTCTCGAGGGGGCATACCACAACCCTCCTCGTCATTCTTCCTCATCTTATTTTGCACTGGGGCATATTTTTGACTTCTTTTCTTTGTCACAATGCGACATGCTACATTATGACAAAGAGGGGCAAAATGTAGACACATAAAATTGTCCTAGGCTTGCAACTCTTAGATTATTCAACATTGCCCCTTTCATTCTTAATAATTAAATAATTTTTAATTATTTAATTATTTTCTAAAAGTCATAATTCTTCTATTAATTAAATAATTTTAATTATTTAATTAATTCATTTTTATCTTTATTCTCCTCTTTGATTAATTAAATAAATTTTATTTATTTAATTACGCCACTAATTAGGTCTTCTTTCTAAAATTAAATAAATTCTTATTTATTTAATTTTTATCCACTTTCCACTATAATTAAATAATTATTTTAATTATTTAATTATTCAATAGCCTCTTCTCTCATTAAATTAAATAAATTCAATTTATTTAATTTGGCCCACTTCCTTGAATTTTGAATTAAATCATTATTTAATTTAAAATAGGTTCTTTTGTCACATTCCTCTGTAATTAAATAATATTTTTATTATTTAATTATTCATGGGTCAAACTGGAGTAAATAAATCCTATTATTTAATTCCTCCAGCAACCTCTTTGTCCGTGCCAGTCTTATCCTCCAAATAAATTCTTGACTTTTGACATCTCATTTAATTCTGACCCTTGATTGACTTTTGACATCTTATAATTCAATCCTGGCCCTTCATTCTTATCATTTTCCCTAATTTTGACCTAACTCTAATGCACAGCAACATTTAATCTTGATCATTGATCTTAGGGTTTTTGTCATTTGTTCATCCTGGCCACACATTCGAAATTGCAATTTTTATAAAAGGGCAATTTTACCCTCATTTGTCTCTCCAGTTCCTGTCAATTGTCTCTCTCTGGTTCATGTCATTTTCTGTCAACTTAGGTTATGGTCATTTAGCATTTGCAGTCATTTGTCATTCTAGCTTATTATTAGGTTATTTTCATTTATGCAAATCCTTCAACACTTGCATAGGACTTAGACACATGTCATAGTTGCTCATACAAATCTGAGGGCATCTTTATTTTCTGCAAGTTAGGAGGTGTAACAAAGATGAACCATGGAAGTTGAAGACTAGGGTAATATTGCTCTTTTGTTTTCATGCTCACTTCCTTTGTACTTTGTTACTTCATTGGAATTTTAATGTTATTGTGCTAACCCCACTTAATAATAATTTTCAGATTTTCCCTTGATTACACTAGGGATAAAGAAGAAATATTATCTTGAGTTCAACCCCACATGATCATCAAAAAAAGCTTACATAGAGGCTAGTATGTCACAAAGAGCCAAAATTCTAATTTCCCAATTAAGAACTAACTCTCATCAACTTTGAGGTGAAATAGGGTGGGTGGTGGAAAAGGCCTAAAGAAGCATGGGAATAAAGGGTGTGTATTTTTGTTCTACTAGTGTAGTGGAATCATAAAAACACTTTATTATGGAGTGTCATTCCTTTAGGAACATCAGGGACAAACATGTCAATATCTTAATTGTTGTTTCTTGGTATAGTTAATTTAGCGAGGGGACTGTTGAGAACTTTGGGGAGCTCAATATCAGCTTGAATAGGAAAAGGAATGTAAAATCCCTAACCTGAATTTTGTGAAACAAACTCAATTTTTCTGATTTTAGTGAGCTAGAAATTTGTAAAACACTTTGTAATATGCCTACCAATGTGAATTTTTGAGTGTGAGAGTTATAGGACAGCTTGTTGCAATATTTAGATCATTAAACATTCACCATTGCATATCAAATTATATGGATAAGAAATGAACATTTATTCAAACAGTTTGCTACACTTCATTGTCATTGGAAACTAATATGATAACAATTGACAATGCTTATATAAATTAGAAATACAAGAAATATTAACAATTCAAGATATCCAACCTTTCAAATGCCATATACAATGCAATGGATGATCCATAACCCTTGAAATGGCTGGGAAGAAATATTAAGTTGCATAATTAAACAATCCTATGGCAGCTACTCCTATGAACAGCTCCAAAGCATCTCCCAATGTGTGGCTAGCTCCAAGGACTCCATAAATGAGTGTAGGAAGTGGTGCCACACTTCCTAACAACATACCATGTCTCAACAAAACCCCAAACATCCTTTCCAATGTGAAATATGTGACCATAAAAGGTAGCAGCCAACCCTTGTTTATTCCAATGCCCCTCTAGAAAATTAAACCATGTTCATTCATCTAAATCTACCTCATACTTGGATGTCTCCCTTCATCATCCCTTTCAAACTCTTCATTAATTTTTTCATAAATTCTCAAACAATTTGTATTTGTTCACAAATATCACAAATTATTTAAGCTATCAGTTTGACAAAAGAATCCCTACAAAACCCTTATTTCATAACATGGAATCTAGACATAACTTTCTGGAAAAACTTCGAACACAACAAAAGACTTGAAAATTATCTTTTCAAAGTCTTCATTAATTTCATACTATAACCATTGAAATACCAATGCAAAATTTGAGTGATTCCGCCAATCACCAGCTAGGAAGGAATCTTCCACCACCAAAACTGATCTTCCCATGAGGGTTTTCATCCTCCAGAGGTTGATATGAACCAAGTTCAATCTCTAGAACCACAAGGGTTTTAATTAGACAAATAGAATAAACTCAACATACCAAATGAGCTCTTAATTCCCCTTTTTATAAGTTTTTTATGGAAATTTCCAGAAACTCCTTTTTTAAAATCACTTAATTAATTTATTAAACCTTTTAACTCCAAAAAAGTGATTTATTTTTTTAAAAAACATTTATGGCATTAAAAGTCACTTTTAAGAATCTCATCATTTAAATCTTTTTGTTCTCTTTCCAATGAGCTATAATATTGAGGTGTTTGAATAATTATTTAATTAAAAATGGCAACCTTAGTAGAATTAATTAAATATAGCTCAAAATTACACCCAATTAGCAGAAATGGCCGAAATGCATAAGCTGAAAAATGACTACGCAGGAGTGATCTTGATGATGAAAGATGATAAACAGACTTGACCGGTGACATACTAAAAATAGAAAATCCCTCAAAGAATCTTAGAGCCCAAATCAGAAGTCGAAAACAACATCTGAAAGCATCTTATGACTCCTCTAAACCTCATGAGCTCACTAGTAACATCAATTTACCCTTCTAAACATGCTGACACAAACGTAGAAAGTTAGCACCAATTGCAAAGCAAGAGAACATGAGAAAGAGGAAATTACAAGGATTGAAATGCAAAAGTTAAAAATAGCAAGGTTGGTTGTCCCATTGGCTAGTTTTAGCCACATGGATCTTAAAGTTAATTCATTTATTCATTCATTCTTGTGATTTTTTCAAGTGTTTTCTTCAGTGATTGAAATAATGTTCTCTGATATTATTGACCCATTATTTTTACAAGAAATGAAGATGACAGGGCTTGGTTGAGATGATTTGAATAAAAATTAACTTTTGCAACTGAAATCTTTTCCTATTTGAAAGATAAGGCCCAAGAATGATAATGTTATATTGTCAATTTTAATTTAAAACTAAAATAACATTGCATCAACTTGATAAAATCTTTCTAGAATGATGGTCAAATGAAGTGAAATTTAAATATCAAATTCCAATATTTATGAGTAAATTAAAATACCAAGGTGATGAATTCTTGAAATTAAAAAGTATAACAAAAATACTCTTTGATATTGTATCTGACAAACAAGGAAAGATGCACCTTCATAACTATAATCAAACTCTTTTTGTGTGTCTTGGGTTTACTAAGATATCGTAGCTGGGGTATGGTGAGATTTCATGCCACAACTTGCATGGCAGAAGGTGAAGCTACTAGATAAAGACTGGGCCTATGATTCGAACACCATTATTCGGGTTGAAAGTAAAGGTCTAAGGCTTCATGAATGACTCTGATTTGTTCATGAATCATGGACCTCCTTAAAATACAACCTTCTCCAATTAGTGGCAAAGATCTCCAGGAAATAACCTTTGGCCATAATCCCATAATCAATCCACTGACATATCCTACTGGATTTTACTAATTTTATAGCCAAGACCTTGGAGATTGGGACCAAAAGTCTTGAAAGATTCCCACCATCATTCTTCCCCATACCTTTGTGCAAGAGACTGATAAGACTATATATAGCATCACTCTGATTTTCCACAAAGATGTCAATTGCTTTACCCTCTTGTGAATGGAAGAAGGGGGCTTCTAAATAAATTCTACTTAATAATTAATATTGATCTTAATCCTCTAGTATTTTAGGCTAAGTATATCTTAGATATTATGCATTCATTTTTTCTTTCAGGAAATCACTTTTGCATTTCTTGCATGATTCCATCATTTCTATTACCTTCAAATATAAATGGGCTATTTAGGGATAATCTAGAAGATAAGTTTTACAAATAAAAATTATAATTTTTTTTATATGTTTCTGTAGAATTATAGCTATCTTGTTAATGCTTTGTTAATATCAACTTTTTTTTTCAACAACGGGCTTCTAGTGATCCCTCGGATCCACTCGTCAAGCATGAAGATGTCTATGACTTCCTGGAAAATATTGGTATAATACCTCATGGAAAAGATGGATTATCCTTAGAAAATTATCTTGATGAAACTTTACATGGTGAAATGGATGATGCTAGTGAGTTTATGTCTCCAGATGTCATTATTGTAGATACCTCAAGGGAAAGGGGGATGGCTAATTTCATTGGCAAGGATTCAACACCTCTATGTGATTTATCTGTTAAATCACCAAATAGAATCAATAGTAATAATAAGACTAACAACTTACCTGGTTGGGAGGCATCAACAATTTCGGACTTACAAACAAATGGTTGGGCTTGTGGTGACCAGGCAAACAAGGAAACTGGTATTCAAAAATTAGGAAGTCAATTAAATATTGCTATAGGGTGGGACACCAACTCAACTTTAGTTGATGACTATGCCAATGCATTTATTCTTGATGGACAAGACTCAAGGTGGGCCCCAAATTTACATTCTTTGGGTAAAAGAAATTCCAAAAGTTGTTGCTTTGAAGATAGAAATGCAGATGTACAAGGTCAAAATTTGAGATCAGATGCCACAGGGAAAGTCCGTTCGATAGGTGATTGTAGGAATTATGAGATTTATAAGGCAAGGAAAGATGATCGTAGTTCTGTGTTAAAGCTTCAAAATAAGAGTGGGTGGAAGAGTGTCTGGCAAAAAATAGAGTTAGAGAATTTGCTAGGTTGGAAGTCAAATGTAGAAATTTCAGGAATCAAATGCAAGAATGAAAAGGAACAAGGCATGAGAAAGTCACAGGAGGATGAGGTTAAAAATATGAATTTTCCTCTAGGCTTTTCTTCTGTCAAGTGCAGTTATAAAGAAGAGACAGTTCTGTTGCAATAGATAGACATTGAAACCGGTTTTCCTTTTGGTACTGATATTTTGAAGACCTCTAGATGGAAAGACCATGCAGATGAGCAAGATCAACATGAATTGTTCTGTTGTGATATCAAATCTGATAACACATTGAAAAATAAGTTGACAAGTGCAAATGTAACCCTTGGAAAAGGATCACATAGTGGAGTTCAGTGGGAAGCACATAACAAAAATACTTCTCAAGATGTAGACCATAGAAAAAGAACATCTGAAGGGGCTCAAGCTACTGGGTGGAGTGTGGATTGGCAAGCAGATGTTTCAAAAACAAGCTGGACAACTCCAGAGGCAAGAGTTCAAAAGGCACAAGCTCCAAGGTGGAGTGTTGATCAGCATGCAAAAGTTCCAAAGACAAGCGGAACAATGCTAGAGACAAGGGTAGAAAGACTCTGCGAGGACAAATCTTTAGAGAAACATGTGTTTGAATAGGAGCATGTAGGTCATGATAATACTAGGGAGCCTTTGAGTGCTGCTAATATGGCAAGCTCTGTCTAGAGTTGGACTAAACTTCTCAAAGGAGAACAAGATGAATGCAAACTCTTTTCCTCCTATAGAGGCCATAAATTTAAGCCAACAGGTGCAAACCTAGTCTCACTTGGGAGAAGATCACACAAAAGAGCTCAATCAAAATCATATGGAAAAAATATTGTAGGGGAGAATGTGCAGGATCAAGCAACACCAAGAGAGATGCAACAAAAGGACTACAGATTAAACTTTCATGTGGAAGAAGGTAGTTGCAAATCTTCCATGGCTGGAGAATCTGATGGAAAATGCAAATATTCAGAGAGCAGTGCTAAAAAATCATTTCTTTTGGGAGAAAATTCAATGTTAGTGTAGATCTCCACACACCAAGATGATTTGGTGAGGATTTACTCATGAATAGTAGTAGTAATCTGGAAACAAAGAAATTTTTTGTAATGACTGAGAATATAACTGTGAGATCCAGCTTGGAATCATCTGGTTGGGATTTAGAAAAATAGGATGACTGTACTACATCTAGTTGGGAATTACCAAATCAAAGTGACCCGTATCCAATATCTAGTTTAGATTTACCAAATGAGAGTGACCCTCCTACAATGTCTAATTGGGAATTACAAAATCACATTGTGTACAGACCAAATGAAAAGATTTACATGATGAAAAGCATGGAAGATGTAAGGCCCAACAATGAAAAAAGTGTCATTTCTTCTTTGAGGTCTACAAAAAGGGATTGGGTGCATCTAACCCATAAAAACGAGAGTGCCAGATGTTAAAGAAAGATTGAAAGTCTTACAGGAGGAGTAACTGATAGACCTTCCAAACTATAGGAATTTTTTCATGAAATCAATCCATTATTGCATTCAATGAGGATGTTTCTTCATTATGGTAGGTAGTAAATTATGATCTTTAGTTAGTGTATTCCTCCTAAATGAAATTTCTAATTCATTACACTTATATTGCTATTACCCAATCCAATTGTATGTCAAGCTTTTAAATCGACTGATGACACTTGATTTATCTAGTTTGGTAAAAGAATTGAAACTTGAGTACACTCAAATTTGAACTCTATTTAAGGTGAGTGGCAAAACAAGCTCCATGTAGGCTTATACAAGGTGGATGTCATACACCAAATTGGTGTCTTGCTTAGGGATAACCTAAAAAGGTACCTTTACCTTTCCCTTTACTAGTGTTCTTGTCTTTCAATGAATTAGTATTATTAGCCTAACAATATTGGAATATAATCGCTATCATCAATGGAACCATTGGCATATGTGGGCATGAATTTCTGAGGTGCTATGCAAACTTTCTACAAATTTTATAGCATCTTTGATGACCTTAAGGAAATGAATTAAATATTTTTATTCAGTTAGGAAAGAACTTTAATTTATGTCAATACTGAATGTTGTCTTACACTTTAGACAAGTACGTTTTGAAAAAGTAGGTTGCAAGATACATATTTTGCTTGACATCAACTTTGATAATTATGATAGCTACAATAATGGGGATAGACTATGGCATGAAGATGAAAGGGAAGTTCTTGAAAAAGTTCTTATTCACCATTCAGAAGCAGAAGCAAAGATAAGATGTGGTGTTGACTTCATAATGGTGTGTTTATGGCATGCTATTGCTCAGAATTTTTACAATTTATTTTCTTCAACAATCTTCTGAACAACCCTTCTGTTTCATCTGGTGTGAGTCTTAGGTAACAAGAAATCTAGTTTCCTTGCTCTATCTTTATACAAAATCTATATTTGCAAAAGTAGCTCTGGCATACAAAACTTCTGTGATGCCAATGTGTCTTTAGCATTTCATGTAAACACGGGGATACAAACTAACCCATGTAAATGACTTGCAATATTTACTGTAAAATTAAGTAACCTGAAATGTGCAAATGGACAACTTTTTGAAGCAAGTTCTGTAAACATCAGTTTCCAAAAAGTTTGGGTGTCCAGGAAATTCATCAGTTACATATTCATGTGTTTATGTTTTGAAATTTCAGTTCTCAGAATCTTTTGGAGACACAAAGAATGGAGAAGATAATAAAAATATATTCAGAAGGTTTAACTTTGAATTTACATTAGTGTGTCTCAATAAAATATATAATTATTATAGTATCACTATTAAATTTTTTTTCTTTTGTAAATAAGAAATATAATCAAGATTCCAAAATACACAATAAACCCAACCTCTAAAACAGGATCAAGAACTATTTCAAAATTCTAAAGTTGTATTTATTATTTGGAGACACCTAGTATGTCACGGTTATTTTCTCTGGTCTGAAACTTTATTTTCTCATGCTGCTTTTAGGTTGACAACCATGAACAATTTTCTTCAACTAGGTGCTTCTACATTGTAAGAAAGGATGGATCAAGAACATATTTTTCATATTTGAAGTGTTTGAAGGGCCTTGTTGAGAAGAAGTTTCCAGATTCTGCAAAGGATTTCATAAAGAAGTATGTCAAAAGAAACTAGAAACAGAGATTGAGAATGTTATGATCATAAGGTTTCTGAATATAAGATGTGGTGGCCAAAATTTCTTCCACTGGTAAGAGTGGGGTATGTTGCTGCTGTAAAGTTCAAACACTAGGCAATAAGTATTGATCATGTTCAACCATATATTATTTTTATATGATTTGTACAGAACATTCACAGACAATTTGCATGGCCCTTAATGAATACCTAGATAATAAATATGTAGGTGAAATTCATGTGGGAGTGTTTATCTTCCTAATAGAAGAATTTTGATATTCTAGATAGTTTGCCCTATCCCCCCATTATAGAGTAGTGTTAGGGGGACTGCCCTCTATTCTATCTTGAGCAGAGAGCTTTAAGAGATTACAAGCAACATAGGAAATGGAAGACATATCCCTTTATGTTTAGGAGTATGCACCTCCACAAGACAAAGGAAAATTTGTGACAAGCCTAGTTATTAAGTTCCACATAACTTCTAAAATAATGTTTTCATTTTGAGTATTGCAAAGAAAAATAAACTTTAATGTTAATCCAGTTTAGTAAAATGAAATACATACAGCTCCACATAAACTAATAAATGATAATTGTGGGGGTGATAATTAAATAATAAAATGCTAATTAAGAAATTAAATATAATGGATAAGGATACTTACCTCTAGGAACTATGCAAATGGATATATCTAATGTGACATTTGTTGTACCCATACAAAAAAATTCATATGGTAAATTTTAAGCCAAAAGTCCATGAATTGGTCAAATCCAATACCATTAATCAAAGCTCCATATTTTTTGTCCGCGTCTTTTGTTGTCTTTTGCACATTTCTTTTCAGGAATAATGAAAACAAGCTTTCGTGTATGCTAGTCAGAGTAGAAAAGAAGTTAAATGCGAGAAAGGGTTATTAGTCACTTAAATATTTGTAGACATTTTTAGGAAACAAATGGAGAACATTATATAGTGTACATCTTTGAGAAGAAAGGTATATTTTGAGGTACATGGATAGCAGTGTACAAAGATAGTTGAAGTCAACAATGGAAGCATTCCTTCTTGGGCTATTTCAGAATACTATTGTTTGTATCTATCAGTGGAAAGTAGATGCCAACAAATCAATCAATTGTTAGACTATTAAACATGAGAGAAGTTACCAATGTCAAAGCAGACACGAAGAATAGAGATCAGTCAAGAATGAAGTAACATGATGTAGAATATTGACAAGCATCAAGTAGAAAGAGGGAAAAATATATTTAGGCTTGAATTTAGAGTCTAACCAGCTCTTGAAAATACCAAAAGTTACAAATTTGATTCAACAAAGACAATATGGTGAATTTTGATTCAATATTTCTATGAATTATAGGTTTTGTTACAGATTGCGGTCCAATATAATAGCTACAAAGTGCAAACAAAATTTTAGGGTTTGATTCAAGTAGCTTTCATAAGTGTCAATGGATAATAGTTGTATATAAAATCAAATTTATATTGTATATTTGCACCAAGGTGTGCATCTAATGAAAGAGAGAATGCAACTTTGGAAAAAATGTTGTTTAGTGTGTATTGGCATGTTCCGATGTAATGACCAAGTAGATTTCCAAAGCAAGATTGTTTATTTTCCACTAAGGTGTGCATCAAATAATAGGAAAAACAAAGTTTGGTCAAATTTTAGCAATGACACTATTAAGGGTGTGTTTTTCTTAAAGTAAGAGCATAAATCAATGTTATATGTATAGTGGTGCACTCATATATGGAAGGTGAATGATCAAGTTCAAAAGAACAAAGTTATATTCAGGTGTGCCCTTGATTGTGGACGACGGTCAAAAATATTAGTCTCACAATTACGTGTTGAGATGTGCATATTGGTCAAGAAGTTGAGAATCAATTGTGAGGGATGCACCTTGAAGAAGGGGAAGATGCATCTAAGTTAAAAATTAAAAAAAATGTGTTGATAGGTGCACACTTGGGAAAGGGATTATGATAAGAATTTTCCATCCAAAATTGCATGCATTTTTATGGGTTTCCAAACAAAAAGAATAGTCATCAATTGCACACTTTAACATAAGAGTGTTGTTTCAAAACATAAGATAAGATGATTGTGAGAAGAGCACGTTTGAGAGATGTAAATTTGAGATTCAAACCCATTCATAGGTGTGTGCTGTAAATAATAGAACATAGTAAGAAAAATCAAGAATCATAGTTTGAGGTGTGCACTAGGAAGCAATGAAAATCAAAATAAAAAATTCTTTGTTAAGGTGTACACTAATGAGAGTTCATAGGAATGCTTTAGTTGGTGCACATCTTAAGAATTTTATTACAAGTTTAAAAATACTTCCTTCTATTTGCACATGCCTGATGATAGGATTTGGGTGAACTTAAATATATCAAATTCAAGCCAACAACATATTCATAAGTGCACATGCCTCAATAAGCAAATTCAAAATGTAAAATCCTATGGAGAAGTTTATATTTGAAAATGCAAGTCCAAATTGTAGATGTTGTTAATAACAACCAATTATTGCAATTTTTATGCTTATTTTCAATGTTGAGGGGTACCCTTACACAAAGACATTTGATTGAAGTGAAATCAAGATATTTTTTTTATGGGGTGTACACCTATGTAAGGCATAGTTCAAGGTGTGAACATAAAGTCTAAAATTCTTGTATCTTGGGTGCACCTATGAATAGGAGCTAAGTTGGAAAATATTATGTGATATATGTGGAGGGGTGTGTTTATGAATAGGAAAAGGTTTCTTTTATACCTATGCCTTTGCAAACTCAAATTGATCAATTGTAAATAAAAGTGCAATGCCCATATTCATAATGAAGCCTTCAATAATAAATTAAAACATCAAAATGCCAATTTCAAATAAGAAAAATTAGATTTGTTAGTCACCAATTGATAGGATCCAAATTAATAGTTTGTCATTTATTTTGTAACTAGGATGACAAGGTCTTTGATAACATATTTCAAAGCATTCACCATTACTGACATATCTAAAAAAATTATACATTTCAAATTCTCAAGATTACATATTTCAATGAAGGGATAGATATGGAATTCACTAAAGAAGCAATGATCATCGTACATGGTGTCTATTTTTGGTAACTTTCATCACTTTCCAATGAATTTTATTTGCAAAGGTTTTGCTTGAAATTAGTGAGTTTTCATCAAGGACTTTGGATTCAAACAATAGGGGTTGTCTCATTTTAATTTTAGAATTTCAAACATGTTATGTACATCTAGGGATTTTTATTAACTTATTAGAATTTCACATTTAAAACCCTTAGACCATTTTCTATTGTTAAGTTGGTATAAATAATCAAAAGAACAAAGGACTTATCATATTTAAGCATCAAAATTTTGGAGTTTTTAGAAAATAACCAATGTTGCATCTAGCTAGGCTTTGCTTAAGAAAGGTTTTCAAAGTTTTCATAGGGTTTGCTATGTCATAAAAAAGAGTTTTTAAAGAATCATCATTTAAATTTGTATGTCTATATTTTCTATTTTTAACTCACATTAAAATACCCCTAAAGTAATTAATGCAACATCAAAAGCAAGAAAAGTATAAGATAAGAAACATGATTACAGTAAATTATAGTCTACAACCTAAATAAAATTGCATACTCATGTAGTGTAAGATGCTTCTTATTTATTATCATTATAATATGCACTAATAGTTGTAGGATCTTAAGGATACTCCTTCATCCTCCTTGTATGAGATTGATACAATTGCATCAATCCAACAAGGGCTTTAGATATGAGTTATAAGACACCCCTTTTATGTTTTCATTATCATTTGTCATTTATCTTGCCTCTAATCCCTCAAGAGAATGCACTCTTTATCATCTATCCTTATAGTCGTTGTGGAAGTGAGAACACTAACACAGGGTTTGACCAAGGCAAGCCCCTATATAACACAACCTTTCTCCCTTTGTCTATTTTGTAGGCTTATAGGTTTCCTACTAATTGAAGTGGATTTAACATCTCAAGGATCTCAAACCCTAATGCATGTTTCAAGGACTCGTCATCAAAAAATTAGGGCACATTAATTACCCATGCTCAATTAGTATTTGAATTTTGATTTCTGTTGTTAGAGACCTTTAGACATCGGTACACCTGTGTAAGCCCTAAAACACTATATTTTAGTACTTCTAGAATAGGGAACCCAATGCCCTTTTCTTGTCAATTCTTCTCCAAATTTCAATGCCAGGTTCCCCTTTATATCTCTTCTCCATATCCACTTTCTATTTCTTTCATTTTGTTCTATGATTTCTAGATTTTGTTACACTTAGTTCATTTGATCTAATTCACCTAGTTTAATATAAATCATCATATCAATCACAACACACACAACAAAAAGGGACCAAAACCCTAACCAACCTATTTGGCTCCCCTTTGATGACAACAACCAAATAGTACTACTTGGTTAATTTTGGATCCCTAATGTTTATGGTGAAAGATAATTGATCTAGTTTAATTCATTTAGGCTAGATCTCCTTTCAACATCTTGCATGTTCATGGTACCTCTATATTTTATGTGACCAATATTTTAGGTTGTGGCTATTATGGATGGTATTACTGAGTTAGCACTCATTGAATTTGGTTGTATGAACATGCAATATTTGTATGAATTTCACTAGAATTATGAGTAGATCTTTGTCATAAATTGTATTAGAATATGTTACACTTATTATTTAAAATGGGGAGATGTTAGTGTACTATTTTGATCTTGAGGATAAAAAATTATCCTAGAGATGTATTATACCATGGTTGTAAATTAGAATTACTACTTTGTTTATTCAAGTGCTTTATTACTATAGTATTAATTTTTAAAATGAAAGAAAATGAATGTCTATATTTTATAGAATGTTAAGTATGAATTTGAGCATCAAATTTATGAATATTGCTTGACTAACTAGTAGAATATTTAAATTAAACATTATATCAAGATTATGACATTGAACTATGTTGCAAGGTGTGTACCCTTGGTCTCCTTGTGTTGTGCAGCGCAACACTCAGATTTGTGACATGGCTTAACCACCTCTCGTGGATTCATTAACTCTAGTGGTTGTATTAGGCATTAACAATTTGATCTTTTGGTGCAATGACAATCATCTATGAAACAAATGGTATCAGAGCTAGGGTCACAGGTTTGAACCCCTCGCTTGCACTAGGGGGGGTTGTTGCAAGTGTGCACCCTTGGTATCCTTTTGTTGTGCACCACAACACTCGGGTTCATGACATGGCTTAACTGCCTCTCATGGATTCATTAACTTAGGCAGTTCTATCGGGAAATAAAAGGTCAATCTTTTGGTGCCACAACAATCGTTTGTGCAATAAAACTATATCTTGATAGCATAACTATCATCCTTGATATATGCATAGAGAGTTTAGAAGTTGAGATTAAGGAATAATATTTTTGAAGCATTCTAGGCATTTGGTGAGTTATGCTTGTATTTTATCGTATAATTGTAATGTAGTTACATGTGTAGGTGAGTTGTTTCAAAATAGGAGTTGAAACATATCAAATAATATTATGTCAATCTAAAAATTTATTGTATTAAATATGCAATCATTATGTCTTATTCACTAAACCTTGGCCAAGGTTGATTTTGATGAAATTGATCAATTATATGTATTTAGGGTACATAAATGACTTGGAATTCGTTTTCTACTAAACTTTACTAACTTTATCCTTATATAGTATTCTATTATGACCATGAACATGAAGAGTTGGGTTCAATTATAATAATATGATTGTATGTTTTGATTTATTAATATATCATTGTTATATGGAATCACTACTTACTAACCATTAAGCTCACATTTATTATAATTACCAAGTGGAAATATAATCTACATGATGAATCATACCAATATAATAATTTGTTTCACTGTAGGGAAATAAAATTAAAAAGTTAAGAATATTATTATTAGTAAAATTATTGGGCATATATCTTCATATGGTGATCTAATGGATATAGTGTTTCCCACTATCTTGAGTATGAATTAAGTATCAATAATGTCTAAAGAAATTTTATAAGTACTATTGTGTGTGGACCTTGACCCTTATATGATTCTTATGTGCCCTCCTTGATGCATGATGTGCTTTGTCAAGAAAGATATATAATATAATGTGATTATGATACTTGATAACATTAAATCATATTCTGTTAGGACTCCACTTGGAGACATAGTATGCTTGCATACTTTTTGTATTGCGACAATATATTGACTATTTCATTTTTTCCCATGCTTTGATATGACCATGCCTATATTATATTGATTAATATGCATAATTTTTGTGTATGGATTTGATTGTTATAAGGTTAATAATTATACATATAAAATTAGGTGGGACAATGAAACCTATTTTTTTTATAATAGGACTTTCATATAAAGTGGGTATTAGTGTTAGTTGACCTATATATGTATACAATCCTATACTTAGCATGGGATGATAGAATAATTATCATAAATTTTGACATAAATAAATGAAACATTCCATACCAAGTGGGAAACTTGAAAGGGCTTAAAGAGATATAGTACATGAAACTCTATTTATCCTAATGGGTATGTGTGGAGACTTAAATTGGTGATTATTTTGGAATTTTGAGCATTATGCGTTTTATGAAATGGTCACAATTTGGTTTTTTATTATTTATAAGTAACCAACCTAGCCTATGTGTTAATGAGATGATTTTGTAAGGGAATCTAGGAGGTTCAAGTTGAGTTATGAATTATAACAAGGTGAGGTTTAATTTGAGATCGTGATGCCCTTGGATGAAAATACTTTAGGATATGCTTGCTAAAGTAGGAACATCTTGGATTTTTCTAATACTAGTAAGAATTATTTATTTGTTGGGAATCATTTAAAAGAACCTTGTTGAGAAGTGAAATAATAATTTAGGAATTTTGAGTTTTATTATTAATTAACAAAACTTTAGGAACAATGAATATTTTGGATTGACCATTAGTAAATGGTGATTTGTTGCACTAGATGGTTTTAATCCCTTCTACTGTCTTCCTCATATGCTATCTCACTTCTATGCAAAAATTTCCTTAAGTATTTATCAAAGCTTAGGTTTAGGAATTCTATGTGTTTGATCAACCTTGAGAGATCAAAGTGAGGAGAATTACATGTGACTTTGATACAATTTGGAAGTGGGTATGTAAGCAATCCTTGGGTGAAGGGTTCCATGAACCTAAATTGGTAGTGAAATTTTTAAGGAATAAATCCAAGGTTTAGGGTTGTTACTTAGATAAGTAATTCCTCCCTCCTAGTATTTTTCTAGCTTGAGGCTAAAATTTTCCTTGAATAGTCATGAATTCATCTTCCCAATTAATATGTCCCCACTATATGGGTATGAGCCAAAAAAGGGCACCAATTCTCATCTAGTTTATCTACTTTGAGGTTTGTAGTGATTTCCTTTCAAACATATCCTCTATTCTTGGATGAGGTTTTAGATTCACCATCACAATGGTCTATATCTAATGTGAATGTATGAGAATGCCTCTAGACTTGTTAGAACTAAAATAATTAGAGATTATGTGTTGAACGCAATGACAATGTGTCTTGGTTCAATGATGAGTATAGGAAGGTATATGTCAGGCTCAAGACTTAGTGAGTTCTATTCTTCCAAGAAATAAGAGCATGATAAACTTAGATATGACATTGCTATGAATGATTTATAGAAACATGCAAAAATTTTGTTTATTGATTATGTTGAATTAAGCCATTCTCATCTAATGGTTTGAACAACCCTTAATATGTGTGGATGATCTAGCTACTATAAATATTGATTAGCATGGATATATGTTGAGTTTAAGATAGATCTCCTTATAATTTTCATTACAAGTAGTGGGAAAGTAATAGTGAGAATTTTTGAATATGGTATATTTTTAGCTTTCGAAAACCTATGAGACTATGTGTATAGGTTTAGCAATCACTTTATGTTTGTATGTAAAAAACAACCTACCAAGTGCTTGTGGATCCTTGTGATATCTTGATTGTGCATGCTTGACTATAAGATCGACCCACATGTTGTAAGGAAAGCAGAGGTGCGGAAACACTTTCCTAACGTCAAAACCATAGGGAAGAATGCAGACAATACTTTTAATTTTCAAATTACAATCTAATTAGGACACACACGAAAGATTTACAGAAGTAGAACAAATACACAAAGACAAATGAACACTAGATTTATGTGGGAAAACCCTATTGGGAAAAAACCCACCACACCAAGCTGAATCTCTTTGTATTACAGTAACAACAAATTACATACAAATCAGAGATACAACTCTCTAGTATTAGTTTACAGTAGCTTCATTCACTACTCATCCAGTTACAGAAAATTCTCTCAAGAATCCGATACACTTCATGCCTCATTCTCAGAATTGATCTGCTTTTATCTTATCACATTCTAATTTTTATCTTTTGTGCATCCTTATCCGCCATTTCCCATCATAGAAAGTTTCCTTTCAGTCGTTGATTTTTCCTTGCATCCAGTTCAACTCCAATGTCACAACTGTTGCAAAAAACCAACCGCCTACCATTTGAATTTTACTTCCTCTGATTAGTCCATGAGATGCCACATAGGATAGTCAAATGGTCAAGGGAGTTCAAGCTTTGTTGGCATATCAGTGAGACACTAACAGTGTCTCCCTGATGCCACAAAGTCTTTACTATCGATATTGGCATAAGTCCCAATAGTCAGCAAGATGTTATAAGAAAAGCCATGAGTCATACCAACACTACGGATATCCATTTCATTCTTATCGGAAAGAGTTTCCTCATTGGCAAGACTCATACCGAATGCCACAAGTCATATCAATCTCAAAAATTCCATTGGCAAGACTACCGCAGATTGCCAAGACCTCATACCGAAGTCTTCAAGTCATGCCATCATGAGTTTTCCATTCGGTCAGACAAACGTCTTTCATCAAGACATCACACCAAGCACATCATGTTACCTCAAGGAACATTTGCTATCGACAAGACTTATTATTTTTGCCAAGAGGGTACACCGAGTCTTCTAAAGTTTCACCGAAGCACCTGACAGTCGGCAAGACATTCATCTTTCGTTGAGACTTCACTCCGAGCACAACCAAGTCTTACCGAGTCGGCAAGACTTATGTCTTTCATCGAGATCTCACATCGATTGCCTTGAGCTACTCCGATGACTTCAGTTGTATCTCCGTCGGTGTGACCTTCCATTCTCATTGGGACATCATACCAGAACCCTTTAGTGTCACCGTGAAGACTCCAAGAGTATCCCATCAGTGAGACCTTCCAACAGTCGCTGAGAGATCTTCCTGACACCCGTGTGTTAGCCCGATGAACACATGCTATCGATGAGACATTCTTTAGTCACTGGGACTTCTTCCTGAGCCCTTTGTGTTACTCTGATGACCCGGTCACTAGGAGTCTCCTCGACATCCGCTAGACACGCGATAGCAACTCGGCAAGACATTTCATATCGGAAAGACTACATACTGACAACCAAGTTTCCCTAAAGCCCGATAAGAACATACTATCGGCCAGAGGTCTCTATTCAATAAAAAGGTCACAACAAATGCTTCTTGTCACAGCGATAGTTCATTCGGAAAGACACCAACCTTGTATCAGAGACTTGGAACATTTCAAAGGATTCAGAATAGTTAGTCGACCAGACATCAATAATGTCACACTGACTTTTCCTTCAAAGAGTTACATGTCAGTATGGATTGAGGAAAATATTCCAACAATCTCCCACTTGATGAAGACCTTACTGACAACTCCAAAGCATAATAAAACTATTGAAATTCATGGGCCTTGAGGCCCACCGAACTGACACACCACATGTATTTGTCTGTGCTCATAGGCTTTGTCAATGCATCTACAACATTCTCTAGAGTATCCACTTTCTCCAAAGAGACCTTCCCATCCTCCACCATATCTCGTACAAAGTGATACTGTACATCTATATGTTTCGTCCTGGCATGGAAAGTAGGATTCTTTGCCAAACATATAGCACTCTAACTATCACAGTAAATAGTAATTTTTCTAGCATCAAAACCAATGTTAGAACAAAAATGTTTTAACCAGATTGCTTCTTTACAGGCATGTGTAGCTACCATGTATTCTACCTTTGTAGTGGACAAAGCAACTACAGCTTGCCGCTTGCTCATCCAACTCACTACACCACCATTCATCATGAAAATATATCCACTGGTGGATCTTCTACTGTCAATGTCCCCTACCCAATCAAAATCCACATAACCTCGAATACTAAGAGTCCTCTATGATTCAACCAAGTTCCCATGGTAATACAAAGCATATTTTGAAGTGCCCTTTAGATATCTAAACACTCTCTTCACAACATCCCAATGTGTCCTTCCAGGATTAGCCATAAACCAACTAAGAACTCCCACTGCTTGGGCAATGTCTAGCCTTGTATAGACCATTGCATACATAAGGCTGCCAACCGCACTAGCATAAGGTACATTGGTCATGTCCACCATCTCAGTAGGAGATTTTGGACAATCCTCAACAGATAGCTTCGTTCCCTACATAACTGGAACAACTATCTGCTTGCACTCAATCATGATATACTTACTCTGACTGGGCCAAAGTTTTCTATTCTTTCTGTTCCTAGTTATTTCCATTCCCAAAATATACCTTGCTGCACCAAGATCTTTCATTTCAAACTTTGTAGACAACTAAGACTTAAGATCAGAAATCATTAGCTTACTATTGCCTATGAACAACATATCATCAACATAGAGAGCAATAATAAGGACTTGATCACCTTCAGCTTTGTAATATACACAATGGTCATATTTTTATCTTAGAAATCCCAATGACAAAACAAACATGTTAAAATTTTGGTACCACATTCTAGGAGACTGTTTTAATCCATACAGAGATTTCTTCAACTTGCAAAATAGTCTTTCTTTACATTTTTCCACAAAGTGCTCCGGCTAGCTATAAATTTCTTCTTCAAGATCACCATGAAGAAAAGTTGTCTTCACATGAATCTGGTCAATTTCTAAGTCATACGCTACTACAAGTGACAAAAGAAATCTAATAGATGTTAGCTTAGCTATAGGAGAAAAGATTTCTCCATAATCAATTCCCTTTACCTAGGAATAACCTTTTGCAACCAGCCTTGCTTTATACTTTTCTACACTACCATCCAGACCTATTTTCTTTTTAAATACCTATTTGCAACCCATAGCTTTTTTGCCTTTAGGAAATGGCACCAAACTCCAAGTATCATTCTTTTCTAATGATGCCATTTCTTCATTCATGGCTTTCAACCAAGAGTTTGAATCAGACATTTTAAATGCCTCTTTCACAATCCTAGGTTCATCAGTGCTAGAAATTAAAGCATAGGAATTGTTCAAGTAGAATCTATCAAAGAAAACCCATACTTATTAGGTTGCTTTCTTTCATGAGTTGACCTCCTCATAGGCTGAGGCTGAGGTGGTTCTTCATCTTCTTCACAACTTTCAGAACTACTTGAGCTCTCCTCAGTATCAGGAATATTTTGATTTTTCAATTCCTCTTTATTTGGTGTCAGAGGAATTGTTGCTACATCCTTATCATTTTTCTGATTTCTTCTCTGACTACAGATCCAATGTAGAAGGCTTCAGCTCATGAAAGATAACGCTTCTACTTTACAAAATCTTCTCAGTCTTAGGATTCCAAAGCTTGTATCTTTTTACTCCAACACTATAGCCAATAAAAATACACTTTATAGCTTTGTTTTCCAACTTATATCTTTTTTCAAATGGCACATATGCATATGCCTCACAGCCAAAGACACAAATATGTCTCAGAGAGGGCTTCTTTCCAGACTATGCTTCCAAAGGTGTCTTCTCAACAAGAGCAGAGTTAGGAGAATGCTTTACCAAGTAACATGTTGTAGAAACTGCTTTAGCCTAGAACTTCTCCTCCAAGTCAGCACTGCTCAGCATACTTCGTGCTCTTTCCATTATTGTCCTGTTGAACCTTTCAGCAACTCCATTTTGTTGTGGAGTGTAAGGTGTAGTCTTATGTATTTTAATCCCATGGTCCTTATAGTACCTTTCAAATTCATTTGAACAAAACTCACCGCCATTGTCAGTCCTTAAACATTTTATTTTTCTACCAGTCTGATTTTCAACAAGGTTTTTAAATTCCTTAAACTAACTGAACACTTCTGATTTGCTTTTTAGAAAATATACAAATGCTCTTCTTGAATAATCATCAATAAATGACACATAGTATCTTGATTTAGACAAAGAAGGAACATTTACTAGACCAAAAACATCAGAATGAATATAATCAAGCAAACCAGAAGATTTGTGAGGACTGGAATAAAATGAAACATGGTGTTGCTTTCCATATATGCAATGTTCACAAAAATCGAACTCAAGGTTACAATCTTCAAGCCCTTCTACCAAGTTTTTACTTTTCAAGGTTTTTAAACCTTTCTCACCAATGTGGCCTAGCCTATGATGCCAGAGCATAGTCTTCTCTGCTGGAAGTTTAACCTCCATGGAGTTTACACCATTAGGAACGTTTTCCTTCTTTTCTCCATGAGTAGCCTTAAGTGACTTTATAGAGACATTGTTGCATTGGACAGCTAGTGCATCCAGCTTGTACAAGGTACCAATTCGAGCACCCCTAGCCAGCACCATAGAGCTTCTAGTCATCTTGCAGCCATTTCCAGAGAACGTGACCTGCAATCCAATATCATTCAACTTACTTACAGAAACTAGGTTTTGAGCCAAACCTGGTATATGCATCACATCATTGATTCCCTTCACTTTTCCATCAGGGAATTGAATTTTGACTCTTCCATGACCAACAATTTCCAAAGATGATTCACTTGCCAAGTACACTTTTCCATCATTTTATTCTTCATACTTCGTGAACCAGTCTCTATGAGATGTCATGTGGAAAGATGCTCTAGAATCAATCAGCCAAACATCATCTGATGCCCGTGTAGCCAAAGTTACAATGAAGGTGTCTGCACCACTGTGAGAAGAATCATTGCCAGAAGAGTTCCTTTTCTTCTTTTTCTCCTCCTTGCAATCCTTTCGGACATGACCAGGTTGCCCACAATTCCAACACTTCACCTTGGACTTCTTGCCAGGAGAGTTTGATCTCCCTTCCGATTTCGATCTGGATTTCTTGTCCTTCTTATTGCCTTTCTCCTTTGATCTACCTTTGACAGCGAGAGCCTCCTTTTCCATCTTAGAAGATTTTCTTCTCATTTCTTCTGATAACAGAGAAGCAACAGCATATTCCATCTTGAATGTGGATGTTGTACTCCCAATAGCCATCACTAGATGATCCCAAGAATTAGGCAAAGAACATAACAACAACATGCAACGATCTTCATCTTCAATTTTCACACCAACAGATGCTAACTGAGCAATCAACATGTTGAACATGTTCAAATGATCAGCAACGGATCCTCCCTCCTGCATTCTCAAAGAGTACAACTTCTTCCTCAAGAACAATTTGTTTACCAAGGACTTTCCCTGATAAATAGATGCCAGTCTTTTCCATAAGGAAGATGCAGTCTTTTCTTCATGAACATTCAGAAGAACAAAGTCTGCAAAATAGAGCCTTATCAGCCCTTTTGACTTTCTATCTGCCAGGTTCCAATATTCTTGCTTCATGGCCTGAGGTTTTGTTTTAGCCACAACAGTCCAAAGATCTTGGTCCACTAACAGATCTTCCATTTTGAGTTTCCACAACTCAAAATTGCTACCATTGAATTTCTCTATATCCATCTTTCCGAATATGCTTGCCATCTTAATCTGTAATTAAATTATCATACCTCTACCAAACTCCCACTGGAAAAGGATTGACACAAAAAACCCAACCCACTCACAAGGATAACACAACTGGCCAGGCTCTGATACCACTTGTAAGGAAAGCAGAGGTGCAGAAACACTTTCCTAACATCAAAACCATAGGGAAGAATGCTGACAGTACTTTTAATTTTCAAATTACAGTCTAATTAAGACACACATGAAAGATTTAGAGAAACATAAAAAATGAACACTAGATTTACGTGGGAAAACCCTATCAAGAAAAAACCCACCACACCAAGCTGAATCTCTTTGTATTACAGTAACAACAAATTACATACAAATCAGAGATACAACTCTCTGGTATTAGTTTACAGTAGCTTCATTCACTGCTCATCCGGTTACAGAAAATTCTCTCAAGAATATGATACACTTCATGCCTCATTCTCAGAATTGATCTGATTTTATCTTATCACATTATGATTTTTATCTTTTGTGCATCCTTATCCGCCATTGCCCATCATAGAAATTTTCCTTTTAGTCGTTGATTTTTCCTTGCATCCAGTTCAGCTACAACGTCGCAACTATTGCAAAAAACCAACCGCCTACCATTTGAATTTTTCTTCCTCTGATTGGTTCACGAGATGCCACATAGGATAGTCAAATAGTCAAGGGCATTCAAGCTTTGTTGGTATATCAGTGAGACACTAACAGTGTCTCTCCAATGCCACAAAGTCTTCACTATTGATATCAACATAAGTCCCAACAGTCGGCAAGATGTTATAACGAAAGCCATGAGTCATACCCACACTACCGATATCCATTTCATTCCTATTGGCAAGAGTTTCCTCATCAACAAGACTCATACCAAATGCCACAAGTCATATCGATCTCAAAAATGCCATCGGCAAGACTACCGCAGATCACCAAGACCTCATACCAAAGTCTTCAAGTCATGCCATTGTGAGTTTTCTATTCGGTGAGACAAACGTCTTTCGTCAAGACATCACACCGAGCACATCATGTTACCTTGAGGAACATTTGGTATCAGCAAGACTTATTGTTTTCACCAAGAGGTTACACCAATTCTTCTAAAGTTTCACCGAAGCACCTGACAGTCGGCAAGACATTCGTCTTTCGCCGAGACTTCACTCTGAGCACAACCAAGTCTTACCGAGTCGGCAAGACTTATGTCTTTCGTCGAGACCTCACATCGATCGCCTTGAGCTACTCTGATGACTTTAGTTGTATCCCCTTCAGCATGACCTGCCATTCTCACTGGGACATCATACCAAAACCCTTAGTGTCACCATGAAGGCTCCAAGAGTATCCTGTCGGTGAGACCTTCCAACAGTTGCTGAGAGATCTTCCCGACACCCGTGTGTTAGCCCAATGAACACATACTATCGATGAGACATTCTTTAGTCATTGGGACTTCTTCCTGAGTCCTTTGTGTTACTCTGATGACCCGGTTGCTAGGAGTCTCCCCGACATCCGCTAGACACCCGATAACAACTCGGCGAGACATTTCATATCGGCAAGACTACATACCGACAACCAAGTCTCCTCGAAGCCCGATAAGAACATACTGTCAGCCAGAGGTCTCCATTCGACAAAAGGTCACAGCGAATGCTTCTTGTCACAGTGATAGTTCATTTGGCAAGACACCAATCTTGTCTCAACGACTTGGAACATCTCAAAGGATTCAGAACAGTTAGTCGGCCAGACATCAATAATGTCACACCGACTTTGCCTTCAAAGAGTTACATGTCAGTATGGATTGAGGCAAATATTCCAACACATGTTAGAGTCGATTTTGATATAGGTACATGGGAAATTGGCTATAACCAATACCATGTAGGTGATGGATTCTATATATTTATTCATAATATATTAAGGATTAGATTTCATTCATTAATATTCTAGAGGTGCAATATTCTAGGAGCTATGTATGTTATGATACACAAGGGGTTTTATTGAATATCACTAGTATTGTGTAGGTAAAATATGTTAGGAGTAATTTTCATACCTTAGAGTTTAACTATCACTGATGTAATGCAAATGATGAATGCTAAGATTCACCCATGGTATGACATGGCTTAACTAGCTTTCACTAGTACCATGTAGGTGATAGATGGCAAGAGCTACCTCATACTAAGTGGGACTAAGTTTGACTAGTGGCATGGAGGTAATATCTATTTAGTTCCGTTGACTCACATGGCTCAACGAGCTATGAAAATATTATTAATAGCCAAACGTGTTGTTTTTTGTTACAGTTGTGCATTTTTGGTGATTACCATAAGTAGCAAGGATGCTTACTTGTGTTCATAGTTGGTAGTGAATTGGTATAAATGATGGGACCCATAGTGTAGCATAGGATGAACTAATACTATTATTTTTTTTGGGATGCATTTAAGGGATTATGCATTAGAGAACTAGGTAAGGGGAAGTTTCTTGTAGTTAGGTTCTAACACATCATTTTTTTTGTTAGTCACTAAGTGTACATATAATAATATTGAGTTATTCACACTGTGTATGTGTGTTGTATGCATGAGCAAGCTACACAATGCATATGCCATAATGCATGAGCTATTCACATTGTGTATGTGTGTCTATGGATGGGCTGCTCATTATGCTTATGTGATGTATGCATAAGCTAGTTGCATGGGGTACATGTGCTAGTCACACTATGTTTATGTGATGCATGCATGATCAATTTACAATGTGTATATTTGATGCATCCACAACTTATCACATTTCATGTATATAATGTATGCATAATTTATTCACATTGTGTACATGTTTTGTAAGTATGAGGTAATCACAATTTGTGTAAATGTGATGCATGTCTTGGCTAATCACTATATAGATTTGTGTTCATACATTGATATTGGCATAAAGGTAATAATTGACTGGAAAGTATTTGTTAGAGTACTATTATATATGGATTGATTTGAAGCATTAGCTTAATTATTAACTTAAATTTAATAAAAGGTTAGAGACATAATCTCAAATGTGAGGATGACGACTTTATGTTATTGGTGTATGAATTGTAAAGCCTCTAATTCTTAAGAAGTGATATGTATGAAGGGCCATTATGAATGAGTCCTCGATGCCTAGGTCTAGGTGTAGGGATGATCCTATCAAATTAATATGAGAATACCATATTTTAGTGTAAGTATAAATCATGATATAGAGTTGTTTCCATGACTATTGATGGTAAGGCTTTGAAGTTGACACTTCCAATTTGAATAGTATATGTTTGGTTGATTAAGATAGTACAAAAGATACAATTTTATTAGGAAAACCAAATTTCTAGTAACTAGGGCGAGTTATCTATATACATTAAATACCTCATGAGCCTAGTGGACTCAAATGCACTAGCCTAAACCTCCTAGCAACAATGGATAGATGATCTCAACAAAGTGATGTAGGAGTTGTGAGTAAAACTACACCTTGTAGTCCGAAGGAGAAAGGTTGATCAAATAATTCATGTAATACTATCACAAGGTAAGCATTGAATCTAGTGCCATGAAATTTTTTAAAGAATGATTGATGAAGAGAGCATTGCACTAAAGGATTGCCTACCTATGTTGTGAAGGATGACTAGGGTATCATTTAGTCTTCTCCTATGGAACAATATATTTTTTTATGGTAACCCAAAATTGCACTTGAAGTAGATCAAAGCCATCAAATAGAAAAGACACAATATTGTGTAAGAAATCTTAGATGAAATGATTATAACAAGAATAATGGTCGAGGGCAATAATCAAGCATTCAATTGACCTAAGATGATGTATATTTTAATAATTTTGCATGGTGTTCTTGATGTTCTTTGAGTATTCCTTTATCATTAGATTCCTAAGATGTCCCCAATGATTTCAAATGAGCAAATGAATGGTAAATAAAATAACATAGCACACTTGAATCAACACAAAAAACTACAATAGATTGAACATCAATGGTTGGCAAGATGGAAATATAAATTTTAAAGTTTAAAAAATGAGATTTAAATCTATAATTACAAATCTAATATGGATCAATTTTACAACCATAAATTTGATCTACAACAATAAATAAAAAATCTCAAAATTGAAACCAATTTCTAAAAATAAATAATAATACTAAAATGATATTGCAAACAAAATTTGTCCAACAATTTATGTTATTATATTAAAAAACACATTAATAGATATGGAAATGTGTAAGTGTAAAACTTCCATAGGATGCAATTTATGACACTACACTAAGTTTTACACATTATCAATGTTTTTTTATGCTTCTTAAAGTCATCCCAGGCCTCTTTCTCTTGCAAATCTTGCAATGGTTCATCCAGAGAAACACTTTGATCTTAATAAGGTAGCAACTATCATATATTTTTTCTTGCTTCTTACATGTACTATTCTCCACAAGTTGATTGTTCAAGAGGGACAAGAATGATTTGAGGGCTCTGGGCAGATGCATTCAGTAGTTGAAAATGAAGGGCGTGAGCTTTCTTTATCTATCTTGCTAAGAGGTGGAAGAGCTTATTTGCTTTCCTGGACAATTGGCTGCTCTGATGTATGTTATTGAATATATTCAAGCCTTGAGGTATGTCTTCAACATCTGAATGCAAATCAGTGTGTTTCTTGTTGAATGCATTTGCTTTTCATAATAGTGATAGCTTTTTCATTTCTTTGAAACTGATTGGGAGTACCAGAGATCAATTTTTGAAAATTTACATTTGCCATGTTTTGTTATTTGTGGCTGTGCTTTATTCTACTATTATTTTTTCTTTCATTCTATCAAATCTTAAAGATCTGCAATAAAGTAATCTCGAACTATGAACCCATTGTTTTCCTGCTATGCATATGTGAGTAAAATATTAAGAAGAAATTCTCAAGGGATTTTTAGAGCAGAGTGGAAAATGAAAGAATTATTCACATTGAAGCATTGGTTGGGCAACTATAATTGAATGGCATGAGTTACAAAGCATGAACAACTAATTTAGTTGTGTATCTTGCAAATCAGGAGGAGTTTGTCCATGACATTTTGTCAACATTGTGAAAATGCTATCACTAAGAATCTTATAAATTTTTTTGCTTCATTTTCTATTAATTTTTTGATTTAATTGTGATTTTATAAAACTGCTTAGAATTGAATTAATTTTTTTTTATTCTTTATTTAAACAAATATTTTTGTTAAATTTGTCAGATTGTCTCATATACTATTGTAAAACATCTCATAGAACTATTTATTTACAGTTCTTATAGGTCTTTAGATTTAACTAGTGTGTTTTTACCATTAAATGATATATTAAAATATTGTTTGTATGAATAAAAAAAAAATATTTGTGTATAAATTGGCAAAATACCTACAATCTATCACGTTGGGTTTTCGAGACATCCTTGTTTTCTTAGATTTCTCAGGATGATAGAAAGATGTTTAATAAGAATTATATATGGATTTAGATATTTGTGTTTTTCTTTGGAAGTTCAATAGTCCTTATTTCTCCACAAAAAATTATATTTCTTGTGTTTGGAAAAAGTATAAGACTCAATACAATAAACAACTCCTTGAGTTGGTCCTTCACCACTCAAGCTCACCAAGACCTCTTTTGAAGAACCACCCTTGAGTACATGAACACTCTTCAAGATGCAACTACACAATGACCTCACCCCTGTTGGATGTACCTCTTCACAAATCCTCTAAACACCCTAAGCCTCTGCACTATCCACTTCTCCATTTGGAGCACCTCATTCTCCCAATCAAGCTACAAGTCAGATTAACCATTCCTCCTTATGAGACTCAAGTTGACCCCTGCATAGACACTCATTTTGATTTTGAATACCAATTCCCTTTTTAAAACCTCTCCAGATGGACACTGTATGGTCCTTTGCCTAGGGGAATTTGAATACAATGTAGATTGCTAGGTTTCTTTAGCATTTATGGTACTCTTATTCCCCTATATAAGCTATAAGTCTTATTCCCAATTAGTTAAAGGTTGATCACCAAATAGGGTAAACTACCCCAATTTCTGAATTTACCAATTATCCTTCATAAACTTTCTCAGACAAGCAGCTGTAGACACTTAAAAATGACCTAGGCCTGCAAGCTCTATTTTTCACATACTTTTTCCTAGCATAATTAGGGCATTTTAATTATGTCCTTGGTCCACCTTCGTCTGTTAATTAAATAAATAAATTTTATTTATTTATTCGATATGTCACTAATTGTCTAAAGTCTTCCTATAATTAAATAAATTTCTTAATTTATTTAATTATTTCCGTCTAATAATTCCTCTTGATTATTAAATAAATATATTTTATTTATTTATTTAATATGTCACCAATTCTCATAATTAAATAGATTATTAATTTATTTAATTATTAGTCACATCCTCTGAATTAAATAATTATCTTTAATTATTTATTACCTCATTTGACATTTCCCCTTTTTTAAATAAAATCAATTATTTAAAATGGCCTCACATTATTAACTGTCACTTCTTTTAGTAAATAATCTAAAAATCAATTATTTACTACCACACAAATCCATATTTTTGAATTAATTTAATTCAAAAATGGTAATCTTCTTCTATAAATCAAGTAATTGCTAAAAATCTTGATTTTTCAAATCTTATCTTTCTGTCCAATCTTTATCTTGTTGATTTTCAAAATCTTTCTTTTTCTATCCTCTTGTCACATTGATTCTCGATCGTCGATTTGATTTTCTCAAATTGCATCTTGGCCACTCATCTCATAATTTTTCCCTAACCCTAATTAGGGGTTGTCACACGCAATCTTGAGCTCTGATTTTAGGCTTTCATCAACTTTTAATCTTGGTCGTCCATCCAAAAAAAAATTGTTTTATAAAATGCCAATTTTGCTCACATTTTGGATGACTTCACAAATTTACACACTGACACTCCTTAGCATTATTTTCATATTTTGGCATAATTGTTGAGTCTTAGGCAATTTCATATTCTAGTCATTTGTTATAAGCATTATCACTTTTACATTATTTTAATGCTTGCTATTTGCATTATAACATAGCATTATTGTCATTCCAAATCCTTCAAAGCTTGTTTAGGACACTGTCTTTGTCATCAAATAGCTCACACACTCAAATCTAAGGGAAACAACATCATATCTGCAACAAGTTAGAAGGTGCTACGAAGGTGATTCATGGAGGCTTCAAGGATTATCTAGTATAATCGTTTTGTTTCATTTTCCTTCATTGTGCTTCATAGTTAGCTTTAGTGTTTTTGATTTATGCTTTAATCTGCTAACCTTAGGAAAAATACCTTTGTTACATTGGTGAACCTGACGCTTTATTTTGGAGTTTTCATACAGTTTTTGGTGTTTTCTGTTGTTTTTGTAGGTACAGGTATGAAAGCCGCATTTGTTATGTCGTGATGCATTCAAAGATTTAAACGACACAATTGCTCTATTGTGTTGCATATGCAGTTCAAAAAGTTGCATTTGATAAATCGAGATGCATCTGAATCTGTAAACGACACATCTGACATCCACAACACATTTTTTTGTCAAAATCTAGAATGCAGAACCAAGCCACATTTGCTACACAGAGCTACGCATTCACTCTGCTATGACTCATTTGCTAGTCAATAATTTTTTTCCATTTTGCATTCGGGTTTTCTAGTTACTAATCATTGTTTTTAGCGTGTGGCATCAAAACTTCGTGGGTACAAGACAACTTGATTAAACTACTAACTTGTGATTTTGCAGGCTTGATTGTCCAAGAATATCATTTCAAAACATTGTGTTTGTGATTTTTAGAATAGAAAACACTTAAATTGATGCACTAAAAAGAACATGTCTTCTATTTTGTTTAATTGTGTTTGAAGGTGGTAGGTGACTATGCTCTCACCTTGTGCAAACTAGGTGATCAAAAAACCAGACCCACCTTATTTTGTGTAACCTTGATGCAATAATTGAAGTATCCTCTCCCCTTGCGCATTTATACGATCCTGGGTGTAAGAGAAACGATTATTGCCTCTAGAACTTGGGCTTGCCTTAGTGGGAAAAAGTACTCACCCCAAGGTGACTCAAACTGGCAATGGAGCTAAAGCTAAGCTACCCCTGATCGGTATATAAATGTGAATCATAAGGGAAAGCCTAGGATTACGAGTGCAGATGTGTCATATCAACCAAGTAGTACTCCCCAAAACCCTATTGAGCATAACCTCTTTAGGTTGGAGTGTCTCCTAAATGGAGATTAATCTTGTGCCCCATGTATGTCCACTCGAATGGGGGTCCCAAACTAAATACTCTTGTGTAGTAGCAAAAAACCTTCTATTTGCTAGTGCAACAACGATCATTGTGAAGGTATCCACATCTTTGCAGTTTTTAGTAGAGGTGATCAATATGCCATGGGAGTTTCATGGGGGTTGGAAGCTTGGTTGGCCTAAGAAGAGAGTACACTATAAGGGGGAGCCCATGCAACCAAGCTTCTAAATTCACATGCTAAGGATATGCGGTTAGGGAAACCCACGTGGAATTTAGCGGATATTGTCATGGCCTAACCATAGGATTGTGCTTGTCTTATTTGTGTTTGTTTACAATCAAAATATCATGTGTGTCAAGTGTTTTCTGGATATTGAAAAAAAAAAACAACATTCACACATTTGGAAACAAACATTCAAACTTCAAACAATTCAGTTTTTTTTACCAAAACATTAGAAAAAATTAGACTTTGGCATTCTACACCACAACTGCTAAAATGCATTCGCTGTGTCGCGCCACATTTGACAATCTCTGCAACACATCTGCTATAATAAAACGCATTCGCTTCTCTGAACATTGCATTCTCCTGTATTGAACCACATTTTCTATCCAATATTTTAGGTTGTGGCTATTGTGGATGGTATTATTGAGTTAGCACTCATTGAATTTGGTTATATGAACATGCAATATTTGTATGAATTTCACTAGAATCATGAGTAGATATTTGTCATGATTGTATTGGAATATGTTACACTTATTATTTAAAATGGGGAGATGTTAGTATATTATTTTGTTCTTGAGGATAAAAAATTATCCAAGAGATGTATTATACTATGGTTGCAAATTAGAACTACTACTTTGTTTATTTAGGTACTTTATTACTATAGTGTTAATTTTTAAAATGAAAGAAAATTAATTTCTATATTTGATAGAACGTTAAATATGGATTTGAGCATCAAATTTATGAATATTGCTTGACTAACTAGTATAATATTTAAATTAATACATTATATCAAGATTATGGCATTGAACTACATTGCAAGGTGTGTGCCCTTGGTCTCTTTGTGTTGTGCAATGCAATGCTTATATTCGTGACATGGCTTAATCGCCTCCCATGGATTCATTAACTCTAGTGGTTGTATCGAGCATTAACAGTTTGATCTTTTGGTGCAACAAAAATCATCTATGAAACAATTGGTATTAGAGCTCTAAGGTCATAGGTTCGAACCCCTCACATGCGCCAGGGGGATTGTTGCAAGTGTGCACCCTTGGTCTCCTTGTGTTGTGCACCAAAATGCTTGGCTTCATGACATGGATTAACCACCTCTCATGGATTTATTAACTCTAGAAGTTGTATCAAGAAATAATAGGTCGATCTTTTGGTGCAACGACAATTGTCTGTGCAACAAAATTATAACTTGATAGCCTAACTATCATCCTTGATATAAGTTGAGATTACGGGATAATATTTTTGAAGCACTCTAGGCATTTGGTGAGTTATGCCTATATTCTATCATATAATTGTAATGTAGTTACATGTGTAGGTGAGTTGTTTCAAAATAGGAGTTAAAACATGTAAAATAATACTATGTCAGTCTAAAAATTTATTGTATTAAATATGCAATCATTATGTCTTATTCACTAAATCTTGGCCAAGGTTGATTTTGATGAAATTGATCAATTATATGTATTTATGGTATATAATTGACTTGGGATTCACTTTATACTAGAGTTCACTAACTTTATCCCTATATAGTATTCTATTATGACCCTACACATGAAGAGTTAGGCTCAATTATAATAATATGATTGTATGTTTTAATTTATAATTATATCAGTGTTATATGGAATCACTACTTACTAACCATTAAGGTCACATTTATTATAATTACCAAGTGGAAATATAATCTACATGATGAATCATACCAATATAATAATTTGGTTTCACTATAGGGAAATAAAATTAAAAATTTAAGAATATTATTATTAGTAAAATTATTGGTCATATATCTTCATATGGTGATCTAAGGGATATAGTGTTTCCCACTATCTTGAGTATGAATTAAGTATCAATAATGTCTAAATTTTTTTTATAAGTACTATTGTACATGTGGACCTTGAACCTTAGATGATTCTTATGTTCCCTTCTTGATGCATGATGTGCTTTGTCAAGAAAGATATATAATATAATATGATTATGATACTTGATATCATTAAATCATATTATGTTAGGACTCCACTTGGAGACATAGTATGTTTGCATACTTTTTGTATTGCAACAATATGTTGGCTATTTCATTTTCCCCATGCTTTGATATGACCATGCCTATATTATATTGATTAATATGCATAATTTGTATATGGATTTGGTTGTTATAAGGTTAATAATTGTACATATAAAATTAGTTAGGACAATGAAACCTATTTTTTTATAATAAGACTTTCATATAAAGTGGGTATTAGTGTTAGTTGAGCTATATATGTATACAATCCTATACTTAGCATGGGATGGTAGAATAATTATCATAAATTTTGACATAAATAAATGAAACATTCCATACCAAGCAATAAATTTGAAAGGGTTTAAAGAGATCTAGTACATGAAACTCTATTTATCCTAATGGGTATGTGTGGAGACCTAAATTGGTAATTATTTTGGAATTATGAGCACTATGAGTTTTATGAAATGGTCACAATTTGGTTGTTTATTATTTATAAGTAACCAACCTAGCCTATGTGTTATTGAGATGATTTTGTAAGGGACTCTAGGAGGTTCATGTTGAGTTATGAATTATAACAAGGTGAGGTTTAATTTGAGATCTTGATGCCCTTGGATGAAAATGCTTTAGGATATGCTTGCTAAAGTAGGAACATGCTTGGATTGTTTTTAATACTAGTAATAATTATTTATTTGTTGGGAATCATTTAAAAGAACCTTGTTGAGAAGTGAAATAATAATTTAGGAATTTTGAGTTTTATTATTAATTAACAAAACTTTAGGAACAATGAATATTTTGGATTGACCATTAGTAAATGGTGATTTGTTGCACTAGATGGTTTTAATCCCTTATATTGTCTTTCTCATATACTATCTCATGTGAAAAATTTCTTGAGTATTTATCAAAACTTAGGTTTAGGAATTCTATGTGTTTGATCCTTGAAAGATCAAAGTGAGAAAAACTACATGTGACTTTGATACAATTTGGAAGTTGGTATGTAAACAATCCTTGGGTGAAGGATTCCATGAACCTAAATTGGTAGTGAAAGTTTTAAGGAATAAATCCAAGGTTTGGGGTTGTTACTTAGATAAGTAATTCCTCCCTCCTAGTATTTTTTCTAGCTTGAGGCTAAAATTTTCCTTGAATAGTCATGAATTCATCTTCCCAATTAATATGTCCCCACTATATGGGTATGAGCCAAAAAGGGAACCCATTCTCATCTAGTTTATCTACTTTGAGGTTTGTAGTGCTTTCCTTTCAAACATATCCTCTATTCTTGGATGGATTTTTAGATTCACCATCACAATGGTCTATATTTAATGTGAATGCATGAGAATGCCTCTAGACTTGTTAGAACTAAAATAATTAGAGATTATGTGTTGAACGTTGTGACAACGTGTGTTGGCTCAATGAGGAGTATAGGAAGGTATAAGTTAGGCTCAAGACTTAGTGAATTCTATTCTTCCAAGAAATAAGAGCATGATAAACTTAGATATGGCATTGCTATGAATGATTTATAGAAACATACAAAAATTTTGTTTATTGATTATGTTGAATTAAGCCATTCTCATCTATTGGTTTGAACAACCCTTAATATGTGTGGATGATCTAGCTACTATAAATATTGATTAGCATGGATATATGTTGAGTTTAAGATAGATCTCCTTATAATTTTCATTACAAGTAGTGGGAAAGTAATAGTGAGAATTTTTTAATATGGTATATTGTTTAGCTTTCGAAAACCTATGAGACTATGTGTATAGGTTTATCAATCATTTTATGTTTGTATGTAAACTAAAACCTAACAAGTATGTGTGGATCCTTGTGATATCTTGATTGTGCATGCTTGACTATAAGATGGACCCACATGTTAGAGTCGAATTTGATATAGGAAAATGGGTAATTGGCTATAACCAATACCATGTAGGCAATGGATTCTATATATTTATTCATAATATATTAAGGATTAGATTTCGTTCATGAATATTCTAGAGATGCAATATTCTAGGAGCTATGTATGTTATGATACACAAGGGGTTTTATTGAATATCACTAGTATTGTGTAGGAAAAATATGTTAGGAGTAATTGTCATACCTTAGAGTTTAACTAACTATCACTAATGGAATGCAGATGATGAATGCTAAGATTCACCCATGGTATGGGGTGCTGCCACAATAGTGGTTTACACTTTCGAAGAGACCCTATTTTTTCCTGAAATCACACATTTTTAGAAAATATAATGATTTAAGCCTTGAAAAATTCCATTTAAAGGATTCCAATTGAATAGGGTTTGATCAAACCACCTTAGGCCAAGCCCCCTTGGATAGAACCCCACTAGTTTTAAACCATACCTATAATGGAGTCTCCTTTACACCTATCAAAATGCTGATAAAAAACTACTCTTGATTTAATTTTTGGGGGATCAAATGAATTCATTTAATTTTTATTTTTTTTGTATGTAGTCCTTATTATAAGCTTCCAAAAAAGTATAATTTTAATTAAATTTAATTTGATTATTATATTTATTTTTTATTTCTTGTGAATGTAGGTTTTTCACCGAAAATCAAGCTCTCTGTTCTGCACATGTGGAAAAATAGAAGATTATAAAAAGAAAATGAAAATATGAGTGCACCAGTTATTGGAGTCCTTGATCCAACAAAAAAAAAAGTTGAATTTTGATACATAAAAAAAAAAGTTACATCTTATACGGTCAAGCTATGTCTAAATTGTAATTGGTTTGACTTCAAAACTAGATTAAAGAAAAAATATTCAATAAAAAACTATCTAACCAAGTGGGAGCAATAGATATCGAAATTTCAAATATAAATTCGAAAGAATTAGAATTTTATCCTTCATGGAGAAAAAGTTATGCATTATATGGTGAGCATCACTTTTTAAAAATGTTGTTTTTGAAAAAAATAGTTTTCGAAGGAGATAAAAAAAGAAGTGCAATCCGATTCAAAAAAATTAAAAAATATATATTTAGAATCTACAGAAAAAAATTTCATTCTAGTTTGCATCATCTTCAAATTCCTCACGGTTTAGCCGCTATAGGTGCCTGAAAGTGAAGATTTAGTTAAAAAAATTTATTTCAGTGTCCAGTTTGGCCAAAAATTGTAAAATACTATTGTGGGATCACCTTATGACATGGCTTAACTAGCTTTCACTAGTACCATGTAGGTGATAGATGGCAAGAGCTACCTCATACTAAGTGGGACTAACTTTCACTAGTGACATGAAGGTAATATCTATTTAGATCCATTGACTCGCATGGTTCAACAAGCTATGAAAATATTATTAATAGCCAAATATGTTTTTTGTTACTGTTCCTTTTTGTGATTACCACAAGTAGTAAGGATGCTTACTTGTCTTCATAGTTGGTAGTGAATTGGTATAAATGATGGGACCCATAGTGTAGCATAGGATGAACTAATACTATTATTTTTGTTTGGGATGTATTTAAGGGATTATGCATTAGAGAACTAGGTAAGGGGAAGTTTCTTGTAGTAAGGTTCTAACCACATCATTTTTCTAGTTAGTCACTACAAGTGTACATATAATGATATTGAGTTATTCACACTGTGTATGTGTATTGTATGCATGAGCAAGCTACACAATGCATATGTCATAATGCATGAGTTATTCATATTGTGTATGCGTGTCTATGGATGGGCTACTCATTATGTTTATGTGATGTATGCATAAGCTAGTTGCATGGGGTACATGTGCTAGTCACACTATGTTTATGTGATGCATGCATGATCAATTTGCAATGTGTATATTTGATACATCCACGAGTTATCACATTTAATGTATATAATGTATGCATGATTTAGTCACATTTTGTACATGTTTTGTATGTATGAGATAATCACAATGTGTAAATGTGATGCATGTATCAGCTAATCACTATATAGATTTGTGTTTATTCATTGATATTAGCATAAAGGCAATAATTGACTAGAAAGTATTTGTTAGAGTACTATTACATATGGATTGATTTGAAGCATTTGTTTAATTATTAACTTAAATTTAATAAAAGGTTAGAGACTTCATCTCAAATGTGAGGATGACGACTTTATGTTATTGGTGTATGAGTTGTAAAGCCTCTAATTCTTAAGAAGTGATATGTATGAAGAGCCATTATGAATGAGTCCTCGATGTTTAGGTCTAGGTGCAGGGATGATCCTATCAAATTAATATGAGAATACCATATTTTAGTGTAAGTCTAAATCATGATATAGAGTTGTTGTCATGACTATGGATGGTGAGGCTTTGAAGTTGACACATCCAATTTGAATATAATATGTTTGCTTGATTAAGATAGTACAAAAGATACAATTTTATTAGGAAAATCAAATTTCTAGTAACTAGGGTGAGTTATCTATATACATTGAATACCTCATGAGCCTATTGGACTCAAATGTACTAGCCCAAACCTCCTAGCAACAATGGATAGATGATCTCAACAAAGTGATGTAGGAGTTGTGAGTAAAACTACACCCTGTAGTCCCAGGGAGAAAGGTTGATCAAAGAATTCATGTAATGATATCACAAGGTAAGCATTGAATCTAGTGCCATGGAAAATTTTAAAGACATTATTGATGAAGAGAGCATTGAACTAAAGGATTGCCTACCTATGTTGTGAAGGATGACTAGGTACCATTTATTGTTCTCCTATGGAACAATTTTTTTTTTTTTATGGTAACCTAAACTTGCAATTGAAGTAGATCAAAGCCATCAAGTAGAAAAAACACAGTGTTGTGTAAGAAATTTAGGTTCTCAAAAAATGCAATGAAAAATAAATGTTTTTCCTCTAAATTTACCTAGAGAAAATAATGAAATAAAGGATTTAAGAGCTATTAAAATGGAATTATAAATATGAAATTTAAATGAACAAAATACAACACTTAGTTAAATTTTAAAGATGGAAAAGCGATATTAAAGATGTTAGGAATTCATGAACCATTAAATGCTAAAATTTTAAGGTATTGATTAAAAATATATTTTAATATTTATAAATTGATTATATGTTCCTCTAGTTTAGATTCATTCCTACAAAAGTGAATTGGCACGTAGAACCTATATCAACAAGAATTAATTGACATAAATGTGGTTGATTGGAAACACTTTACCTTGATCATTTGATATGTAAATATTAATAAGGAATAGGTAGTTTTTTACACATTTGGGGAATCTACTTAACCATGACGGTCATGTTCTCCCAAGTTAAAATCCTAGATGAAGTGATTATAACAAGAATAATGGTCGAGGGCAATAATCAAGCATTCAATTGACCTAAGATGATGTATCTTTTAATAATGTTGCATGGTGTTCTTGATGTTCTTTGATTATTCCTTTATCATTAGATTTCTAAGATGTCCCCAATGATTTCAAATGAGCAAATGAATGATAAATAAAATAACGTAGCACACTTGAATCAACACAAAAAAACTACACTAGATTGAACATCAATGGTTGGCAAGATGGAAATACAAATTTTAAAAGTTAAAAAAATGAGATTTAAATCCATTATTACAAAACTACTATGGATCAATTTTACAACCATAAATTTGATCTACAACGATAAATAAAAATATCAAAATTGAAACCAATTTCTAAAAATAAATAATAATAAGATTACTAAAATGATATTGCAAACAAAATTTGTCCAACAATTTATGTTATTATATTAAAAACACATTAATAGATATGGAAATGTGTAAGTGTGAAACTTCCATAGGATGTGATTTATGATATTGCACTAAGTTTTACACATTATCAATGTTTGTTTATGCTTCTTAAAGTCATCCTAGGCCTCTTTCTCTTGCAAATCTTGCAGTGGTCCATACAGAGAAACACTTTGATCTTAATAAGGAAGCAACTATCGTATATTTTTTATACAATGGACCTCAAATATGGAAAACTATAGTTTATTGAGAAAAAACAATAAATATAGTAAATTTGCATATTTAAAAAGAAAAAATTAATTGTTAAATGAGATAAGCTCAAAAGGTAAAATTATTAGGTGTTTCATAAGAGACCTTGTATTCAAATTTTAAGAGGCATCTAATAGACTTAAAATGTATAAATGTTGAATTTTAAATTGGATAAACTATCCCATTTAATTCCTAGTGTGGTGTATTCTAATAGACAAGGTCAAGTGTAGGTTATGGATGAATTTTATAAAAAACATACTTTCATTCATGGCATCCAAATTGTAGCTCACCCCATAATGGAAGAATTTTACGGAAGAGATACCTCTCCATCATGGCATCTAAGCCAAAGATCACTCCACAATGGTATATCAAGCCTATAAAAAATTAAATAGTATGGACTCAAATGATAAATCATAAAACTTTCATAATGGAAACTCATGTTGAGTTATCCTTTCTCATATAAACAGATTAAAACAAAACGTAGAATTCAAAATTACAACCATTATCTATACCTTTAAGTAACTTAATTTATAAAATTATAATTTTATATTTTTAAACATCCACTTCTCTGTTTAAAAAATAAAAATAAACTGCACTTTTATACAGTGGATATTTTGACATACCCTGTCTGGTAACTTTGGAATATACAAATTCTCAACCGCCATTCCAATGAAAATGGACATGGGTGTAAAAAACAATTTATAAGAATATCCCTTATCCTAATATCTAAATTAAAGATCACCTCAAAAGAAAGCAACAATTTAAATCAAGAAAGTAACTAGCCGTTGCACCGCTGAAGGCTCTTCAAATACAATTAAGCTTTCAAAGCTCTGCATTCTATCATTTGTAGCAACATTCTGATTGTTTTTTCGGTTTTATTTCTGTAGTTGGATTGAGATCTTATTTTATTCATATGGATGCTGATAAATGCACAGATATTGGTGCACCTAAAGCGAGTTTAGGTGGTGATCATCACATTGTGAAGATCCCTGTGGACGAGGAGCAAATAAAGATCAATTCTTCTTCTCGACAACACCCACTAGAAGAAATTGCAGATAGCAGAGGGAGGAGGATATTGTTGCTCACCACATTGAATCAGCCCAGGAATCTTCCAGCTTTCTTGCTTCTTACATGTACTATTCTGCACAAGCTGATTGTTCAAGAGGGACAAGACAAATTTGAGGGCTCTAAGCAGGTGCATTCAGTAATTGAAAATGAAGGGCGTGATCTTTCTTTATCTGTCTTGCTAAGAGGTGGAAGAGCTGATTTGCTTTTCTGGACAACTGGCTGCTCTGATGTCTGTTCTTGAATATATTCAAGCCTTGAGGTATGTCTTCAACATCTGAATGTAGATCAGTGTATTTCTTGTTGAATGCATTTGCTTTTCATAACAGTGATAGCTTATTCAAACAAACGTATGCCCAAAGGCACACCCATTAGAGGGAATTTTTCATTTCTTTGAAACTGATTGGCAGTGCCAGAGATCGATTTTTGAAAATTTACATTTGCCCTGTTCTGTTATTTGTGGGTGTGCTTTATTCTGCTATTATTTTTGCTTTCATTCTATCAAATCTTAAGGATCTACAATAAAGTAATCTTGAACTGCGAACCCATTGTTTTCTTGTATTATTATTAATTTTCTCTATTGCTGTGCATATGTGAATAAAAGATTAAGAAATTCTCAAGGGCTTTTTAGAGCAGAGTGGAAAATGAAAGAATTATTCACATTGAAGCATCAGTTGGGCAACTATAATTGAATGGCGTGAGTTACAAAGCATGAACAACTAATTTAGTTGTGTATATTGCAAACCAGGAGGGGTCTGTCCATGACATTTTGTCAAACATTGTGAAAATGCTATCATTAAGAATCTTATAAATTTTTTAGCTCCATCTTCTATTAATTTTCTGATTTAATTGTGTTTTTATAAAACTGTTTAGAATCAAATTAATTTTATTTCTTATTTATTTAATCAAATCTTTTTATTAAATTTGTCAGATTGTCTCATATACTATTGTAAAACATCTGACAGAACTATTTCTTTACAGCTCTTATAGATCTTTAGATTTAACTGATGTGTTTCTACCATAAAATGATTTATTAAAATTGTTTGTATGAATACAAAAATATATTTATGTGTACAAACTGGCAAAATACCTACAATCTGTGACATTAGGTTTTTAGACATCCTTGTTTTCTTAGATTTCTAAAATACCTACAATCTGTGACATTAGGTTTTTAGTCCTTATTTCTCCACAAAAAATTATATTTCTTGTGTTTGGAAAAAATATAGGGCTTAATACAATAAACAACTCCTTGAGCTTGTACTTCACTACTCGAGCTTACCAAGAACTCTTTTGAGCAACCAACCTTGAGTACATGATGCAGCCACACAATGACCTCGCCCCCGTTGGATGTACCTCTTCACAAATCCTCTAAACATTAAAACACCCTACGCCTCTGCAGCCTCTGCACTATTCACTTCTCCAGTTGGAGCACCTCGTTCTCCCATCAAGCTACAAGTACTCCACAACCCATGCCTCCTTATGAGACTCAAGTCGACCCCTGCATAGACACTCATTTTGATTTTGAATACCAATGCACTTTTTAAACCTCTCCAGATGGATACTGTATGGTCCTTTGCCAAGGGGAATTTGAATACAATGTAGATCGCTAGGTTTCTTTAGCATTTAGGGTACTCTTATTCCCCTATATAAACTATAAGTCTGATTCCCAAGTAGTCAAAGGTTGATCAGCAGATAGGGTAAACTACCCCAATCTCTGAATTTACCAATTATCCTTCATAAACTTTCTCAGAAAAGTAGCCAACTATTCTACTTCTGCATGATGCTTGTAACCCCAATATTGGGATATAAAGAGTTTTGAACCTCTTCCCATCCACATTGGTACTTTGTGTCCACCCCATGATGTCCATCTTAGTGCATCCCAACCTCGGTCTAAATTAGTGCACGAGTTGTTCCACAATCCAGCTTGGTGTGTTCTCATAGTCAAGTCTGACTTAGGTGTGTATGGGTGTATAGTTGGTAGTACTTTAATTGAGGGGAATCTCGTTCTCATGAGCAAGGGTAAAGAGTCCCTGCTAAATGCAAGGATATAGGGGAAAATGATTGAAAATGTTGAACCAGAGTTATAGACAATAAATAGCATCTTTATAACTAGGTGATAAATAACCAATGAGTGGTTTCAAGCTTGAGATCTAAAGTCTTTTTTCCTGATACATAGACTTGATAGTCATTACTTGTCATCCTTACACAAAGGCTATGATAATTTTGAAAAGAACAAAAAGTAAACGTTACGACTATATATTCGTTTTGGGTTTGTATGTGTTATCTTGGTGTATAAACTGGAAAAATACCTACCATACCTCATGCCCATTACAATTTGTCATGTTAGGTTTTTGAGAAACCTGCATCCTTGTTTTCTTAGATTTTTTGCCATTCTCAGGGGGGAGGCAGCACACATTAGATCATCCACAGTAGTCCTCCTAGTAGTAATTGTTGTTCCATGAGGGCAACTTAGCCCTGTTAGATGTGATGTTTGAAAGGCATGGACAGGCTGTGATTGCTAGATTCTATTAGCTTCGGCTGGTTAGAAAATCCTACAAATAAAATTAAGTCTAATTCACTCCTTTGCTGAATATTGATTTATAATTGAAGTATAAACACAATACATATGCATAAAATACAAATAAAGCAACGGTAAATCAAATTTCACTACTTTGTTGAATATTGATTTATAATAGAATTATAAACACAATACATATGCATAAAATACAAATAAAGCAATGGTAAATCAAATTACAAATATTGATTTATAATAGAAGTTTAAATTCGCTAATGTGTGAACTGTGAACAATTACACTGAATTGGTTAAATCTGTAAATGCCTGCAAGGAACCTAATGAAATTCAAAATACTTCAACCTTTGCATAACATCAGGTTGTGGACTGCTTGAGAGTTAAAAAAAAATGTTAGAAGGCAGATGGAGGAGCATACTTAACAGTGCAAAGCATAGATGACAAGCGATTAAAGGTGTACTTTTCCATAACAGATCATGCTTGATTGAGCAGATCAGTGTCAAGGCATTTAATCCTTTTCACAGATTCTCCATAGTTGATGCTGTGCAACGATTAGGAATTGCTCTGTGGCTTGAACAAAACTACATTGCACAACATCCTCAAACAAACTGATGCCCAAAGGAACACCCATTTTGGGGAGTTTTTCGTTTCTTTGAAACTGATTGGAAGTGCCAGAGATCGATTTTAAAAAATATACATTTGCCCTGTTCTGTTCTTTGTGGGTGTGCTTTATTCTGCTATTATTTTTGCTTTCATTCTATCAAATCTTAAGGATCTGCAATAAAGTAATCTCGTACTACAAACCCATTGTTTTCTTGTATTATTATTAATTTTCTCTACTGCTGTGCATATGTGAATAAAAGATTAAGAAGCAATTCTTAAGGGATTTTTAGAGCAGAGTGGAAAATTAAAGAATTATTCACATTGAAACAACTATAATTGAATGGCGTGAGTTACAAAGTATGAGCAGTTTTATAACTTTAGTAATTTTTGCCTATAGTGTTCCAAAGAAGCTAATTTAGTTGTGTATCTTGCAAATCAGGAGGAGTTTGTCTGTGAGATTTTGCCAATATTGTGTTTTTATAAAACTGCTTAGAATCAAATTAATTTTATTTCTTCTTTATTTAGTCAAATTTTTTTATTAAATATATTAGATTATCTCATATATTATTGTAAAACATCACAGAACTATTTGTTCAGGGCTCTTATAGATCTTTAGATTTAACTGGTGTGTTTTTACCATAAAATGATATATTAAAATATTGTTTGTATGAATAAAAAAATGTATTTATGTATATGGATGTACAGTCAGTAGTACTTTAATTAAGGAGAATCTCATTCTCATGAGCAAGACAAGGGCTGCTATGTAGCAGGAGTCCCTGCCAAATGCAAAGATATAGGTGAAAATGACTGAAAATGTTAAACCAGAGTTATAGACAATAAATAGCATATTTATACCCAGGTGATAAATAACCAATGAGTGGTTTCAGTCCTTTTTCGTTATACATAGGCTTGATAGTCATTACTTAGCATCCTTGTACAAAGGCTGTGATAATTTGAAAAGAACAAAAAAGTAAACGCTACCACTATATAATTTGAAAAGCATATTTATACTCAGGTGATAAATAACCAATGAGTGGTTTCAGTCCTTTTTCGTTATACATAGGCTTGATAGTCATTACTTAGCATCCTTGTACAAAGGCTGTGATAATTTGAAAAGAACAAAAAAGTAAACGCTACCACTATATAATTTGAAAAGTAAAGGCAACGATTAGGAATTCATCAATCTCAAAGTCTAGGTCAAAAAATTAGCTAAAGTCATATGAAAGCCAGAAGTACAAATATAAATTTACATTTGTATAACTATAATTATATTTGTATTTATATTTTTATTAAATAATATATTATTATTATATTTTTTATGAAAATTATATGTTATAAAATATAAATTATTATATATTGTATATTTGTATTTATATATTTCTATTGTATAATATATTATTAAGGGAGGAATTTACAATGTGAGTTGGGTTTCTTAAGCAGCCAATGAAGGAAACCATTGATTCACAACAAATTACAAAGGTGGAGAAGGAATTGACTGCATGAATTTGGGGGCTTAAAGGATTTCTCTAGAGAAATAAAGATGACAATATTTTAAGTGCTAGAGAAAATGTAATACCCTCGTATAGCGAAAAATAACATAAAGATTGAAAAATAAAAAAGATAATAGATTTTTAGTTTCACCATACCAAATAAAAAAGCAAGGAGGATGCGCATCTGAATTCACCATATGCTCAAAGTGGTGAAGACCAGGAAAATTTGTATGGTGTTAATTTGGAGAAGTTACCTAGAAAATTTGATGTTGGATCCAAAAAGCACATTTGTGTGTGGGAAATGCATTTGATGTTGTCATTGGAAGAACCTATATATGCTCCATCATACCACCAAAATTTGAAGAAATCTCTATCTAACACAACAAATTCTGAGGATGCTATTATGGATGAACCTCTCCAAGAAATGTTTATCATTATACTTGAACACATGAATGTGGAATTCCCTGATCCAAAAACAAAGCACTTTACCAAGCATGTATCAGACTATACTGATGATGAAGGGTTGTTAATAAAAACTATTGAAGAGTTGTTAATAACATGATCCTCACCCATTAAGATAAGGTCTTTTAGTGCCATTAGGGTTAGGGTTTTAATCAGACACGCTTGGGTTTTCTGTGGAGTTTGGGTTGGTAATAGTTTAGGTTTTCTTTAAGGTCTTTTACTCCCATTAAAATCATGGGTTTAGCGTTTACTTAGGCTAGCGGTCCGATTACAATGCACAGGGGGAGATAAACATCTAATCTTATTTTCATTCATTAAAGTTTGAACGTATTGTTGGATATATTTCCTTCCATTAAAGTGACGGGCTTATGCCTTAAATTTCATTAAGGTTAGGGTTAATAGTATTGGTGTGAGGGTTCTTTGATCTTTCTTAGGAAGATTTACTGACAGGATTTAAGAGGAAAGTGGCGATTAAGCCTCATTTAGTATTTTACAGATTACCCTATGGTACTGGATACCCAGCAATATAATGACAAAAATTGGGTTCCTCATGTAGACCAGCTCCATGTTATGTATCAACCTGGGATGTTCAAGTGAAGAATCGTTTGGGTTTTCCCAACTCTTATCTGTTTTGTAGTATACAAACCTTAGAATGACCATCAATTTCTTAAGGGCATTGGGCGTTGAAGTTTGCAAACACTAGGTTTGTTTTGAAATTCAGAGCAAACTAGGCTAGGGCATTCTTGAATGGTACATTTGATGCAGCAAGTCATCGAGTCTTTCAATAAGCACGTGGATCGTATGGTCTATTTGATGTGGCAAATCATCTACCTATTTGGAAGAGATAATCTTAACAGATATGGGAATGGGTATTTCTTGAATGGTATGTTTGAAGTAGCAAATTATCCATTTGTAGGGAATTATTTAACAAATATGGCAATGAAAATTCTTGTATGGTATATTTAATTCAGTTACCATTTACAAAGGTTTCATTTAAGAAACAAATAAGCCATAAACGATTTTTTTGATGGTAGAGAGCTTCTTTATTGAATTAGCATCTTACTCCATTACAAGATGGCATTCAGCCAGGGCTTTTGACCAAAGGATTTTTTTCAGAAAGACATTTTGAAATTGTAGCTCCCTCGATGATTTACTTCGAACAAAATGAAAATGAAAGGAATCTCTGTCTAACACAACAAATTTTGAGGATGCTATTATGGATGAATCTCTTCAGGAAATGTTTATCATTATACTTGAAGACATGAATGTGGAATTCCCTGGTCCCCACAAAACACTTTACCAAGCATGTATCAGCTGTATCAGCCTACTATTGAAGTGTGGCCTTCTGAGAGAGCTAAAGATGAAAAATAGAAATGGCTTAGGTTAGGTTTGGCTCTTTAAAATCTAAACTATAAATCATGAGACTTGATACTTGATGTTGAACAACTACCAGCTCGTGGCACTGTAATTTTAATGTTGTGTGTGGCACTATAATTGTGTGTTTGTGTGGGGCACTGTAATTGTGTGTGTGTGTGGGGCAGTGTGTGGCAGTGTGTGTGTGTAGCACTGTAATTGTGTGTGTGTGTGGGGAACTGTAATTGTGTGTGGGGGGGGGGGGAACTGTAATTGTGTGTGTGGGTGGGGCACTGTAATTTTAATGTAATGTGTGTGTGTGGGGCACTGTAATTTTAATGTAAGATTGATGAAAATCATTAAAGAAATTCAGCCTCTGCCCCTGTGTGTGTGTGGCACTGTAATTTTAATGTAAGATTGATGAAAATCATTAAAGAAATTCAGCCTCTTCCCCCGTGTGTGTGTGTGTCTTGTTGATACTTGATATTGAACAACTACCAGCTTGTGGCACTGTAGTTGTGTGTGTGTGTGTGGCACTGTAATTTTAATGTAAGATTGATGAAAATCATTAAAGAAATTCAGCCTCTGCCCCCGTGTGTGTGTGTGTGTCTTGTTGATACTTGATATTGAACAACTACCAGCTCATGGCACTGTAATTTTAATGTAAGATTGATGGAAATCATTAAAGAAATTCAGCCTCTGCCCGTGTGTGTGTGTGTGTGTGCGCTGAACATGATTACTTGTTGATGCTTGATATTGAACAGCTACCAGCTCGTGGCACTGTAATTTTAATGTAAGATTGATAAAAATCATTAAAGAAATTCAGCCTATGTCTGTGTGTGTGTGACTTGTTGATACTTGATATTGAACAACTACCAGCTCGTGGCACTGTAATTTTAATGTAAGATTGATGGAAATCATTAAAGAAATTCAGCCTCTGCAATTCAGCCTCTGCCCGTGTGTGTGTGTGTGACTTGTTGATACTTGATATTGAACAACTACCAGCTCATGGCACTATAATTTTAATGTAAGATTGATGGAAATCATTAAAGAAATTCAGCCTCTGCCCGTGTGTGTGTGTGTGTGTGTGAGACTTGTTCATACTTGATATTGAACAACTACCAGCTCGTGGCACTGTAATTTTAATGTAAGATTGATGGAAATCATTAAAGAAATTCAGCCTCTGCAGTTCAGCCTCAGCCTCTGTGTGTGTGTGTGTGTGAAATTCAGCCTATCATTAAAGAAATTCAGCCTCTGCCTCTCTCGTGTGTGTGCATTGAACATGATTATATCCACACTATAAATCATGAGACTTGTTGATACTTGAGAAATTTAGTCTCTGCCCGTGTGTGTGTGTTTGTGAAATTCAGCCTCTGCCTCTCTCGTGTGTGTGTTGAACATGATTATATCCACTATAAATCATGAGACTTGTTGATACTTGATATTGTGTGTGTGTGTGGGGGGGGAACATATACTGAACATGATTATATCCACATCCGTGTGTGTGCGCTGAATATGATTATATCCACACTATAAATCATGAGACTTGTTGATACTAAATATTGAACAACTACCAGCTCATGATGTAAGATTGATGAAAATCATTAAAGAAATTCAGCCTCTGCCTGTGTGTGTGAAATTCAGCCTCTGCCTCTGTGTGTGTGTATGAGATTCAGCCTCTGCCTGTGTGTGTAACATGTACTGAACATGATTATATCCACATCCATGTGTGTGCGCGCTGAACATGATTATATCCGCATCCCTCTGCGTGTGAAGAAATTCAGCCTCTGCCTCTGTGTGTGTGTGTTTCAGCCTCTGCCTCTGTGTGTGTGTAACATGTACTAAACATGATTATATCCACATCCGTGTGTGTGTGCTGAACATGATTATATCCACATCCCTCTGTGTGTGTGTTTTTTGGTGACCACTAATTTGGCATTGTGTGTGTGTTTTGAACATGATTATATCCACATCCCTGTGTGTGTCTCGATACACTAATTTGGCATTTAAGAGAGCCTGTGTGTGTGCGTGCGCGCGCGCTAATTTGGGTGTAGCTCCACTTGTGTACTGAACATGATTATATCCACATCCTTTCATTCTGAAGCCGCTTTCATTGGGGCGAAGGATTTTGTTCCAAGAGCTCCTGCATTGACGTAGATGAGTCCAATTTTCACTATTTAATTACATGGGAATAACAAGATTTAACAGGACCTGCTTTTGAGTCTTTGACATGACCAGGTCCACATAAGTTCTTGTGACCGTTTATTCTGGGAAAGACAAGTGAAATCATTAGAGAGGGTATTGTATTTCAATAAATCTGCTCCTGAATTTAGTCATTTAGCCCATGAGACCCTATGGCTATTCGCAATCTTGGCCTGCTCTGTGACCGTTTATTCTGGGAAAGACAAATGAGTCTTGGCTTTGCATTTGTTTTTAGCAGTCATGGGACCTGGATATACTAAGCACAAATAAATTAATAAATCAACACAATAAAAACCCTCCATTATGAAAATCTTCTCTTGCAAATTTTCCTGTTAAAAACTCAAAATCGTTACAATGAAGATCTAAGTGAATATTTACAAATTTATAATATGGTAAGACAAAACACTTATTCATTATGGTAACTCTTAAAAGCTATGATTTGTAATCATGCTCCCTAATATATTGCAAAAAAGCAAGACTTCAACTTTCACAACATTATATAAACATTATCACATTGGCTAATTTTATCTCACTTTAGTGACAACTAAACAGAAAATAATAGGAGATGTGTGACTAAGGGTACGGTCCCATGGAGGGGGCTTTCTTAAAAATCTCAGCGTATACTACTTAGTTTTTTTAGGAATATTTTAAAATTCTTGGTCCCATTGATTTAATTTTACAATTTTGCTTAAAATTTTAAGCTCCAAAATTTAAGGAATGAACTATAGTGCTTTGATAAAAAATAATAAATGAACCAAAATTATCTCATTTTTATTTTCTAATAAAAATTTAAAATTTTAGATGAGAGACAAGTGGCACAAAAAACTCCTAAGCTATAGGGGCAATTTCTAGCCCCACCTCAATTTCACCAGCTGAAAGATTCATTTCTAAAAGGTAGGGGCTCCTATTTTTCTGGAAAAGATTCCAATTAATCCCGTAGCACAATTTTTTTTTTTCCCATAGGACCTCCTGTTTCATGAAAATAGAAGCCCAAGCCCCCAATGGGACCATACAGTAAGGGTGCAATTCAATAGAGCTGTTACAAGAACTATTTTTTGTGGAGTAGGAGGTCCCATGAGAAGAAAAACATTATGCTCGGATAATTTAGCAACAAAATAGGAACCCCTACTTTTTAGATGTTAGATTTATGGGGATATCTTTAAGGTGGGGTTGAAAGTTTCCCCACCCGCTTCCTAAAATTTTACTGCCACATGTCATTCATCTACAATTTTCATTAATCATACATAGAAAAAATATTATTTCTCCATTATATTATTTATAATATTTATATTTGTAAATTTCTCCCTTATTAATATAATATTTGTATTTGTATATTATATTCTTTAGCCACTTGCTTTGTTGGTCACTGGACTGAAGAAAATCCCATAAGTGCATAAGTAAAGAGGGGGCAATATTAACCATTCTTCTTTTGGATGAACCAAGTAGTACATAAGCAACGTGTGTAGAAGGGTGGGTTATGATAACACTTATTGATTCTATTTCAAATTTACGTTAGTTTACTAGATTAAAGTACTATGCTATATATTTAAAAGATATTGCAAACCATAAAACACCACTGCCTTCTGCCCTGCATTCCAGTTATACTTATCTCTGCGATACTCTTGTTCAACACTACTAGTTTTCTTGAATTCAAAGAGGCAACTTATTATGTAAAGCTCAAAATAATACAAAACAACATGAAAGACTGCTTTTTCCAGCTACTTGGGCCTGAATATCTTTGCATCAAATGACTTCTTATGTGTTTCCATGAAGGATTTTTCTAGGTATTTTTCCCAGATGCATTGCAAACCATAGGAAAACCTCTTTTGTTAGCTAGTTTACAACATAGGGTTCAAAGAAGAGCAGAAAGCTTGCAAGATCAAAGCAATATGTTGTTGCTTTGAGCAAATCTTCCATGAATTAATTTTTTTTCAATATAGGCCATAATTTTACTTTCTAACTAAGCACGAGACACATTCAAGGGAAATTTTAGCAGAATTGGAGGCCTTATTTGAGTTATTTAAGGATGTTCAGATCTCTAGGGATGATTTGTTGTTGAAGACCAAGAACTTAACAGTGCAAAGCATGGATGACAAGGGATTAAAGGTGTACTTTTCGATAGCAGCGCTTATTTCGACTACTCAGATGCGATCATGCTGGATAGGCATGATCACACATTCTCCGTAGTTGATCATGCTTGATTGAGCAGATCAGGGACAAAGCATTTAATCCTTTGCTTGGAGAAATCTGCAACGATTAGTAATTCATCCTTATTTTTGACGTAGTAGTGTCGCGCCTTCCATTTTAAATAGGTATTGGAATGAAAATTCACAGCAAGAAGAGCCCCATGCATGAGGCATAGAAAATTCAATGTTCATTAAAGTGTAGATTACTTCCACTAAAGCTTTTGGCCTAGTTCACAGAGTCCATAACATGTAACTAGCCCAGTCTCCACTTTCTTTGCATCAAGGATGAGCATGTGTGATCAAACTTTGTCTGGTATTACGCTACCAGAGTGCATACCTTGGATACGTAGTACTTGTAAAAACAGGGGTATTAGCTGTATTAATGTAAGGGAGGATCCCTTGGTCAGGAGGTACTGGTAAATTCAAAAAAATAGAGGGAAGTATTATAAAAATCTATCAATGCTTGTGCTCTGAAACATATTTTACAAGTAACCTCATCTTTCATATACAATGGACTCATGTGGTAATCAAAATTGAATCCCTTAACTTTGAATGCAGATACATAAATCTGTCAATGGCTGGAACTTCAAGACAAAGTTGCAGGCCAAACACATAGAATTTTTGAAGTCTCCATGGTTAATTGAGCTCAGTGCTTTCCAGATCAACTCAAGAGACTTAGAGAATATTGGTGAAATATTTCCTGAACGCTCATGTGATTTTACTGGAAGTGATCTTGTAATTACATGCACACTGCCTGATTCTGTGAAATTGAAGTTTAGTCTCACATGCCCTATTTATCTAGTAAGCCTTATTTTTGCATGGTCCTTAGCAATCTGAATTCTGTATATTGTAGGTGGTAGATCAAGAGTTATAATGGTTTTTGGGAGCATGTTTTATGGGTGTAGCTGGTTCTCACACTTTTTATACTGTGATCATTTCAGGACACAATTTTTTATCCAGTTTATCCTCTGCCTTCCTCCTCAATCTCAAAGTCTAGGTCTTGAACAAGTTAGAAACAAATATAAATTTGTGTGTATAATTATATATTTGTATTTTTATTTTATTATATAATATATTATTATATATTTTATGTAAATTATATGTTATAAAATATAAATTATATTATATATTTGTATTTGTAAGTATATTTATATATTTTTATTTCTATTGTATATAGTATAATATTATTATTTTATGTATATTTATATATTTTTATTTTTATTTCTATTATATATATATAATTTAATATATTAATAATATTTTAAATTATATAAATTATTAAATATTATAATAATATATCATTTATTAAAAAATCAATTACATTCAAACATATTATTATTTATATAATATAATAATATTACTATATATGAATTATATATTATATAAATTGTATTATATAGTATATAAATATCATATATAAAATAACATCTAATATAATACTAAATTAAAAGAAAAAATCTCAAAAATAGATATCCATTTTTAGAGAGAGTGAGAAGGAGAGAGAGGGGAGAGGCGAGGTAGGAGGGAGAGAGAGAGAGAGAGAGAGAGAGAGAGAGAGAGAGAGAGAGAGAGAG
>VDFB02000017.1:430193981-430248272 GCA_007258455.2 Sequoia sempervirens
TGTAGCATTCAGATTACTTAACAACATTACTGACCTAAAAAAGTCTCTTGCAACATTAAAGAGATCATTTTTAACAATTTTCAAGTAAGTTTGAAAAAAGACAAGGGGGAATCCATCAAGTCTAGGGGCTTTAAGGGCTCCAAAAGAAAAAATAGCTTTTTTGACTTCTTCCAGAGAAATAGTATTATTCATCATCTTTAAATCTAACTCAGAGACAGCATTAGGAATAACATTAAGAAAATCAGCATTAACCTAGGGATCATTGACAGGGTTTAAAAGGTAGGAAGAGAAAAAGTTAATAGCTTCCCTGGCAATCTATCTTTCATTAGTAACAATAGAACCATTCTTTTTAACCAGTGATCTAATTTTTTTTTTGCTTTTGTGTTTGAGAGTATATTGGTGGAAAAATTTGGTGTTCCTGTCCCCTTCCGCCAACCATTGAACTCTTGACTTTTGTTTCCAAAATATTTCCTCCTTTTTATTGCACTTATACCATTGGGATCTCAAATTTCTTTCCTTCACACAAGTCTCTTCATCCACCAATCCAGACTCCATTCTATCCTGTATTTCTTTTAAAAAATTTCCCAGAGCATTTTTTAACTAAAAAATGTTGCCAAAGGTTATCTTATTCCACCCCTTCACTCTTTTCTTAACACAACAAAGTTTTTCAGCCAAACAGAACATAGGAGTTCCAAGGATGGGTTCCTCCCACAATGATTGAACTAAAGTTGCAAAATCTGGATGAGTGCACCACATGGCTTCAAATCTAAAAGGGAAGGGGCCCTTATTATGATCCACATGTTTTTTCAGAACCAAAGCATTATGATCCTAACTAGACCTAGGAAGAGTGGAGAGAGAAAGGAATCGAGAGATATCCCAATTAATATAAATGAAGAATCTATCCAATTTAACTTGAATTAAATGGTTTACATTCCTCCTAATTGACCAGGTGAATTTAGTTCCTTGGAGAGGAATATCAATCAGCCCTGCTGAGTTAAAGAATTCAGCAAGCTCCATCATACTATTTAAGTACTCATCCAATCCACCCAAATTTTTAGAACAAAGGAGGGGAGAATTGAAGTCCCCTCCCAACATCCAATGTTCATCACACCTTTCAAAAATAGCTTCACTAAATTGTTCCCACAGTGAAACTCTATCTTTGCTAGAATTGGGGGCATAAATATTTACAAGATTCCAAAACTCGTGAGAGCTAGGATCTTCCAGAGTAATCTCAAGGTGATTCTTACTATTATAACATAAAGAACCTTTCAATTTAGAGGGGTTCTAGAGGGTAGCAACACCTCCTGATGCTCCTTCAGCTTCACAAACAAAAAAACCAGCTCTAGGCCAAATACTAACAATAGCTTTTTCAAAAGTTTATTTCTTCATCTTCATTTCTTGTAAAAGGAGGACATCAACTTTGTTATCCATGATGTAGGTCTTAACCAAAAAATATTTATAGGGACTATTAAGGCCCCTAATATTCCAAGATACATACTTCATTAAAAAATAGAAGCATCCACCCCCCCAACATAGCCAACATCCCTAACTACTTTTTCTTGGACTTTGATCCCATGATCAAATCCCTAACATCTCTAGCTAGATAGTAGCGAGTAGGTCACTATCCTATTTTACTTGTATGTTTCCATTTATGATGAGTCACTATCTACACACTTGATTGACTATAATGGTTATATGGTATTGTTATGTTTCATTGTGATACCCAGATAACTCATGATTATTATTCTAAACCTTGGCCTTATATTGTCATTCATTAAGAGTCATATTATATCTCTTACAATCAAGTTTCTATCTTCCTCCCTATGTGGCACACTTTTGTGACCCTTCATCTATCACCATATCAATATTAAAAGATCTCACAATTTTCTTAAGAGTCTCAATCTTAATAAAGAAGGTGGAAACACTAACACTATTACATTTGTGCATGAAAAGTTACAACTATTAATATGAACTCTTTGGAAACTTCTCAAGACTCTACAAGCCATTACCAAACTATTCAAAATATTGATAAGGGAAATCAGGTACTATGAGAAGACTTGATTAAAATATGATCTATAAACAAATAAGAACCTAATACTTCTATAGAAGGTCTTAGTAGTGACTACTACGAAACTATATAATGTGTCATAATTTAGAAGTGTGTAGGTGGAGAGAAATGAGTGTTTGAATATTCTTTTGTTACATCCAAAGAAGATGAGACAATTGATATGGAACTATTATCAAAGGAAAAACAAATTTCTTTAATGGTTTCCTAGTACATTGAATCACCTGATTTACTAGATAGGATTCATAAAGAAAACAAAAAAGATATATCAAATTTTCATTTCAATAGACTATCTCTAGAAAATGAGGATAGTGGACAAGTACATTGAATCACTAAAAGCTCCATTGATGAAAATCTGAAGTCTAAGGAAATAGGTGATGGTGGTGGAACCTCAATACATGTCATCAAATTGCTTTGTTCATCCCATCGTAAGTACACAATAAATAAATGTGTATTATAGAAGGGGTATTCATAAGTCTTAGAATCAATCATATTTGAAGGAATCTCTAAGAAAACATCACGTTTAAATAGGGATTTAAAAACTCCATATAACTTCCTAATGAATTTCCAAGTGGTGAAAAGACACTCAAAGTGATCAAGGACATCTAACATATGCTTGAGAATGTTGGTATAATTGGTTCCAAGGACATGAACCTATTGTTAAACTAGTTAAAATCTACGTCACTTGGTTTAAAAATGAATCTATGAAGATAAGGAATAGGCAATACATGTTGTAGTGATCCATGAGCTCTATTTTAAGTACTCATAGTTATTATAGTCCAAGATAACATAAGAGCACTCACAATGACAAGAAAACATTGTAAAACCTTAAAAATTATTAAACATAATGCACAACCACAAGAGCACCTTGAAAATCACTTTATCAAGAAAGCCTCCAAAACAAAATAATTGACACTTTATGTTTAATGCATGTATAGTTGTCACTAGGATGCCACTCCCATAGCCAGCAAGTTGGATTCAGGATGGGCCAACATTATAGACACCAATCTAGGTCCATTCAATATTCATTGACACCTTCTTAGAGGAGGTACTTGGGAGGACTGAAAGAATAGATCAGTTTGGACTAGCACATGTCACCCTCTTCCCTCTATCAGTTCAATGCTTGGAGATTATACTAACAATAGCAGGGACTTACAATCCTACATCAAGGCAATGTGTGGACATCCAAGAGAATTTTATCATTGATTTATCACCACAGATGATGAGGTTCTTTCTTGATTCACCTGCTCCTAAGAACCCCAAGATTATGAATGAAATGTAGGCATTGCAAATATTCAATAGGAATTGGGAAAATAATAGTTTCTATATGAATAAAAGGTGGATGAGAATTGAGAAGAAGTCATTGAGAAAACTTCCTGAATAACCCAAGAGAGTGGAATTTTAAATGGAAATTGATGATATAATCATGATGCTCTTTAGGGTGTTTGGAAAGAAAGACTCCACACATTTTGAGGAATGGATGTTTCCATTCATTGAAACAATTTTGGATGGGAGACAATACTTTGATTAGGGAGTGTCTTGTCAGATAAATTGGATAACTAGATGCTCAAGGTGAGGCAAACAAAGACTTTTTACATGACCTCCTATGTCATATATTCAACTGCAAGGATGGGCATATTCCCTAGATTAAATGTAGTAGGCACATTAGGGGAAGCTCCTGTATAGAAGAAAGCATGGGAACATTATGATCAATTGACCCTACAAGCATCAGAGTTGCATTATAGGAAGGTCAATGATGCATTTCTCTATGTTATCATTAACTGGTTGATAGGATATGTTGGGTATAGGTTGAGTAAGGAAGTTATGGCTTTCATTGCTGAATGGGGACATTTTTATATCCAATACCCCAAGTTCTCTTACTTCAGGTTAGTAGGTTTTGATGGACACCCTCACCTACTCCCAAGATGCTGCAATGATAGGATTGTTTCAATGGTATTTATCTATCAAGTCATGGTAGTTAATACTAAATTTGCTAACAAACATAAGCCTAGGTGTCATAAATTCCCTATGAAGTTGGGAGAGTATTACTGTCTTCATAATTTAGCTACAAAGGTAGTATGTGATGAGTTAAGCTATATGAATTTAGGATTGTACACAACCCAAAAACAATTTTACCTGGAGCATAAAATGAATAATCTAAATTCCACCATTTTTGAGTTTCACTATGGTTTGTTGGAAGACTTCTAGATTAATTTGCAAGATGAATATGATGTTAGGAAGATGGGCTATGAAAGGTTCACTATTCCATAGATGATTGAGTGTGGGGTGAAAGAGGACATTCGTGAAACACTATCGGATGATGGTATAATTTTAGACCCCAGTTATGAAGTAGAAAAGGTTGGCACAAAGAGTTTGAACCCAGTGAAATGGGATGAGGAAGAAATTATTGACATCAAACAAATTTTTGGGATAGTAATTGTCAAGAGTATCCAATGGGTAGTGATGAGAATGAAGGTGCTAAAATCCCAATCTTCTAAGAAGAGGAAAGCATGGGTCACCCAAGGCTACATGAGAACCAAGAGGAAGAAAACTCCCAAAGAAAAATTGGAATACTGTTCTCCTATCCTTGGAAAGGGTATTGATCCAGAAGTACCTATTCAAGAAACCCATGAGTCACAAATTGTTGAGGTTACAACTATTGGAGAAGGGACCTCATCTCAACCTTCTAACATAGAAAAATATACTAACGACATACCTATAGGAGCCTCCATGAGGAAACTGGAACATTGAAGGGAAAAGAATAGGAAATTGAAATAAATGATGTGGACACTAATTCAGAGGCCACACACTCAGATAATGAGCCTCCTAAAATTATATCTGGTGAGGATACTCAGGATGTTGAGGTTGAACATGTCCTAACTCTAGAGGAAAAATGGAAACTCTTTGAGGATGCAAAGGAGGAGGCCACAGCCAAGGCTAAGGCTGATATGCTTGCAAAACAACAAGAGTTAAAAGCTAGGGCCAAAATTGAGGAGCTAGACAAAAAACACAAGGAAAAGGAAGATCTTCTACAGCAGCAAAAGGAGACTGAGTTAAAAAATAAAGAGGAGAGGGAGAAGTTAACTCTATTGTAGAAGATCCATGATTTGGAAGAGGAGAAGGCTTGGTAGAGAAGAGAAAAAGAGGCCCTAGAGGCCAAATTCAAAGCTATAGAAGAAGCCTAGAGGAAGAAACAAAAAGAACTCTTGCAAAAGAAAAAAGAGGCAAAGGAATAGGCCAAGCATGATCTAGAGGTTACAAAAATGTGGAATAAATTCAATGAATTAGAAAAGAAAAGAAATGATATGTTGGAAGAGAAGAGGTTGGAAGAGGAACAAGAAGAAAAAAAGAGAACAAAAAGATACGGAGAAGAAAGTTGAAGCTGATAAATTTGCTAAGGAGTTGGCTGAAAAAGATTTACAATAGGATGTTGATACTCAGCCAAAGGTAATGCTCTTGCAACCCTTCTCTCCTACAACTTCTTTCTCTCAGCAAATGATTACTCCTCCTCCTGCCCCAATGTGGCTAAAGCTCAATTTGGAGAAGAACCAACTAGTCCAACCTCAAGCTCTAAATTGGGATGACATGATGAAGGAGATTGAGAAAGAGAGTCCCAAGAAAAAGGCTTCAGTCCTTCATTCCACCAAATTGACAAATGTTGGAGAAATTGTGGCTAAATGTGCCATTCCCCTAGTTGACAAAGATAGGGAATAAATGCAGTTAAGTGATTTTCAATTAAGAACTGTAAACTTGGAAAGGCCTACAAGGAATTAGCAAATGGATTTAATAGATATTGTGGCATCCTCTACTAAATCAAGAATGATAAAGGATAAGCAAAGGAAAGATGAGCTCAAAGCTCAAGTGGATCAATTTTACAAATTCTTGAAGGATTTGTCTTCCCCTGTCTCTTTATAATCTGCTACACCTCAAACACAAATCTTGCTAAGTAAGAAAGAGGCCGATAACCTCATAGAAATGAGAAATAAAGTGGGGATGTTAGATAGGTGGATTGATCGTTTAAATTAGGAGGTAGCAAAATTACTTGTTGAGAGCCACAAGGCTCATACATATGCATCAAAATTAGTCAATGGCATAACTGTACATGCAGAGACACTCAAGAAACAAGAAGAATAATATAGGGAACATGTGAGGAAGTTGAAAGATATCAACAAGCTACCTCAACAAACACTTTTGGAGCAATCCATCCTTGAAGAAGATAGAGTGGATTTTATTGAAAGGACTATTAGCATTATCAAATTTTGGTCTTCATTCATTTTTGCACATAGGAATGAAGTGCAACAGGCTGGGAAGGACTTAGCAGATTAGATTGAGGAATTAGAGGAAATTATAGCCATGATTGTCAATGAGGATATCCCTGTAAAAGATGGCCTCCCTCTTGATGAGCTTAAGGAAAAATGGAATAGCAAATTCATGGAGGCAGTACAAAAAGGGGATGATGGTGATGATTTGTTGATAGATAGGTTTATGGATATTAAGGAGGAGGTAAATGTTGGTAGGAAGGAGCTTATTAAACTTGAGGATATGTAAAGGTTCACCTCTGTTGAGTTGAAAAGGATAAAATTTGAGCACAATTGGGTAGATGGGCCAGATGTAGATGTGCTCAAATAGGTATTCATTAATTGTGATGAATGTCTACTTGAACGAAAGATGAAGGAGTGAAGTGTCAGTGGAATGTTCCTTTTTTTGGGATAAGCATCAAATAGCATGGCCAACTGGGTAAACTACTTCTACTTTCTAGAGTCATAGGAAAAAATCAACTAAGGATCCCCTGCAGTTCGGTCTTCTTCATTTTCCTATGGATTTTTGATAAAGAGCTATCACTAGTTAACTGAAGATGACTATGGATAGTTCTCTCATGTTGCATAGTCTCCCTTTGAGTTGTGGATCTAATTTTTGTAGCTTTAATGGCATTTGGTTACTTGGATCTTTTGGTCTATAAGTAAATTTTTTTCTTGTATTGTAATGGTCAGCTAATTGAAGAGAGGATTAGCTACCTAAGGGAGATAGAAGATAGTGTTTTACAGTTTTAGTATTTTGCAACTTTCATGCAAGGATACTTTAAGATACTTTTTATAAGTTTTAATGCAATTGGTTTTGTTGCAGATTTTTTCTCAAATTCAAAACCAAAACTATCAAAATCAGGGAGGGTATTCCAACCAGAATATGAATCAGAATCAGAGGAATTTTCAAAACTAGAACTTCCTCAACCAAAACTACCATAACCAAAATAGGGGATACAACTAGAGATCCAATAACAATCAACAATAGAATACTTGACCAAATAATGGGGGAGATTCCCATAACAATCAAGCCGGTGAGGATAAGCCACACACCACAAATGTGGCAGATCTTAATTTCATGAAAAATTGGTGCAAGTTACACGACATTGCCATGCATTCTGAAATTAATTTCGTTAAGATGGAAAAGGTTGTCAAGATAGCACAAGCTGAAGCTCAATAACCTCAAGGAAATTCCAACAAAGGAGGTGGCTCAGTTGATACAGCCATGACCTATGAGCTCTTTGATTGGGGATCTCCTTTCCCTAGGCAAGATGAGAATGAACCGGAAGAAAATGTCTATGATGCTCAAGCCTTCGAAACCAAAGGTGGTCATTTTCTGAGAAATCAGAACAAAGGCCCGTTCACTACATCAGCCCTGCCTAACACCATGGTTTCACCTAATTAGAATGCAAACAACAATCCAACCCCACAAAAAGGTCCACTCAAATTCCAAAACAAAGGTAACTCTTCTTTTGTTCATAAATATCAAATGAATAATGATATGGAATTCAATTTCATTTCTAAAATGTAGAAACAAAAGACCTCCCTATCATTCTTTGATATCCTGAAGTGGTGTCCTGCCTAAAGTGACATTGTGTTGAGGGATTTGGAAGTGGAAAATAAATCAAAAGTAAAGAGTAAGGTGACTCCAACTGCTGACATGAATGCAATCTTGTATAGAAGTAAGGTGGGGACTCCCCCATTTCTTCTAAGTCTAAGAATTTTTGGAAAGAATATGTATAACTTCCTTCTAGATTTAGGAGCCTTAGGTAATGTAATGCCTTTTTCCTTTTATAAAAAGTTGGGTCGAAGTCCAATTCAGACTAATAAGAAGCTAATACAACTAGACAAAAAAGAGGTTAATGTGTTCAGAGAACTAAAAAATGTGCATGTGCAGGTTGGATCAAACCCACAGATCTAGACCTATATGGACATTCAAATAGCTAATATCCCTAAGACCTATGGCATGCTTTTAAGTCGTGACTTGATGAAAAGCATTGGAGGATACCTCTCCCTAGATTTCTCACACATGTGGCTACCATGGAAAGGCATACCTACTCAGATTAGGATTGAGAGTGAACCCCGTTTGAAACACATGATCACGGAGTATGACTGTCCTAACGAGGTAGAATATTTTGAGACTAGGATGGGGGTTTATAGGAGAGAAGAAATCATGAATTTCTTGATGTCTGATTCTAATAGCTTACCACTTGTAGAATGTCCTAATCCTATGACCTCTCTCAACCACCAAGTCCTAATTAGAAAACTGCAACAAGATAAGCTAGTTTTGGTAGAAGAAGTTGACTTATGGAGTCTCTTCCTTCCAAATTGGTGCAGGGTCCATTACCAGAACCACTATGAATTGATATGTCAACCTTGTATAGACATCTTGAACCGGATTTTCTAGTCAAGTGAAACCTACCAAAATCCTCCTGAAATACTTTTGAGTCAGTTCTTGTTTGAGGCTAGAGATGGGACCATTCTAACAAGAACTAACACCCTTTAGGAAGAAGTCTCTCCTCAAGCTGAACAAGCTCAGGTCGTAGTTTCAGACCAATAGGATAAAACTGAACAACTCCAGAATTTTTCTGACACACACATACCCGCTAGCCTACCAATGCCCAAGGGGCTTCTCAAAAAGACAATCGACTGTCAAGTTATTCAAGAAGAAGTGTAGGAATTAAATTCTACACATAATTCAAATCTAACTAATATTTTTGATGATCATCACTTATAGCAATTTCCCAATCTTGTTACAATGAACCAATCGGCATCGCCACCTATTTCCCTAAATCAAACACCTGTGGTTAACCTGAAGAAGGAAATTTGAGCCCAAGATTAGTTGTGGGCCCTTAAATTTGATGGATCCAAGTCCAAAATAGGAAGTGATGATGGAATTGAGCTAACAAACCCAAAAGGGAGAACCTACTTTGCTTCTTAAAGGTTGTAGTTCAGTTGTACTAACAATGTGGTTGAGATGAAGTGTTGGCCAGATGACTAATGTTTGTGTATCAGAAAAAGGTTGCAGCTCTGACAGTCATGGGAGATTCTAAAGTCATTGTCAAGCAGGTTCACAATCAATACACGTGCCATAACAAAAGGTTGGCTACATTTAGTAACAAAATATGGAATCTAATTGAAGAATTTGATGCCTTTGGAATTAAATTGATTCCCAAAGAAGATAATCAGATCATTAATGCACTTGTTGTTACTACTAGCACCTTGGAACCCATGCAGGATTCCAAATTGAAGAGATTCTCAGTGGAATTGGTGTCAATCCTAGCCGTCCCAGACAATGTCAATTTTTTTTAGGTTTTTGATGACAATCAGCATATCCTTGCTTTCTTGGCGAGCTCATATGTCTTCAAGGGAAAAATCATCGATGAGTCAGAAAGAGATTAGGGAGATTGGGATCCTCAAAATTTTAACACAAAGGGAATACTTAATTTGAAAACCAACAACATTCCTAAAGGAATGGTAGCATTGGAAAGGATCTTTGATTCTGATTCTCGTGCTCATGAAAGATTTCCTACAAAAATTGGAGGAAAGTATGAATTAGTCAACTTGGTAGATTCAGGCCTAGAGAAAAATTTGTATTTAGGAAAAACTTGTCCCAAGAAAATTAGAGATAAAATATTGAAGGTGCTAAAATAGGATATTGCAATGATTACTTGGGGGTACAAGGATTTGAAGACCTTTGGAACTTTAGTGATAACACATACTATCCCCTTGAAGCTAGAAGCGAATCCCTTCCATCAAAAGCAATGCCCAGTCAATGCTTTAATTGAAACTTTATTTTTTAAGGAGGTGAAAAATCTGCTATCGACAAGGATAATTTTTCTAGTATGACATTCCACTTGGGTCACCAATCTAGTTCCTGATCGTAAGAAGAATGGGGAGATAAAATTGTGTGTTGAATTTAGGAATCTCAATAAAGCATCAGAGAAAGACAATTGCCCACTTCCTTCTCTTAATGAGGTGTCACAAACTGTTAATGGATCCCAAATGATGTCATTTTTGGATGGCTATTCAAGATATAATCAAGTTCTTGTTAGTCATGAAGATAGAATGAAGACTTCCTTCACTACGAAGTGGGAGACGTTTGCTTATCAGAGGGTGACATTTGGTCTTATCAACACTAGAGAAATGTTTCAGCATGCCATGGATGTGGCATTCAAGGAATTAATAGGTGAATGCATTATCATTTACATGGATGAATCAACTGTGTTTTCTAAGAGTAGAAAAGATCATGCTACAAATTTTGTCAAAAGTTCTTAAGAGATGCATAAGTTATGGTGTATCCCTTAATCCAAAGAAGTGTGTATTCGGGGTCTCAGAAGGGAAACTCCTAGGTCACATAATATTAGAAAAGGGGATATCCATAGAACCTAACAGAGTGGAATCCATACTGAAGCTGACCATGCTAGGTAGTAAAAAGGAGATGAGATATTTCTCTGGGAAGATAAATTTTGTAAGGAAATTTATAACTGGGTTTGCAGAGACCTCTTAATGAAATGATGAAGAAGGATGCAGAGATCAAATGGAGTAACAAGGCTAAGTCTGCCTTCTCATAGATCAAGAAATCAATTTCAGAAGCACTGGTTCTAACCAATCCAGATTACCTAAGGCCTTTTTAAATTTATTCTTTCACATCTGATCATTCATGTGTTGTTTTGAAAAAGCAAAAAGGAAAAGGGGATGTAAAGACCATTATTTTTATTAGTTCTCCATTGAAGAATGTTGAAGTTAGATACCCACCTCTAGAAAAATAGGCCTTTTCACTTGTGTGAGCAATTAAAAAGTTCTGACACTATATCCTCCATAGTTAAATCACTACCATAGTTCTTGACCCTGCTATGAAGTCCCTTCTCATGCAGAGTGAACTAGGGGAGAGATGCGGATAGTGGATGAAAATCTTACAAGAATTTGACCTTGAAATCCATTTGATGAAGCTCGTCCAAGGACAAGGTTTATCCAAGTCCATGGCAGATGTTGATACTAAGATTAATTTTCAATAATATATGGTATAGTCATTTACAGATGATCCTTGGTATGTTGATTTAATCTTTTTGTTGCTAAATAAAAAATGCTTAGATGGAATGAATGCCACTCAGAGGAGAGCACTCAGGCTGAAAATTTCCCATTACATGCTCAAAGGGGGAACTTTGTACCAAAGAAACTTTGAACTCATTTATCTACATTTCCTTGATCAACAACAAGCAAAGAAGGCCATAACATAATTTCATGGAAGACATGGTACGAGACATGGTTTTGTTGATTCCATGGCACACCAAATTCTCAAATCCGGTTACTACTAGCCCCATGTGTTCCACGATGCCCACCAACATGTGAGGATGTCTCATACATGTCAAAATTCAACATCTAGGGAACACAATCCAACAATTCCCTTAAAACTATTATATGAGCTAAGACCATTTTCCCAATGGGCATTAGATTTTGTTGGGCTTATTAATCCAAAGTCATTTGTAGGTCATAAATTTATTTTGACAGTGACTGATTACTGTACATGTTGGACTAAAGCTCAGCCTTGTAAGAATAGCACCACTGAGGTGGTCATCAAATTTCTTAATGAATGCATCATTACCAGGTTTGAAGTGTCGTTTGCCCTGGTATGTGATAATAGCCTTGCTTTTTCTTCTGCAGAATTTATGCAATGGGAATATGAGCATAAAATTGTGTTAAATATTCTTCTAATTACTACCCACAGGGGAATGGAGTAACTGATTTTACTAATAAAAATCTATTGGAAGTAATTAAGAAGCTATTAGAAAGTAATCCTAGGGGTTGGCACACTCAACTGAAATTTTCCTTATGGGTAGATAGAACTCGAATTAGGGCTGCCTTAGGAAATTCGCCATTTAAGTTAGTTTATGGCCAAGAACTGATCTTTCCTATCCATCTATAGATACTTGTCCTTAGGTTTATGTAATAATTTTATTCAAATGATGATAGGATAGAAGTTATACTAACCAGTTTACTGAATCTATAAGAGTAAAGAGATGCTACTTTACAACAATTTTCCAAAGATCAGGCTATTGTGAAATGTTGGTTTGAAAAAAGAGCAAAAATCAAAGCTTTTAGAATATTGGACCTTGTACTATTATGGGATAAAGCTAGGGAAAAGAAGGGTGATCACAAAAAAATTGACCAAATTTGGTTGGGTCCATATTAGATCACTGAGATCCTGGGTCAGAATGCCTTTCGTTTGAGCACTTTAATAGGAGAACCTGTTCCATTGCTTGTCAATGGCCAGTTTCTCAAACACTATTTCGGCCCATGAAGGTCTAATCTTCTGTTGGTTGTATATATGTAATTAGCTATTTTCTTGTTTTGGTTTTTTTGTTTGTTTGTTTGTGTTTCCTTTATTTTTATTTTTGTTGTCTTTCTTTGTTTTCATCTATGTTTCTAGGGACCTTCATTTTCCTCCATTTCAGAATGAAGGGGTTGTTAATCAAATTATACTGCGAGCACTAGGAGAGAAATTGGTTTAGGTATTTTCAGGTATGTTTGTTGAAAGATTTTGTTCTAAACCTGTGTCTTGTGTTTGTTTTATTAATATTTTGAAATGTTAAGAACAAATAGGTATATTGTAAACAATCTCATAAAGCACGATTGAATTTGTCACAAAATAGATAGAAACGTTTGTTTACATAAAGGCCTATTTGTCTCAGGGTGGTTGTATCTTAGATTTAGGTGAAAAATCTGACTCCCAAGACTATCATGAGGTCCATTGTAGTTCTCAACCAAAATTTTAGATTGTTATATCTAAGTATTGAGAAAAGTTAATAAAGAATTTCTTCAAGTAAAACCTATACAAAAGAAAAGAAAATAGAACCATTAAAAGAAGGAAAACTCATTATAAAAAAGGTAATTTAAGCATCTCTACCAGGGCTATGAACACCTAACTAGCAGTAGAACAATGCTTTGAGAGAACTAGAGGTACCTCCATTGGGGCTATAGACGCATGACTGGTAGCAAAGCAATGCCTAGGATATCATTGCACGATAGTCAAGGGGGCTCAACTTATGTAGCTTGAATCCTAGATATAGTTGTTCAGGGGTAAAGAAATATTTTATAGAGACATATGCACCATACATGCACACACTTAGATTCAAAGTAGTTAATGATGATTTTACATCTGAGATTCTAGCTCAACCTTGTTTATTAGAGTTGATCATACTTGAATTGAAATGTTCATAAACTAGAGGTTCTGGGTGACTGAATTATTTAGTGTCTTGAAAATGGTTAAACCATTTTCTCAGCTGAGTCACCAATTGTTATTGTTGATGGGTGTTTTTTCACTTCTCAACATAGGAAATTCACAAGTGCACTACCTCTCTTGAAAGGTAGAAAATTGCAACAAGTTGCAAATTGCTACCCCAAGGTTTTGAATGTCAAGTCTTGACAATGCTTGGAATATCTCAGCTGGTTGATATGTTTTGCTAGTAATCACAAGGCGATCTTATGGATGAGTTACAAATCATGGGAAGTTGGGTCTACAAATGGTGTTTCAAGGTGCTAGAAGTGGATGAATAGTGATTTTCTACTCAAAACATCAAGCTACAACTCACCAAGTTCATATGATTTAGCATTTTTTTGATGCTTTGAATCCTAAACTAACAAGGAGTTAAAAGAAATAGAAAAAGGGAGAGGGTTAAGAAAGTTGTTCTAAATCTAAGCTATGAATGAACAATAACAATGGAGGCTACTACAATAGACAAACTCCCTAAAACTAAGTTTTGCTTGGCCAAGAGAAGCTACAACTACACAAAACTAGTGCAATCGTCTAAGGACTATAGATTTTTAGATTGTGCATTCACCTCATGGACACACAATAGAAGTTAGTTGCAAAAATGAAATGAGGAAGCTCATACTAGCTTTTCAAAGTGATTCATCATAAACAAATCACAAAAAGCATGAGCTAGAAATTCATCAAATACTGCAACAATAAACACCATTATCACAACCATTCAAGAAACTACAAGCTAAACTAATATGGAAGTAGAACCATGCATGCAAGATGAGAAAACTCAAAGAAAACATCCATAAGATCATGCAATGCTATCTTTTATTGCTGCAAATGCTCTTTACACCAACTCTCCAACCACTTACAAATGAAGGGGAGACCCCTATTTATAGTTTTCCAAAGCCAAAATGAATGGCTAGGATTAATTTGCATTGTGTGGCTCAGATTTTCCTTACATAAGGGTTTCACCTACCCCTCAATATTTAGCAATTTAAAATACAACTTTTGTCTCACCCCTATTTTGTCTTGTAGTGCCCAGGTGTTGTAGCATTTTTGTCTTCTAGCTGATTGCTCTTCTACTATAGCTAAAATTGTTCTAAAGGCTACCTTTTACTTGATGGATTTGCAACATTCTTCAGCCAATCGAATGTATCTTTATTGCAAATTTGCACCATTATTAAATAGATTAGCTTCCCATTCTGATGAGATGGCTCATGATGGATCGTGATCATTCAACAATCAAGAGATCTCTCCCCTTTTGCTTTAGACTTTCAGTAGATAGCCATCTATATTTTTGGCATCAATTTCCTATAGTAAGCCACCCATGGTTTAAGCATGTTCGATTTGGAGCATTTCCCCTTGGGTATTGTTCCTGATGCACCTTGTGTGAAAGCATACTTCTAATTGCAACTACTTTTCCTGAAGAGTGTTAAACAGGTGCAACAACTAAGAGGGGGGGTGAATCAGTTGTCACACAAATTCAAACTTAAAACTTTATCACTTATAAATTCTTCAACCACACTATTCTATTACTAATTATGATCATGAAACACAAATAACAAAAAGTAAATTAGCACAATGAACACCATATTTTTACGTGGAAAACCCAATAAGGGAAAAACCAAGTGAGTGTTAACTCACACTATATAATCTTTTTAAAACAGGCTCACTACCAAAAGAAAGGACTCACTGTCTAAGTAAAAAGGCTCACTACCTACAAAAAGGACTCACTGTCCAACAAAGAGGCTCACTGCCTACAAAGGATTATACAAAATAGAATAAGGCTTTACAACCCAAAAATGAAGCGAAAAGATGCACCTATCTTGTGCTGAGCAGTTTCTGTAATGCACAAAGTTCTAACTTTTCACCCTTCAGTCTTCGTTCACTTTCACATCAATTGCTTCCTTACAAATCATTCTTTATTTCCTTATTAATTCTTCTATATCTTCTCTACTTTCTCGCAACCACACACACACACATTTACCCACACTCTTCTTCTTTCAAAAACTGTTTATCATATATTTATATCTGATCTACATCACAAGCATCAATTAGGTCGACCTAATTAGATGCAATTCATTTATCAACTGTCGGCCCCAAATAGATTAGAAAAGGAATTTTTTCAATAAGAAATTTAACCTTCAGCATGCTACATTATGTCATCTCGATTCAAGAAATAGATCACTCATAATTTTTCATATGATATCAAAATTAATCTTAACAAGTCGGCCAGGAATAGTCTTTTAATGCAACCAATCAGAATGATAATATTTCTTCGTACAAACACTAGAGCACGAGATATCTTGATCAAACATTCCTTTATCATTCATAAGTGATTTCCCAAAACCGCAAACAAAAACTTGCAACTACAGAGAAATACGGATAAGAATACCAAATCGACACCACAAAATACTAAATCTACTACTGGACAAGATAAGTCAGATGTATGCATCAGTTTAGAGTACCAAACAAAACTACCAACATGGTGACATCAATGACAACATATAGATAACTTTCCAACAATCTCCCCCTTTGTCATTGATGACAACATGTGAACAAAATTATCCTTCTCTCCTCAAAACTCAAAACTTTCTGCACTATCTCTGTCACTTTCCCCTTTTGACATCAATGGAAAAGGGCACCAAAAATGAGTATAAACATGGTGACATCAAAACTTTCAAAAATATTTCCAAAAAATTCCCAACAATCCAGAGCTTTTAAGCATACAAAAATTAAGTGAAGATGACATTCTTCACTTGGAATACCTTCTTATACCTTTCCTTGAGAACCGAAAACATTTTCTTCCAGTTGAAAACAACAGACTCCATATTTGTGCAAGTACTCTCCAATAAACCCAACAAAGTAAAAGAGAGTGACCAATCTGTAATAGAACATTATTTCTCAACATGTTCAGCATCAATGAGAATTCTAGAAAGATGCTCTAATTGAACTTCAGCAATTTCTTTCAGATGCTAGAAGGTCTTTGTCACATCATCTCTCTATCTTTGTGTAATGATTAATTTTTCCTGTAATTCTCCAACTCTTATTCTTTTCTTTCCTTCTTTGTCTTCAAATATATCAAGATTATTTGCAATGTTATTTACTTTAGCATCAATTGCTTCAATTTTTCTTTTGAAATTGTCCACAACAGCAGGCCACTGAAGACAATACTTGTAAACATATGAAATTTCCTTAACACATCCTTTTGTTTCCACAATCAATCCAAACAATATCTGCTTAGCTTTTTCACATCTCCTTTCAACTAGGCTTCCCATCTTACATCCTTCTGGACCTTCAAGCAACTTCCTTTTTTCAACAATCTTAGTCAAATTTTCTAGTAAGAAATCATAAACAATAGATACTTCAATAACTTTTTGCAATAGATAACCTACCAGAGCATCATCAATTTTTAGTTTATTAAAAGGTGAGGCAACATTCCAAAGTTCACCAATCTTCTTCATTTTTCCTTCAATTATCATGGACTGGATATCATTAATATTAGGGGGTTCAGATCTAGTCAGAGATTCTTTTTGTTTCTCATTCGAAATATCAATGATATCTTCAGTTTTCTCTTTTCTCCTTTTTGATTCTAGAGGGGAATCACTGATAACAACCTCCAACACTCTTTTTCCAGAGGAAGAGCCCACCTCAAATCAACTTGATGTAGATATACCAGAGCAAGGGTTTTCTTTCAGAGATGAAAAATATGATTTGCACATGTTTACATTATCTTCCAGAGATTCTAAATGTCTATAAATTTGCTTTCCAATAGGGACATCAAATTCCCATGTCACATTGTCTTTTCCTGGTAGAGAATTCATAAAGTAGAATACCAGACACACCAACAAGGATTCAAAACAAAAGGGATAATTCTCAACCAATGACATTCAAATATTTTCAAGCAAATTCTCAAGTAGAAAGCTACATAAATGAAACTGCTTGTTCTCCTTAACCATCATGTGGGTAATATGTAGAGCAATAGAAGAAGTTGAACTTTCATGGTTTCTAAAAAAAATCTTGTATGAAATACCGTAAGCAACATACCTAACAACCAAATTAGTAAGTGTATCAATCAACAAAGCTCATTGATCTCTACTGATTGATGCAGTACTAGAGGAAGAAATCAAACTTTCTAAAAATAATTTCATCAATTAGGGATTCAATCCCTCAAACTCTTTAAAGCTTCATAACAAAAATTCATACAAAAATGACACAAAGACTAAATTCCATACAACTCAAACCTAAACAAGGTTCCAAACTTATCTAATGACCTTCAAGATGCTTGAGAAACCTCAACTTAACCCAAACCACCCAATTACAAAGTCTACCCTTTCACATTTTCATCTTTTTATTATGGTTGTCCCTATCATACTTCAATGGCACTTACACCCATCAAACCTCAAATTTTACTTCCCCATTCACAAGTCCAAGAAAATTTACATATTCAGATACCTTTTTCCTTAGCTTAAAACATATTGCAAAATGGAGATTAGGTTCTTACGAGAAAATGCTTGAAAACGGGTTCTATCAGACTGTATTAGGCCTAATTAGGCCTTCATGCCAAGCAGGGTTATTAGATATTCAAATTCCAAATACAAATTTACTATCCCATCATTTCAAGCAGGTGTTAATGGACTAGTACAAACTTAAAAATTCATCACAAGTTCATTCCCATATATTTTCTTGCAAACCCTAGACTGTGTTCTTCTGATAACCCTGTTACAGGTTGTACTCAAAATTTACAGTCAAGAAACTTCATTCTTCCTATATTAACTTTATGATTTCACCCTCAATCCACTAAAACATGACATAATATACATAGGAGGACATCCTCACCAAAATTCAAAGAGTTCCATTGGAAAACAAAGGAGAGATAAAAATTATTTCATTCACTGTTTACCCTAGCTTGAGTTTAAACTATTTTTACAAAAAACACAATATCTTCTTCAAATGAAAGCTAATCTGCATGAAAATTGTAAGGAAAGGAAGGTGATTGATTCTTCTACCATTTACAAACAATTTAACAAGCATTGGTTCCCATACAATTCCGTACAAGGTATGGAAACACCAATTTTTTGTAGAAAATGCCTGAAAAATAGTGATATTATTCATTCAATTTAAATTCCACAACCACCCACGAGTTAAAAAATGGTTACAAAGCCTTTTTAAAGGAATACAACTTGTCTTTTGAACTTCCAACTACCTCCCAATTCCCAAAATTGAAAACGACCTTTCATATTCCTTGTTACATCACTTTTTTGCATATTGACATCTTTTGCAATTTTTGGACAACTTGTACATTTACACAAATTTTGACATCAAACTTAAAACTTGACCTCCTAAATACTTTAGTATATTGAAAATGATCATAGTACAATGTTAGAACATCAAAAATTGATCAACCCTTAAGATAAAATCATGTCATGGTCAAGGTGCTCTTGCACCACTGATGCCAGTCAATTCCTCCACATCTTTATACTTTACTGTTTTCCTTCCAGGGAGTTCTCCAATGCTGCATAATCTAGTGATTTCTTTGATTTCCTCCTTCAAAATAAAATAGGTTTTATCCAAAAAAAATATTCCATCCTTAAAATGATTTAATAGGAATAAGATAGCTTCTTTATCTGTAATCCACGAGAATTCTCTCCATAAATCCATCACTAGGTTTTTATGTTCTATAATTATATTTCGCTCAACCCTAGTTCAATCTCTTTCATCTTTCCATGATCGAATTCATCTAATTCAAATATTTTCATCTTCATAGGAGTAACACCACATGATCCATTTTCCATACTTATTCTTTCCTTGAATTTCAACAAAACTTCTTCGAATTTTCACTTTCCTTTTGTACTCAAAAAAGGTTTCCAGATTACCTGATATAATCCTTTTGAACTCCTTCCAAAAATGATACAAGCTCACTCCATGATCACTCCACGTGGTAACACAAGTTCTTCAATAGCACATTTAACCAAAAATGCTTGTAAATTTCATTTTATACTCAATCGAGCTTACCCTAAAATGCATTAAATGAAGTAGACACGAAAAAGTTGTTAACAATAGTCTCCTTATCACAAGGAACCCTAATTCAGTCTACAAATCCACATGCTAAATTTTTTTCCTGCAGTTCTTTCTCCAACATTTTTGAATGACCATTTTACCCATTCCATCCACATGCCAGCCTCTAACATATCATAATTCTAGGGGGTTTTTAAGATTTTATGATAATACTCCCCCTAAGACCATGTTGGGTCTATATTTTGAATAATTCGTTTGCACCAGATGAGGGCACAAACATATGAAGTTTCTCAGGTTTTTCTTCTTCTTTCTTCTGCCATATTTTATCCATCTCTTTCTTCATCTCTTACTTGTCAATCTTCTTTACCAGTTCACTTTTTTCTTCCGGAGTAGACTTCTTTCCTTTCTTATTCTTGCAGAATTTAGATATATGTCCAAGCTTGTTGCAGTTATAACAAACAACATTAATCTGATTAATCTGACCTCCATTATTTCTTGATCTACACTGATTTTCTCTGTCTAAATTTATTATAGGTGTAGCAGTAGCCATTAAAGAATTGATTCATTCTGCCTTCATTAAACCTGTTCCTCATTACCTGACTGATCATTCTCACTGGAGTTTTGCAATCTGTAGCCTTATGTGCAATCTTCCCACATTCAAAAAAATTTCCAGAGGGAGGAGCAAAGAACTAGTTCATCCTGCTCCTACATTCAGTTGATCTATGACCATATTTGTGACAAAATAAATAAATAAATACCAACAAAAGAGGGGTACCTTTGTGCATTAGGTTGTTTCACAGCCAGTCTTTTTCCAAAATTCCTTTTCTTCTTACTCTTGCCTTGATTCTTCTTCACATCTTATGAACTTTCGACAGTCTCAACTCCTAAGCCACTTTGTCTTTACATGGTTTTGTCTTGCAAGCAATTCTTCAGGTTTACTGGAGCTGGTTTTGAAATTATTTTCACAGAGTTTAGCCTTCTCCAGTTCCACTCTTAAATTTACTATCTCCTGCTCGAGTTTGGAACATTCATCAGACTTGTTCTACACCATTGTATTCAGGCATTCTTCAATCCTCTTCTTCTCTTCTACTGTCACCTTTAGTCCAATTATTTCTTGCTTGAACAATTTGCTTACTTCTTTGTGTCTTTCTTTAAATGTCTTCATCTGTTCCTTCATTTTCCAAACACATTCATTTGCTTCATCAATGTTTTCCTTCAGATCTCTATTCTCTCTCTCTCTCTACTTTATCAAGATGTTCAAGGGCAGTCCAGAGTTCTCCTTTATCATCCATTTAAGTAGCCTTCAGGATCCTCCTCAAGCGATTAAGCTCAACACAAGGAACCAAATATTTGATACCAATTGTTAAACAAGCGCAGGACAAATGAGAGGGGGGGTGAATTAGTTGTCACACAAATTCAAACTTAAAAATTTATCACTTATCAATTCTTCAACCACACTATTTTGTTATTATTTAGGAGCATGAAACACAAATAACAAAAAGTAAATCAGCACAATGAACACCATATTTTTTACGTGGAAAACCCAATAAGGGAAAAACCATGGCGAGGGTTAACTCACACTATATAGTCCTTTTAAAATAGGCTCACTGCCAAAAGAAAGGACTCACTGTCCAAGTACAAAGGCTCACTACCTACAAAAAGCACTCACTATCCAACAAAGAGGCTCACTACCTATAGAGGATTATACAAAATAGAATAATGCTTTACAACCCAAAAATGAATTGAAAAGATGTACCTATCTTGTGCTGAGTAGTTCCGGTAATGCAAAAAGTTCTGACTTTTCACCCTTCAATCTTAATTCACTTTTACATCAACTACTTCCTTACAAATCATTCTTTACTAGCTCATTAATTCTTTTGTCTCTTCTCCACTTTCTCACAACCACACACAAACAAATTCTCCCACACTTTCTTTCAAAAACTCTTTTTCATATATTTATATCCGATCTCCATCACAAGCATCAATTAGGTCGGCCTAATTAGATGCAATTCATTTATCAATTGTCAGCACCAAATAGATTACAAAAGGAATTTTTTTGATAAGCAATTTAACCTTCAACACACTACATTATGTCACCTTGATTCAAGAAATAGATTGCTCATAATTTTTCATATCATATAAAAATTAATCTTAACAAGTCGGGCAAGAATAGTCTTTTAATGCAACCAATCAAAATGATATTACTTCTTCGTATGAACATTGGAGCATGAGATATATTGATCATGCATGCCTTTATCATTCATAAGTGATTTAGAAACTTGCAACTGTGGAGAAATGCAGATAGGAAAACCGGATCGACACCACATAATACCAAATCTACTACTAGAGAAGATAAGTCAGATGTATCCACCAATTTAGAGTACTGGACCAAACTACCAAAAGGGTGACATCAATGAGAGTTCATATAGATAACTTTCCAACAAAGATTTCCTTCGTTTTCCACTAATTGTCAGATGAGATCCACCCCTCACCGCTTCACCTGATTCCCATAAAAATCATATACTCCCACCAAAGGATCTTGTAATTAGAAGGGTGAAATGTGATATGTAGGGCCATTCAAACCTCAAATCCTCCTTTGGACAGGGTTGCATATGTCATCAAAAGTGAAAGAATTTCCCTAATTGCATTCCCTCAGCAGGTCCTTGGCAACATTGGTGTTATTTGGACACATGACGACATCTTTTCAATCAAAATTTGAAAATCCTCTTAGCATCAGTCATATGTAGGCTCCTTGTGCATAAGCATCCTTAAAGGTCCATAGAAGCATCTTCTTTTGCAAAGAAAAAATTTGCACATAATATTTTCAATTTCTTAATTGAAGCCTTATTAAATCGTTTAAACACGTAATTGATCATCATCAGCAAAATGACATCATCATTTTAAAATGGTCTTCCTCCCTTCCCTTTATGTCTAAATTCATCCATATTCTTATTATGGACGGGGAAATGAGATTACTTTCATTGATGTCATAAAATTTGAGCTTTCCTTTCTTATAAAACCCCTAATAGGCCTCTCTGTCGATAATGAACCTATTATTAAGGAGATGATGGGAATGAAGAGGTTCTCTGCCACTTGCGGGAATGCCTGACGCGGTTACTCCTTGGTGGAAGGAGGTGTGGGACATGAGGTATGAGAGAGAGTAGAGAAAATGTCGTTATGAACGACCCAGGTAGCAATGGCCTCCATGGGGTGAAAACTTGCAAACAACATAACGAACAACTGGTTCTGCATGCCAGAACTTTGTAGAGGTAAGTCTACAATCGATAGGGTGATTGATGCTAGAAACGATATTGTAATAGTAGAGACCTGCACTCATGTTTCCACCATAAACAATATTGTTGAGGTCCTCACTTCAGTAACTTCTAGATGGTGTCCCTAATTCATCCTTGTCCTTTGCACACACCAAATTCCTAAGGTCATGAGGGAGTGTGCTTTCCCATGATCATATGGAATTTGCAAACTTTATGCTTTTAAAGATTTTGGCTACTTGGTCGCAAGTATGAAACTTAAAGGAATCCCTACTTACGATATTCCATCAGTCGAAGATGATAGCAAGAAGTGATGATGTAGAAGTCATCAACTCACCATCATTAGTTAAGCACTTATTCAAAGGCCATCGTGATTGAAATTGGTGTAAGTATTAATACACTTAGTGATCACCCTTATTTCGCTTCGTAGGATATCATCGAGTTTTGTTTGGGATTGAACCGAGCTTATGGATGGTGTTATTTCCAAAAATCAAGTGCTTGGATATCATGGTAGTGATCATTATTCGTAACCCAGACCCTGTGCTACTTAACTACCTACAGCTATGGAAATATCACCATTGAGTGTCAGGGTTATAAAAATTTCAACAACAATCCGATAACCCAAGGTTCCACATGCACTCACCATAGTCCCTCTTTCTCTTTGCTTAATACTAGCATGTGAGCCCACAAGTACCCAATTGTCCAAATGTGTTGACATAGTTAAATTCCCATAGGCTGAGCACCTTAAACATAGTGTTTGTTGTGGGGATGTACCTATGTCCTACAGGGAGATATGACGACTACGGTGATGTGAAGGCCTATAGAAAGTGTAGGTGAATTTCTCAGAGGTTCCGCTAATGAATGTTGTTGGTAATGATGGAGAGCGGGGCGACACTGAAGAAAGACTTAATTGAATAATGCCCTTGTTGTCGGATCTCATACGGAAGACCATTGACAGGCCAAGGAATGCAGGGCGCCTTGGTTAGAATTTCATGAGAGAAATGGCTAAAGGTAAATGGTCATCTTCCTAATTTGTGTTGAAAGACACCAACACCCTCTCCTCCTTGCTTCCTTTATTCGTCGATTGGGTATACTTTCTTCTATGTCCCATGGTCTAATGCTTTTCATCTGTTTTGTGTTTTTGTCCTATCAAGTTGTGGCAACAAGTATGCCAGAGTTGGTTGTCTTCCCTCAACATATGTATCATCGCATCCATGTTATACTTTCCCTAGGATCGTTGTTTTTCATCATTACTTTCAAGTATCTTATTTAGATAGTCACAACGCCCTCTCAATTGTAGGGAATGGTCACTACTAAGAGAGTATATGATGTCCATGTTGAAGGATCCCATAGGGATAAAGAGTGATATCATTAGCAAAAATCTTCTCCCCCTTCTTACGCCATTCAAAGAATAACATTTTTGTTTGTTATGGGGCTACCAATAGGGCATAAAATCATGTAAGGGGCCTCTCCCTAATTGAAACATCACTATTGATGAAATGTGTTATGCTGGCATAGTACCTCATGAGTAGATCAAAATTTTAGTAGTTATCTGTGTGCTACCACTAGGCCAGTAGAGGTTTATATTCCAATATCGCCTGATCCTATTGGAAATGTTGAGTTTTATTGGTGTATACCAAGTGCTAGAAAATTCCTATCATTTCGTTGGTGTCCTACTAGCCTATTCAAGTTCCTAACTTTGATCACAATTCCATCCTATAGAGAACACCAAATGTAGGACATAAGATGTGGGAGGTGGCCATAAGAAAGCCATAGAAGAACGGCGAGCCATAAACCAATTGTGTAACATGTGTGCTTCACGGTGAAGAAGGATGTCACCGCAAAGATATGATGCAGGAGGCCATTGTCCAAAGGCAGAGATGCAGGAAGACTCTGCAAACATGGAGTCCACAAGGAAGACGTGCAAACATGGGCGAGCAGGGCACCATGGTTAGAGATCCATAAAGAAAGACACTATGAGAGATGTCCTCTGCAAATGCAGAGGCTATATAGGCAACTTATGTCGAGGAGCTTGCGAGTGAGAGAAAGAAGAAGGCCTAGGTGAGGGTGCCGCTTACAAAATAGCCAAATATTAACAACAACCCACCTAACTAGTTCAAAAAGATAGACACCATCCAATGATTTTAAATAGGCATCCTACAATCATCACGACTTTAATGTATCAATTCTTCATGGTGCCACTCAGTGTGGTGATTATGGTAATTTGATGATCTTTTCCTACACATTTGGAGATTAAACTCATGTCACCTCATAGTGTTCATTCATGGTGTGTGTCGATGTTTCCTTTAGTGGCCCCTTTAATATTACTCTACATTGATCTTTCCACTTCTATTTCAGTTGTTTATATTTTCCCATGCATCGAGCATTTTGTGACGTTTTTGCAATCACTCCCACGACCTTCATGAGGGAGCTTTCAAGATAAAAACCTTTCGTGGGAACAATGAGGTTGGGTAGAGAGGTTGTTTGAATGACAAGATGGGTTACAGACCTTATAGACGATGTTTCCGCCATTGATATGCGGAGGTGGAAATGCAAGTAGATAGAGAGTGAACATTGTTAGGAACATGGCTACAAAGAATGTGGGTTCCACAAGTGAAGACTCTAGTGGGCAAGAAGATGCGAGTGGACATATTGAGAGTGCTATCGGAGAGCGGCATTGAGGGGACAGCGGAAGACATGCAAAAATATGCATAGCGGGTCCCTCGTGGGTGGCAACCATTGTTGTTAATCTTGATCAATGTCATCCATCATAGGAGTGCCCCGTGAATCAATGAATGAGAGCTTGGCAAAGAAGATAGATGTGCCCCCAAGTGTAAGTGCATAATCGAATGGTCATCACTACGTGAAATGTGATTTTTCTTCAATCTTATTATTGGGTAATACCTATGTGGGGTGTTTGCAAAGAAATGATAACATGGGTGATGTGCCTTAGAGCTCGTAATGTTGATATGTAAGGACCTCTTGCCATGCAATCATCAATCAAGTGAGACTTTTATCAATTGTAGACTCCCTAGAGGCACCCACATTTAAATCCCAATCACCGTTCTGACAAAGCCGCATCATGTGGTTGTTATAATGACGATGGGAGGATGCGGCAAAGAGGCCAGCAGTCTCTATAAGCGAAGAGCCTACAACGGAAGAAGTGATGCGAAGGCCCACAATGGGGAAGATGACATTGTTGGGTTGTGGGTCCACAAAGCAAGGAGGCACTAAGGCTTTTCCATTCTAAATAGTGTTGTGGTAACTTCCACCCGTAGATGGCAATCTGTAAGGGTGGACCTTCCAATGAGCTTTGACTCAGGAATTTTTTGCAACTTTATGATCTCACTCCATGGAAATGGTGTGTGTAGCTCCCATCTAGTAGGACAATGTGAAGGCTTAGTTGCTTGAAAATGACAGTTGGGTGAAGGAAAGTTGTGCAAAGTCTGATGATTGTTTTAGACTCAAGCAATTTTGAAGCGCGTTGGGTTAGGTTTACTTTGGCAATAGAAAAGACTAGGATGACAAGGTCAAATGTGGAGCCTGCCATGTGGGCAACGATGAAAGGTCAGCTACTACTAAAGTAGCAATACGAGGATGGAAACCTACATAGGGCGACCCGCTACTATGGGTCTGTGAAGTATGAAGGATGCAACAAAAAAAATGGGTGTGGGGTCCACACGTCAAGTATATGCAGAGGCTAGGTTGTAGGTGAATGGAGGAGCGCAATGAGGAACAACAAGGGGCAACCTACAAATGTGGGTCTATTAAGGTTAACAAACACTGGGTGAAAAGAAAAGGGGAAACCCGTAGGGTCCAACTTGCACTAGCAAATGACTTAGTGAATTCTAGGAAAGTGTACTTGGCCAAGGGTATTTTGATCATTTTAAGGCTCATGGGTGACTTGGACTCAAAATTTGGGGTGCTCAAAATGAGACAAGCGAAAAATAGCTCGTCAGGAGCAAAAATGAACCGTGAAGAGCGAAAAGAGGGGGGTCCTTGCGTTTGGTAGGGAATGTGTGCAAAACATGGACAAAAAATGGTGACTCACTAGGCAAATGCTCCAAACCATTTTTATTGACAAACTAGAATCATGAACCTAGAATCTTTGGCTTCGATCTTCACACTAGGGAAAACAAACTAGGCACTTGGCCAAAGTATCAAAACCACTAGTCAACCCAACCTTCAATATGTTGAAAATTGAAGTGTGTGCAATTGCATTAATTCCCATCCTTTAGTTGCTATAGGAACCCAAGCTTTGTCAAGTTAAGCTACATAGTTTATTCCAACTCCAAAAGTATCCAAGATATTGCCTCGCTGCCAGTCAAGCATGCATAGCCCTGACAAGGTTGTCATTGTAATTCTCTCAAAATTTTTTCTACTATTGGATAGGTGTCCATAGCCTCGGTAGAGTTGTTCATAACCTCTTGATAGGTTGAATTTTCTTTCTTTAGATTTTCAATATTTTATTTTATTTTTCTTTCTTTTGGATTTCTCTTTTCAATTATTTTATTTCAACCCGCAAGTAGTGAAGCTTGTACTCAGGGCTAAGAATCATAGTGGCGTTGGAGCAAAATTTTAGATTTTTCACTTAACTAGACTTCACAAAAAGACCTATAGTGATCGACGGATTCTTTAGATGTGTAAAAGATGTAAGATTTTAGAATACATCAGGAAAATATTAAACCAACCACTTATCCCCTTCAAATCAAACATCCAAATCATTTGACACTAATAGAATACCCTGACCATCCACTCTAAAAGCTTGATTAGAGTTTGATGAAGAAATACATAGAACAAACCCCTGACAATAAAGTGGTTGTTGTGTGCAGAAACATGCCCAACTAAAAGCAGAGGGACTTCGAGCAAAGCAGCAGCAAAATGAAGGAAAATTGAAAGCAAATGCCTAAACTAACCAACTAGGAAAGAAAAAGAAAACAACAAGAAAACTAATCTAAAGCAACCTAACCTACAACAAAACAACTAACCTAATCAAAGCAGGAAAGCAAGACTATTTACATGATGCCTACACTACTCAAAAATGAGCTATGTACAAATATATTTGCAAAGAATGATGTTCAAGAAAGGAAAATTAATGTTTATGCTTGTTGGATCTTACAATGCATGCATAAGAAGACAAGAAACCGTCACTGTTCTAAGCCATGTATATTTATCCTTATATTTAGAAAAAAGAAGCTCAACATTGCAACATTCAAATTCAATCACATATTCAGGAAAATTAGCAATTGAGGCAATTTGTTAAACCCATGGTTGATCCATAAACATGTCCATCTCTTCTCATTCCCATAATCAAAATAATAAGTGGAACTATAAGTATCCATAGGAGCAAGGAAAGATAGAACTTGTATATCGTCATGCAAAGGTGGTAGCTTTTGGTAGTTGAGAGCAAGCACTACATCATCGATTGTTGCATTAGCAGCCTCAAGTGGGCACAGTTGAGGGTGCAGAACCTCTGCTCTTGGGAAGGGATAGGGCTAGGAGGACAAGGCAACAATCACCTCTTCCAAGCCACTAGTTGGATCCACAACCTCCATCAGCTACTCTTCGAGGAGGTACACTTCATCTTGTTGATCTTCCATTGTCCAGGCCTCCACTTGATTATTATCTTCATGAGGCAGCACATTTCCATCCTATCTTCTTCCCCAGGTGTCAACCTTAATTTTATGATGTCCAATGTCACAGGATGATGACATGGATTAATCTATCCTATTGCAGCCCTTTGGATGTGAAAGAGGATCAACAAAGATTAAGGTGGAAGGACCCCTAGTTGCCTCTTGTAATTGATCAGGCATATCTTACTTGTTGGTCACCATCAAAACAACCCTACCTTTGTCTTCTTCTCTTTGCATTTCATGTATCTCATCAAGATGTTCAATCATTTCCTCTTGGTCACTATCGCTATAAATGTAGAAGGAACCCCTCTCCCATTCTGGGAGCTCTAATGTTTCATTGCCTTGAGGTTCAAGTAGTATGTCTCCATCGCTGCCAACTTCTGAGATGTACTCTTCCTCAGTGTCACTAAACCTTTGTGGCACAATTCCAAGTGGGAAGAAATCTTCAAGGGACACTGGTCCATCAAGGGGATTGATGTATGATGAGCGTTCCACCTCCAGAAGTCCTCCATAAAGCCTATCATCCCTCATGTACAAGTGCTCTTCAAGAGGGAATGGTTCTTGATGTATGATAGAGAGCATTCCTATTTGCTCTGATTCATCATTTGGAGGCTTGGGGTTGCATCGTTCTTCTTCCGTTGTTGTCCCAACATCCTCTTGATGACTTCCTTCAGCTAAGTTATCACTTGGTTTTGACTCTTGGTTTTCTAGTTCAATCCTTGAAGTAGTTGCAAGAGGCAGTGCACTCGGCTGACCCCACTTGTTCTTTGACTTGTTTGATGGCCTCTTGGCACAGTTCACATGTGAAATTAGAATGTAATGAATCATGGAGTCTACACCAATTAGGTAGTAGCAACACCTCCAAATCCACTTGGTGTCGTAGCTCAGACCAATCCCTTGCTAGTCTTGTCACAAGTTTGTTGTATCTTTCCACTATTGGGTCCCCATCATCACTTGGGAAGGAAGTTTGATAGTAAAAAACCATGGCATATGGTGGTTCCCATCCTTCCAAATCTTCATTTTTAGATGCTTGGTCATTGCCATTTATGAAGGAGAGGTGTTCTAATCTAATTTCATTTATGCTTTCATCATCATTTTCCGTTGTCCCAAGGTTTTCAGCCTCTTCCTCTTGGTTTTTAGCATCTTCATGGGCTATCCCAACATTTATTGTTGTCAATCCTTTTGATTCACATTGTATACATAGCCATCCAACTACCAGTGAATTTCTTTCGTGAGTGGAAGACTGATCTTCTTTGATGGAGAAAAGGCCTTCTAATTCCTTGCTAAGTGAACTTTCATCTAAGCTCCTTGCTATCCCAAGGGAATCAGCTCCTTCCTCTTGATTTTCAACTCTTTGTTTGTTGTCCTAGCACTAGCTTGTGTCAGATTTCTTGGTTCATCTTTAATTTCTTTCCTTCAAGATGTTGACAAGTCTTCTACCTCATGGGGTGACTTCTCTTCATTGAGAGATGGCTGCTCCAATTTGTTAAAACTTTCCTTGACTTGAGTGATGATGTTTGCACATGACAAACAAGTTAACTCTGAATGAGGTGCATTGTGGAATATGCACCAACTGGACATCAACACTTCCTCCAATTTTAATTTGTTCTTGTTGTTCAAATTTTCTTGAATCAACTCCTTGAATGCCTTCACTGCCATGTTACCAAGTTCCTCTTCAAAATCTATAAGAGTCAAGGGCTAATATATTTCCCAAAAGGGAATTTCTCCTTGAAAGACTCTTTCAATTCTGTCCAAAAGTGTTAGACATCCCAATTCACTATGACTGCAAACACCATGGATTCTACATTTGTCTACCAATGCAAATTGTTGCAACGGTCTTCTCAATCTCCTATTTAAATCTGCATGTAGCTGAGTGATGTTGATTTGCAACTATTGTTCCATCTCACCTCAACTCTTGTTTGCCTTTAAAAAAAAATTATTTTAAATTTCCAGCATGTAATGATATATCCTTATCTCAAATTTTTACTTGAAGGTTCATTCAACTTCCAACTTTAAGATTTGTAGCATCAACATGCCAGCCATCCTTCTACCGCTATTTCTATTGATGGGTTTTTTTGCACTTCTCAACATAGGGAATGCACTACCTCTCTTGAAAGGTAGAAATATATAAGTTGCAAATCACTGCCCCAAGGTTTTGAATGTTACGTCTTGACAATGTGTGGAATATCTCAATTGGTTGATGTGTTTTGCTAGTAAATCACAAGGCGGTCTTACAGATGAGTTACAAAGTATGGGAAGTTGGGTCTACAAATGGAGTTTCAAGGTGTTGGAAGTGAATGAAAAATGGCTGTCCACTCAAAAAAACAAGCTGAAACTGACCAAGTTCATCTAATTTAGCATTGTTTTGATGCTTTGAATCCTAAAATAACAAGGATTTAAAAGAAATAGAAAAAGGGAGAGGGTTAAAAAGCTTGTTCTAAATCTAATCTATGAATGAATAGTAACAATGGAGGTTGCTATAGTAGACAAACTTCCTCAAACTGAGTTTTGCTTGGCCAAGAGAACCTACAACTACACAAAACAAGTGCAATCTTCTAACTACTATAGATTTTTAGATTGTGCATTCATCTCATGGAAACACAATAGAAGTTAGTTGCAGCAATGAAATGAGGAAGCTCAGTCTATCTTTGCAAAGTGATTCATCATCAACAAATCACAAAAAGCATGAGCTGAAAATTCATCGAATATTGTAACAATAAACACCATTATCACAACCATTCAAGAAACTACAACATAAACTAATATGGAAGTCGAACCATGCATGCAAGATGAGAAAACTCAAAGAAAACATCCATAAAATCATGCAATGCTATCTTTTATTGCTGCAAATGCTCTTTACACTAGATCTCCAACAATTTACAAATGAAGGGGAGACCCCTATTTATAGTTTTCCAAAGCCCAAATGAATGGCTAGGATTAATTTGCATTGTGTGGCTCAGATTTTCCTTACATTAGGGTTTCACCTACCCCTCAATATTTAGAAATTTAAAATACAAATTTTGTCTCATCCCTATTTTGCCTTGTAGTGCCCAAGTGTTGTAGCATTTTTGTCTTCTAGCTGATTCCTCTTCTACTGTAGCTGAAACTGTTCTAAATGCTACCTTTACTTGATGGATTTGCAATATTCTTCAACCGATCGAATGTATCTTTCTTGCAGATTTGCACCATTATTAAATAGATTAGCTTCCCATTCTGATGAGATGGCTCATGATGGATCGTGGTCGTTTGGAAATCAAGAGAGCTCTCCCCTTTTGCTTCATACTTTTAATAGACAACCATCTATATTTTTGGTATCGATTTCCTTTAGTAAGCTGCCCATGGTTTAAGCATGTTCGATTTGGACTATTTCCCTTTGGGTACTGTTCCTGATGTACCTTGTACGAAAGAATACTACCAATTGCAACTACTTTTCTTGAAGACTTCCTTCATTTTCCCCTAATTGTCGGATGAGATCTACCCCTCACTGCTTCACCTGATTCCCATAAAAATCTTGTACTCCTACCAAAGGATCTTGTAAATAGAAGGGTGAAATGTGATATGTAGGACCATTCAAACCTCGAATCCTCCTTTGTATAGGGTTGCATATGTCATCAAAAGTGAAAGCATTCCCTTGACTGCATTCCCTCGGTGGGTCCTTGGCAACCTTGGTGTTATTTGGATACATGAAACGTCTTTTCAAGAAAAAATGGAAAATCCTTTTAGCATTAGTCATATGCAGGCTACTCGTGCACAAGCCTCCCCTTGGTAAGCATCCTTAAAGGTCCATAGAAGCAAATTCTTCTGCAAAGAAAACATTTGCACATAATATTTTCAATGTCTTAATTGAAGCCCTATTAAATCGTTTAAACACGCAATTGATCATAAGAAAAATGACATCATCATTTTAAAATGGCCTTCCCCCCTTCCCTTTATGTCTAAATTCATCCATATTCTTATGATGGATGGGGAAACAAGATTACTTTCATTGATGTCATAAAATTTGAGCTTTCCTTTCTGATAAAACCCCTAATAGCCCTCTCTACTGGTAATGAATCTATTATTAATGAGGGGATGGCAATGAAGAGGTTCTATGCCACTTGCGAGAACGCCCGACGCAGTTACTCCCTGGTGGAAGGAGGTGTGGGGTGTGAGGTATGGGAGAGAGTGGAGAAAATGCCATTATGAACGGTTGAGGTAGCAATGGCCTCCATAGGGTGAACACCCACAAACATCATAAGGAACAATAGGCTTTGCATGCGAGAACTCCACATAGGTAAGTTCACAATTGGTAGGGTGACTGATGCCAGAAATGGAATTGTAATAGCAGAGACACGCACTCATGTTTCCACTACAACCGATCTTGTTGAGGTTGTCACTTCAGTAACTTCTAGACGACATCCCCAATTCATACTTTTTCTTTGCACACACTAGATCCCTTAGGTCACGAGGGAGCATGCTTTTCCACGATCATACCAAATTTGAAAACTTTATGCTTTTAAAGATTTTGGTTACTTGGCCACAAGTACAAAACTTAAAGGAAGCCCTACTTACGATATTCCTTCAATCAAAGATGATAGCAAGAAGTTGTGATGATGGAGAAGTCATCAACTCACCATCATTAGTTAAGAACTTATTCAAAGGTGGTCGTGATTGAAGTTGGTGTAAATATTAATATGCTCAGTGATCACCCTTATTTCACTTTATAGGATATCATTGAGTTTTATTTGGAATGGATCCAAGCTTTTGGATGGTGTTATTTCCAAACATCAAGGGCTTGGCTATCATGGCAATGATCATTATTCGTAACCCAGATCCTATGCTACCTAGTTGCCTACAACTCTTTAAATATCACCATTGAGTATTGAGGTTATGCGCATTTCAACAACAATCTAGCAGCCCAAGGAGCCACACACATTTTCCACAGTCCTTCTTTCTCTCCGCTTAATACCAGTGTCCATCCTTGTAGAGGTAAACATTCCCTTTGCCCACAGGCACCCAATTGTCCAAACGTCTTGACATAGTTAAATTCCCATAGGCCAAGCACTTGAAACATAGTGTTTGTTGTGGGGATGTACCTACATTTTGTAGGGAGATAAGACAACTACAATGATGTGAATGCCTGTAGCAAGTGCAGGTGAATTGCGTAGGGGTACCACTAATGAATATCATTTTTTAATGGTGGAGAGCAAGGAAACATTGAAAAAAGACTTAATTGAATGATGCCCTTTGTCAGATCCCACACGGAAGACCGTCGTCGAGCTGAGGAATGTAGGGCACCATGGTTAGAATGTCGTGAGAGCAATGACTAAAGGTAAACAACCGTCCACCTAATCTGCCCTGCTAGACACCAACACCGCCTCCTCCTTGCTTCCTTTATTTGCCGGTTGGGTATACTTTCTTCTATGTCCCGTGGTCTAATGCTTTACATTTTTTTTGCATTTTTGTATGATAAAGTTGCGGAAGCAAGTATGCCGGAGTTGGTTGTCTTCCCTCAATATATCTATCATCGCATCCATGTTATACTTGCCTTGGGATCATTGTTTCTCATCATTCTTTTCAAGTATCTTATTTAGATAGTCACAACAACCTCTCAATCACAAGGAAGGGTCGCTACTAAGAGAGTATACGATGTTCATGCTAAAGGAGCCCATTGGGATAAAGAGTGATATCATTGGAAAAAATATTCTTCCCCTTCTTATGCCATTTAAAGACTAACATTTTTGGTTGTTATGGGGCTACCAGCTAGGTTTAAAATCACATAAGGGGAATCTCCCTAATTGAAATGTCACTGCTAATGAAATGTGTTAGGGTGGTGTGGTACCCCACCAGTAGATCAAAATCTTAGCAGTCATCTTTCTGCCATCATTGGGCTAGTAGAGGTTTATCTTCCAATATCACCAGATCCTATTGGTAATGCTGAGTTTTATTGGCATATACTAGGTGCTAGTGTATCTCTCTCATTCTGCTAGTGTTGTTGGCCTCCTACAATGATTTAACAACTAAGTGCTTACAACTATGATTCAAGGATTGGACATCTAACCTGTATAGCTATTTCAATCATTATGAAGGTGCATTTAACTTGTCAACCCAGGGATGTAAACTTGAAATGGGTTAGCACAGTATGTGCATTAGGGATCCAAAGTAGCCATATTCATCCTACAACTAAGAAAGACATAGTGCTGAAAGTAAATTGCTTGGAAAAAATAACATAAGTGGTAAACATCAACCAATAACTACACTAAGCTAACATGCATGATAGAAATGAAAATTTGAGCAAACAAATAGGAAACTACTCTGTCTAATTTGGTTGTAGGAATAGTCATAGAATGGAATTCTAGTGGTTGCACGAACAGTCAATGCTAGATTCTTAACTAATTACTAAACCAAAAGTAATAATTAAACTAAACTAAAATAAAGGACGAAATGCTCATTGAGTGGGGGCCCTTGGATGAGTATCCCTTGAAACTAATGTAAACTCAAATGCACAAACTTATAACTTCATTTTATTCATTGGAAAACATGATTACAATAGAGCAGCATAACTGTATTGCTGAAAACTAAGAATGCGAGTACATCATCAAATTGTGCAACGACCTCTTGACAAGGAGAAATTGTGTATTATTTATAGGAGAAAAAGCTACTAACTAAGCAAGGTGGTCAAATCCAATGGATTAGGAGGACACCATTTTATGGAAAGCATAGAAAGTGGAGAGGCGATTACGCATGCACGAAATCTGGCTAGGCACATTTTCTTTAATGCAGATCTAGCACAACAATAACGCCTATATTTGTTCAACAACAATTAAGACCATTTACAAGGCGGTTGCAATTCTGACTTGCATGAGGAATCTCCTACTGTCGAGAGTCTTCCCTCCATTGACCTTTGAATGATTTCCTTGTTGACTGTTATGGTGAATGACCAGCTGGTAGAATCTTCCTCAATTTAGTGGCCTCTAATTATATCTACATGACAATATTAGTAGGCACAATAATTGCATATCTGTAACTATCTTAAAGAAACATTCATTAATCCACATGTAGAATAAACATAGATAGTCCAAATAGCATGTCAATATCATTAAAGATTTATAGAAATAAGCTTACGCCCAATGTCCATGGTCTTGAGGAAATATCATAAAAATGCCATCATTCAAGTATCAAAGGCTATGACAACTACAACAAATAGATCATAAATTCTATCAAAATTGAACCATACACTAGACTCATCACTCCCCCCAGCCTAAAGTTTTGTTGGTCCTCCAGCAGGGGAAGGTTTGTTCTTCTACTTTGTGAATGCCCTAAAATTTGCAACTATTAGTTATCCTACATCAGTTCTTGTTGTGAGTGAATTAGAGTCCCAATAGAACCTTTGTTGTCTATCTAATATGCTCCATCTCTGTCTCTCTATAGTTATATCATAGTGGTAATACCTAAAATTTGGCATAGGCCAAAATAGGATAGGTGGTTGAAAAGTTAGTGGAAGCCAAAATCATCCCTTTGTCCTACCAATCTGTATATATCTATGAATTCTCTTAAGTGTTGCAACATAGTTCTATATAGAGTGAGGCTCAGCTTGCTTTAACTCATTAGTTAGGTTGTTCCACCTTTGTGACAGGTATCTCTTCACAGATTCCTCTTTTGTTTTTTCTACCATCTCATTCTCTGTAAACTGCTTCTCTCTCAGACAGTATTCTATTGCCATAGCTTGTTCTATAAGGAATTATATGCCAATCCATGTAAATGTCCCCTAGGTTTCAAGATTCAGCCCTGATGGACAAGAGAATGTTGGATTCTATTGGCCTATAAGTTTGGTACTATTGTCCCAAACTCATCTCATTCTGTACCTAGGACATAAAGCCCCTTAATTGGACATCCCCAACATACAACAATGGATTCCAATCATGGTCTTGGGTCACAACATAATTATGCAAATAGAAATCATACAAAAAATTCTTCATTTCAAGAGGAGCAATCCGATAAGCATTGAAAAATTCAAGAGGGGTCTCAATGGAAGGGTTCAAACTTGAGCCAATCCTTGCTATCTTAAAAGAAAGATACTTCTCCTTCAAATGTAGAGCATAGACTCTTGGAGGAGTCTTACATTCTAATATTTGAGGTACTAAGGCTACAATATTGTCCACCTTTTTCTTCAAAGCAACAATTTCCTCATTCTTATCTTCAATCACTTCATCTCTCTTTTGAATTTCCTTCTTTAGCTCGCGTTTCTCCTCTTTCCATTCCTCCTCCCTCCTTTTCATATCTTTCCACAAGTTCATGGCTACCATGTGTATTGAAAAATTAGGGGGGTTATTTATTCCTACCAGCATTTGTCCTGGAACTGATGCTTGCTCTTCATATGGTACCAGCTGTAGGGATTTTGGTTGTTCAGTCAATTTTGGTTGCAGGGGTACTAATTATTCTCCCTATTCTCACTATAGGGCCTCTTGTTCATGCTCTTGTTGTAGGAACTCTTACTTCTTCTCTTGCTATACAAGCTCCTAATTTTCCTCATACCCTTGATTCTCCACTTGTTCTACGATGTTAACAAAGCCAACGTTATGTTTGTTGCTTTCTCAAATATTTCCTTTTCCTCGACATTCACCTGCCCCCTTGGAGCTTATGTGTCCTCCTATGATGTTTCTCTAGGCTTAGGGTTTTCCTACGGAGACATACCAAAGGCTGGCCCAGTTGGTCTGGATTCTCTAGGAGGGTTCTCGTGTTTTTCTTTGGTTGCAGGAAGAACAGTGTCAGCCTTCCGTTTCTTAGAGCTTGGCACTTCTTTTTCTGTTGTTTGATTTTTAGATTTTCCCTTTTTTTTTTCTTTCTTTTGTTCCCTAGTTCTCATTAGGATGCCAAGAGGAACATCATCATCAGAATATGAAGAGGAACTTTCTTTGTCTAAATGTCCTATCTCAGAAGAACTAATCTCTATGGTTTGTTCAGTTGTGGGAGGGTTTACACTAGGGTCTGCACAAGAAGTTGAGGCACCAGGAGTGGCTTCAACGGTGCTCAATCTCTTGCTAGTGCTACACAGTTGAGGAAAAACCCTAGGTCGCAAATGCTCTGGTCTAACTTCATCAATATTTACGAATTCTTCCAAAGTCATTTCAGACACATCATGCAAAGACTTCTCAACTAATAATTTGATCAAACAATGGTGGGAAATAGAATTGTCCCTACCTTTTTGGGTCTCGGCTACCATGGTTGAAAGAAGGTGGTATAGAACATTTGGCACATTCATCCTTCTCCCATGAATGATGTGATTTAGGAGTTTGAAGTGCACATAATGTAGATTTGACTAGCGACCTTTACAGGTGATGTAATTTATAACATAAACAACTACTTGTTTCCATGGCTCGAGCAAAGAGGTTCTCTTCGCACCTTGTTTTTCCACACTCAATGGAGGGTCACCAGGTTCTGTAAATTCAACCCTAGCTTAACTGGCATCTCTGGTAGTAGGGTAATGTTCACTATCAGTAGGCAACCCCGTAACTTCTACAATCCTCTCTTCAGTAGCCATGACCTCCAACCCTTTTACCATGGCCTTTTTTTCAGAAAATGTCTAAGCAAATTCCAATGCAAGGTCTTCATTAAAACCATTCAGCTTCAGAAAATAATCTAACCACCTGCAGTTTTTGAACTCAACTTGGCAAGGTGCATCTTGCAGTAATACATCATGAACCATGGGTTCATTTCAAATTAATCCATCTCCCATTGTTCAGCTATTAGCAATCAAATAATTACTCTGCAAAGTTTTTCTTTCTACAATATTCATCTTAAAGACTTCTCCTTGCTGCTAAATTTCCAATGCCAGTGGCGTCTAAATTTTCCCTTTTTGGCTTAATATTATGATAGGGCAATAAAGGTAGTAAAGGAGTAATAAATGAATGTTATGATGGAGAAAAATGGTGGCAATTGGTTTCACCTCACACATGCAAGCCCTCATCTCACTTAGAATTCACATCGGCTCAATTTAAACTTTGCAGACATAAACCAACATGGACTGACACATGGGCATGGTATTCACATCTCCCCCCCCCAACCTAAATTTGAGCATGTTTCCTCACATTCGAGGTGGTGATGATGATTTGACAGGGACAAGGAATAATGACATGCTATGGTGAATGCCCATACTAATGTACAATAATTAAATGAATGTACTAAAAGAAAATTAAGATATAATAATTAATGTGCACGTACCTAAATTCTTGGTAGATTTGTTGCAAAGATTATGGAGAAAGTACCAGTCACCTTTTAAGAAATTAGTTGAGCAATTAATGAAAATAAAGTGGAATGAAGTTAAGTGATGGAAGAGAGAGAAAGGTGGAGATGGATGGGCAGATGGGTGGATGGGTGAAGAAGTGGACAACCACAAGAGTAGAAGTCTTTATTATGACAAAGTGCATACCTTAATTAGCTAGAAGGAGAGACACTAGTTCTAGTTCCTTCGGTTGCAGGAAGTTCAAGTGTTGTATGCTAAGTGAATTGCTATAGGAATTCTTCTTTGGAAATTGGCTTGTGATACAATTTGAGGCGATGACCATTGACAAGCAACTTGAATCTAACAGGGTCAATGGTAGTGAGTTGAACAACACCATTGGGGAAGACTTCAGCAACCTCATGTGCTCCTAGCCACCTTTTCTGTAATTTTTCTATATTATCTTGATACCTTGAGTCGTAGAGTAGTGCCCAGTCACTTGGCTGGAATTTCTTGTCCTTGATAAATTTGTCATGCCACTTTATTCTCTAATTTTGTACTACCTCTCTGTGATGCAAGGTTGCCTTCCTGATCTCATCCAAAGCATTCAACTACATGATTCTTTCTCTTTGTGCTTCAGAGATATCCATCCCCAAGTCTACTGTAGTCTTAAGAGTCATGCTCAAATTCAATGGGCATGATAGTTGTCTTTCCAGACAACAACTCAAATGGAGTGAGGCTTGTAGTTGTTTTCCAAGTAGTTCTGTAGGCCCAAACAAATTTTGGTAGCCTGTTTTCCCAATCCTTTATATGGATAGCCATTGTTTTGGTCATAATGGCTTCAATTTCTCTATTGGTCACCTCAACTTGGTTGTTTTCCTAAGGGTGATAAGGAGTAGACTTCATGTGCCTTATGTTGTACTCATTGAATAGTGCTACAACAAGGGTTGAAGTGAATTGAGCCCCTTGATTAGTCACTATCTCTCTTGGAACCTCATACCATGTGAAAATTTCCTCGTAAAGAAATTTTGCAACCTTTTATCTCTTGCATGCTTCATGGCCTTAACTTCTACCCACTTAGTTACATAATTAGTGCATACATGGATATAAGACTTACCTTTTGATGGAGGGTCAATGGGTCCTACAAAATCCAATCCCCACGTATCAAAGGGAGTGATTACTACCTAAGGGTAAAGAGGAATCTCATCAAATTTGGTTGGTCGGCCCATACAGCTCTAGCAACTATCACATTTTCTTGTATATTTTCCTGCATCCTTGTGGATTGTGGGCCAATAGTATCCTGTGTTCAAAATATTCATTGTTGTCCTCTTGGTTGCAAAATACCCTCCATAGGGTTCATGTGACATGCACAAAAAATATCATATGTCTCATCTTCCCTCACACATCTCCTCATGACATGGTCTGGTCTAGTATAGAAAAAACATCCAACAATCCATGAGAAAGGAAAAGATTTTTCAATGAGCACCCTTCTCTCTTTTGGAGAGAAGTGAGGAGGAACTCTCCCTATGACTAGACATTTAGCTATGTCAGCATACCAGGGTGTTTGCACACTAATGGAGAATAAATGGTCATTAGGAAAAGAGTCATCTATGACTTGATTTTCCTCTAATGTATTCAGCCTTGAAAGAAATTTTGTAATAGCATTGGCCTTCCCTAGTTTATCCACAATGGTTATATCAAACTCCCGCATCAGCAATAATCATCTTGCTAGCCTACTTGAGATTAGGGGTTTATTCATTAGGTATCTAATGGCTGCATGATCAATGTGCACAAAGATCTGATAGCCTGTTATGTAGTGCTTGAATTTGTTTAGGGCATAGATCACTACCAACATTTCTTTTTCTATCATTGTATAGTTGAATTCAACACCCTATAGATTTTTACTGACAAAATAAATAACATTTTCAATGGCTCATTCTTTTTATCCTAATAATTCTCCTATAGCATAGTCTGATGCATATGTATGAATGTGAAAAGGAATTTACCAATTAGGTCCTTTAAGTACATGAGCATGAGTTAAAGCTTCTTTCAAATTAGAAAATGCCTTGTCACAGTCTTTTGTCCATTGGAATTCAACATCTTTAGTTAGAAGAGTGTACAATGATGCTACCATTTTGTTGAAGTATTTGATGAAATGACTATAATAACCTGCATTTCCCAAGAAACTCCTAACATCTTTTTGTTTTTTCAGGTATAGGAAGATTGGTAGTCACCTCAATCTTTGCAGGATCTACTTGAATTCCTTTATGCAAGATGTAGTGACCAAGAACTACACCTTCCTGCATCATCATGAAGCACTTTTCACTGTTTAAAGATGAATTGTGATCTTCACATCTCTATAGGACTCTCCTAATATTTTCCAATGCTTCATTGAAATCAGCACCATAGGTAGTAAAGTCATCCATATAAATTTCCATGCAATCAAGAGAGATGTCTGAAAATATGCTAATGACTGTCATCTGAAAAGTTGCAGGTGCATTACATAAGCCAAATAGGAGTATTGAGTAGGCATAGGTCCCCCATGGATAGGTAAAGGTTGTTTTCTCTTGGTCCTTAAGTGCAATTTGGATCTGGTTATAGCCGTTGAATCCATCTAGAAAAGAAAAGTACTTCTTTCTTGCAAGTGAGTCCAAAACTTGATCTATGAAAGGTAAGAGAAAATGATCCTTTTTGGTGGCAGCATTGAGTTCCCTGTAATCAACACAAACTCACCACTTCCCTCCCTTTTTGGGAACAATCACCAATGAAGACACCCATTGGCTATCTAAAATGGGGTAGATAAATCTCGCATCCAACAATTTCTACAGTTCCCCTTTTACAATTTCTCTCAATGCAGAGTTAATTCTTCTTTGTGGTTACCTCACTAGTGTACAATCATCTCTTATGTATATCCTATGAGTGCAAATCTTAGGATCCAATCCCTTCATATCATGATAGTCCCACACAAATGCATGTTGGTGGGTCCTCAATAAGTTTGTCAATTAATGATAATAAGTTTCCACAATCCATATCATTTATCTTTGTAGCTTCTGGATTTGATTGTGTCAAAAGATTTTGCATCAAGACGTTTCAGATCACACTTTGTGATCCATCATCAGGATGAGAGAGCACAAGATGAGAAGAAATGGATAAATGCAGACTTAGACAGGCTAAAAAGTAGAGAGGAGGGGGGAGGAAAGGTTACACGTAAACCAAGGCCAAGAAAAGAGATCAGAAAGGAAAAACATGCCAATTATAATAATGAAAAAAGAGACCACCAGGGAAAAGAAAGAAAAATCAAAAAAATCAAAAATCAAAAACCTCAAACTTGAAGACAAATAAAACAAGTTTGAAATAAATAAAGAAAGAAAGGAGAAACAAGGGAAAAAGGAAAAAAGAAAAGAAATACCTACTCAGAATACACCTACACATACACATAAAATAATGAGAATAAAAGAACCTCAAAACTTGAGGAGAAAACAAAAAGACAACAAGACCACACTAAAAATGAAGAAAAATGAAAAGGAATGAGGAGAACTAAAAGGAAAGAAGACACAAGAAACCAATGAAGAAATAAATAGGAAAAGAATAAAACATTAAAGAGGACAATCAAATATATATATATATATATATGTATATATGTTCAAAGACATTAAAAATAATGTAAATGAAGAAAAAAGAGACAATGACTAAAAGTAAGAATACAAATAAAAGAAGAAAAAGAAAAATAAGTTTATGTATAGAGAGACAACAATTAAAGAAGATATATAAATGGAGACAACGAATAAAGAAAATTTAAATGGATCAAAGACCCAATATAGACACAAGAAAAATACAATAGGAGAGATAGAAGAAAAAATAAAGAAAGTAAAAACATCAAATTACAAAAGAAAAACCAAACATAAAAGAAATAAAATATACATATAAACATATAAACAAAAACGAAACAAGAACAAACAAAAGAATGAACTATATATATATATATATATACATATATATATGTACATATATATGTACATATATATACATATATACATATATATATGTACATATATATATATACATATACATATATATATGTACATATATATATATACATATACATATATATACATATACATATATACATATATATACATATATATATGCATATATATACATATATATATGCATATATATACATATATATATGTATATATATACATATATATATACATATATATATATGTATATATATAAATATAGATTAAATAAGCACCCCAATAAATCTAAAAGCAAAAGATAAACGAAAATAAAAGACTAAGTGAAGATAGAGGAAAATTAACTAAGAGAGAGAAAGACGAAAAGTAAGGAACAAATTAAATGAAACAAACAAAATAAAAACCACACAGAATAAGAAAATACATACAAACAAACATACATACATACATACACATACATACACACACACATCCACACACACACACACACACACACATATATGTGTGTGTGTGTGTGTATGTCTGTATGTATGCATGTATATAAAAACGAAAAATTGAAAAAACAAAAGAATGAAAATAGAAGAAGAAAGAACAAAAGAGGAGAAGTAGATGTGTAAACAAAGATGACAGAACCAAAGAATAAAAGAAGGGAAAAGTTCAAAAATTAACAACCATAAAAGAAATAAAAGACCCCGAAAGAAAAAGGAAGAGGGAGGACGCAAAGGGGGGAAGGGAAAGAGGGCCCGAGGAAGCTAGAAACTAACCTAATTGCGAAAGTTAGAAAGTAAGGGATGCCAGGAAATACTAACACCCCAACCTTCATCATGGTTAAGGTTTGAGGGGTGGTTGCTAATGTGAATGGCTTCCTTGAACTTCCATTTGAAAAATTTATCTTCTTTGCACAAGATCTGGGTGTTCTCCAAGCATATGTGGTGCTTAGTTGAAGAGGAGTGATCTGCAAGTGCTGATTTGACAACACGATCATGTTTGATATCTGCACTGTGCTCCTTAATTCTTGTGCTGAAAGAATGACCCATTTCACCTATATACGGGATGCCACAAGAAAAAACTATCTTGTAGACCCCAGACTCAAGTAATATGTCTCTTGAGTCCTTGAGAGAGGGGAGACGGTATTTCACGATTGAGAAAGGTTTGAAAGCACAATGAAGCCCTTTCTTCAAAAGGATCTTGGAGATTTTTTGGGAAAGGCCTTCAATATAAGGAAGAGAAACACCAGGGAGGAATTCAAGTTTGGAGGTTGGGGAATTGGAGTGGAACCTCTCCCTAGCATGGCTAAATGCTCTAGAGATCTAACTATTTTTGTAGCCATTAAGGATGAAGACTTTACGAAGATGGGCTAGTTCTTGGTCCAAGTAATCTTCATCGCATATGCGAAAGGCCCTGAAGGTGAGGGTTTTGAGGGTACCACTTTTTTGACAAGGGTGGTGATGAGAAGATGAGTGGAGATAGAGGTCGATGTGGGTGGCCTTGCGAAAAACTCGACGACCTAAGGAGCCATCTAATTTTTTGACGAGCAGGATGTTGAGGAAAGGGAGTTGCCCATTAGATTCAATCTCCTTAGTAAAGGAGATGCAATGGGCAACGTTATTGAGGTGGGCATGGAAATTTTCCAACTGGTCAAGCCCATGCAGCCAACACACATTGGTGTCATCCACATAGCGCTTCCACCATTTGGGCTTAAGGGGGGAGGAAAAAAGTACCGACTCTTCAAACTGCTCCATGTAGAGGTTAGCAATGACAGGAGAGAGGGGAACCCATGGCCACGCCATCCACCTGCTCATAGATGACATTTTGGAAAGAAAACAAAGTGGATTTTAGGCATAACTCTACAAGAGCGGAAACTTCCTCATTAGTTTTGCGCCTAATAATCTCAATGGCATCGGGGGTGGGAACCTTGGTGAAGAGAGAAACAACGTCAAAGCTCACTAAAACGTCAATGACAACTGTTGTTCTTCATTCAGTTTATTGTTAATATTTAGATGCTTTCCTTCTGACACCTGCACTTGTGTAGTTAACTCTATCATAGTTGCTTCAATAATGTTTGGTACCTTTATTTCATATGGCAGAAATGTATGGGACATACCTATTGCTGCAGGAAGTTTTGTTGTAGGAAGAGTGGCTACAAGAAGAATAGGAAGAAGTGTCTTCACTGGATCAACAGAACTAGATGCATGAGAGGATGATGCTTCCTCTACTTCACAATGGTTCTGAATTATGTTAGACAATGCTTCATCTTCATCTTGAAGCTACATGAAAGAAATCTTGCCTAACATCATAAGCTATGCCACATAATTAACTACCTCGGCCTCTTCACCAACATGTGGCCAAATGGGGTTATCCATATCCTATGATGGTTGAGCAGGAGGATAAAGAACAATTTTTTTGGTTCTCTTCCCATCAGAAATGGTCATGTCTCCTGACCGACATCCAATATAGGAATTCTTTTGTTGCTAACCATGGTCTTCCAAAAATAATGGGATAACCACCTAGTGTAGCTTTAGGAGAAAGAATCACAAAATATGTTGGGTACTCCTAGGAATCTAGAATTACCACAAGATCCTCTACTATACCATCAGGCTTAACAGTAGAACTATCAACAAGTTGTAGGATAGTAGGAGTGGATCTCATGCTTGAAACATTTAGTCGTTGCAGGATGTCCTTAGTCATTACATTTATTGTTGCCCCCAAATCAATTAGAGCATTCTTTATTTGGATCCCATTTATAACAACTCCTACTATAGGACTACTTGGGTCATTGTACTTGGGGATAGTCACTTTCCCAAGCATGATGTCAACCAACTGTCCCACCACATGAACCATAGTGGGGTATTTCTTCTTCCTTCCTGGCTTCTTAAGGCATGCTTCCTTAATTGCTTTGCCATATATGGGAACATTTTTGATGGCCTAAAATAGAGGTATTTGAACACATATATGCTTCAACTGATCTAAAATGTCAAAGGTTGTGTCATTTTCTTCCTTTTGCTTAAAAACTTCCAATCTATCAGGAAATGGTGGTTCTTGTTCAGCCTACTTGACTGGGACTGGTTCAGTATTTTTAGGTTCACTTGACTAAATGGGGTCATTCAGATGTTCCTATTCTTCCACAAGAAGCTTAGTGATAATGGGTGTGGAAGGAGCATGTAAAGTAGTTCATAAACGTAATTGGATGTCACTTACACTCACAACATATGCAGGGAATTGATTTGGATCAACAGAGTATACTAGCTACTATTGTGGTTTTTTATTTGGGTTGGGTGTGGGTTGAGCTGGTAGCTGAGTAGGTTTAAGTCCATTTGAGCTTGAATTAAAAGGATGAGGCATTATAGCAAGTTGTTGGGGCTGAGAAGGTGGCTGCATGTAACTAGTTGTTTGGTTTGGCCATTGTTGTCCTCCCCTCCATTGAGATGTTTGTTGCTAGTTTCTTGGAGGTGGTTGCCAAGGTCCTTGAAACTACTACTAATTCCCTTGAGGTTGCTAACACTGGGGTGGGGAGTTTTGATGATTGGGCCAAGCATTTGGAGGGTTACTCCAAGGCTTTGGTGGATATCCTCCATAGTTGGATGGATATGGGGGTTGCCACTGGTTACCAGATGAATAAGAATTGAAATATGGCCCAACAAAAGATAGTGGATCTGGTGGCATACCTTGTCTTGGAGCCCATGGCCTCCTTTGTGCAACATAGTAGACTTGATCTTCTTCAACTTGGATTGGATTGAACTCAAGTGGAATCTACTTATTATCAATATTAGCTACCATCTTGCATATATAGTCCTTGTTTTGTCTGCAATGAGGGTATTATTCTGCCAATATTGCCTCTACCTCCTCTTGTTTCTTCTTGCCTTGAAGTGTATCTAGCTAAGTAGATAGATTGTTTTTGATCTCTTGCTTGAAGTCTACCAACAAGTGAGTAATCTCCATCCTTAAAACTCCATTAGTAGATGACTTACCCATAGAGGATTGGTAATCTCTCCCTTTCTTTGAAGCTACCCAAGAATAGTTTTGATATATCTTCTTGATATCTTCCCAAGGAACTTGGGTGATATCTCCTCCTGCCATCAGGTCCAAGGCATCAGTGCAACTCTCATTAATTCCTCTTAGGAAAAACAACTTTTGCGATTCTTCATTGAGTGTATGGTGTGGATATTTTTGTAGGCCAAACATAAACCTTGGAAAACATGAGTATAATAAAGCATCATAACTATATTACTGAAAAACAAAGAATGAGAGTACATCATCAAATTGCGTAACCTCCTGATAAGGAGTATCCAAGTCTTATTTATAGGAGAAAAAACTACTAACTAAGCAAGGCGGTCAACTCCAATGGATTAGGAGGATGCCATTTTAAGGAAAGCATAGAAAGTGGAGAGGTGGTTACACGTGCATAGAATTTTCTCAAGAACATTTTCCTTAACACAAATTTAGCACAGTAGTAATGCCTATATTCGCTCAACAACAATTAAAACCATTTACAAGGCAATTACAATTCTAACTTGCATGAGGAATCTCCCGCCGTCAAGAGTCTTCCCTCCATTGACCTTTGAATGATTTCCTTGTTGACTATTATGGAAAATGACCAGCTGGCAGAATATTCCTCAATTTAGTGGCCTTTAATTATATTTGCATGACAATATTAGTACACGCAATAATTGCATATCTGTAACTATCTTAAAGAAACATGCATTAATCCACATGTAGAATTAACATAGATAGTCCATATATCATGTCAATGTCATTAAATATTTACAGAAATAAGCTTACACCCAATGTTTATGGTCTTGAGGAAATATCATAAAAATTCCATCATTCAAGTATCAAAGCCTATGACAACTACAACAAATAGATCATAAATTCTATAAAAATTGAACCATAAACTAGACTCATCAGGTGTCCTACTACCCTCTTCAAGTTCCTAACTTTGATCACAATTCCATCCTAGAGAGAATGCCAATGGTGGGACATAAGATTTAGGAGGTGGCCATAAGGAAGCCATAGAAGAATGGCGAGCCATAAACCAATTGTGTAACATGCAGGCTCCTCAGCAAAGAGGATGCCACCACTAAAATATGACGTAGGAGGCCATTGTCCAAAGGCGGAGATGAAGGTAGACTCCACAAACATGGAATCTGCAAGGAAGACATATGGGCATGGGTGAGTGAGGTGTCATGGTTAGAGAGCCATAAACAATGGCACTGTGAGAGACATCCTCTGTAAATGCGGAGGCCGCATAGGGAACTTTCATCGCAGAGTTTGCGAGTGAGAGAAAGAGGAAAGCCTAAGTGAGGGTGATGCCTAGAAAATAGCCAAATATTAACAGCAACCAGCCTAATTAGTTTCATGAGATAGACACCCTCCAATACACACAAGTCAAGCTTGTTCCATTTTCTCCTTTGTCACAAGTGATATGAGCAAGTTATTTATCAAACTTCTGTAACATTTGATTTTAAATAGGCATCCTACAATCATCATGACTTTAATTTATCACTTCTCCATGGTACCACTCAATGTGGTGATGATGGAAATCCAATGGTCTCTTCCCACACATTCAAAGATTAAAATCATGTTGCCTCATAACATTCATTCATGGTGTGTGTCGGCATTTCCTTTAGTGGCCCCTTTAATATTACATTACGTTGATCTTTCCACTTCTATTTCAGTTGTTTATATTTTCCCAAGCATCGAGCATTTTGTGACATTTGTGCGATCACTCCCACGACCTTCATGAGGGAGCTTCCAAGATAAAAACCATTCGCAAGAACAATGAGGTCAGGTAGAGAGGTCGTTTGAATGACAAGATGGGTTACGGACCCCACAAACAATGTTTCCACCATGGATATGCGAAGGCGGACATGCAAGCAGACGAAGAGTGAACATCATTAGAAAGTTGGGTATTAAGAACGTGGGTTTTGGAAGTGAAGACTTTGGCGGGCAAGAAGATTCGGGTGGACATATTAAGAGAGTCGTCCAAGAGCGACATTGAGGGGACGGTGGAACACATGTGGAAACTTGCATAGCGGGTCCCGTGTGGTAGCCATTGTTGTTAATCTTGAGCAATGTCTCCCATCATAGAAGTGCCTTGCAAATCAGTAAATGAGAGTGAAGAAGACAAATGTTCCCCTGAGCGTAAGTGCATAATCGAATGGTCATCACTACGTGAAATGTGATTTCATTGCAATCCTATTATTGGGTAACACCTATGTGGGGTGTTTGTGAAGAAATAATAACATGGGTGATGTCCCTTAGAGCTCATAACATTGATATGTAAGGACCTCTCACCATGCAAGTGTCAATCAAGCAAGACTTTTATCAACTATAGACTCCCTAAAGGCACCCACATTTAAATCCCAATCACCGTTTTGACAAAGCTACAACATGTGGTTGTTATAATGGCAATGGGACGATGTGGAAAAGATGCCATCAGTCTCTACAGGAAAAGAGCCTACAATGGAAGAAGTGATGCAAAGGCCCACAATGGGGAAGACTTCGTTGGTTGGTTGCAAGTCCACAAAGCGGGGAGGCACTGAGGCTTTGTCATTCTGAATGGCGTTGTGGTAATTTCCACCCATAGACGAAAGTCCGCAAGGGCGGACCCGCTAGTGAGATTTGACTCAGGAATCAATCGCAACTTTATGATCTCACCCCAAGGAAATGGTCTTGTCTAATGGGATGACGTGAAGGCTTAGCCGCTTGACAATGGCGGTCGGGTGAAGGAAAGTTGTGCAAAGTCCCACGATCATTTTAGACTTAAGCAATTTTGTAGCATGTTAGATTATTTTTACTTTGGCAATGGCTAAGACGGGGATGACAGAGTCAAATGTGGAGTCTTCCATGTGGGCAGTAGTGAAGGGTCAGTCGCCACTAAAGCAATGATACGGGGATGAAAACCTGCATAGGGTGACCCGCTATTGTGGGTCTGTGAAGTATGAAGGATGTAGTGACGAAAATGGGTGTGGGGTCCACACGTTGGGCAGATGTGGAGGCTAGGTTGTAGGTGAACGAAGAAGCACAATGGAAAACGAAAAGGGGCAACATGTAAATGTGGGTCCGCTAATGTTACCGGACACCGAGCAAAAAGCAAAGGGGAAACCCACAGGGTCCAGCCCATAGTAGCAAATGACTTAGTGAATTTTAGGCAGGGGAACTTGGCCAAGGGTAATTTGATTATTTTAAGGCTCATGGCTGACTTGGACTCAAAAGTTGGGGTGGGAAAAGTGTTCAAACAAGGGAAAAACAACCTGTCGGGAGTAAAAATGAATCGTCAAGAGTGAAAAGAGGAGGGTCCCTACCTTCGGCAAGGCGTGTGTGCAAAACATGCACAACAGTTATGCCTTGCATAACCACCCCATTTTTTATCTCGTCAAAATGGGTCCCCCTTTCTTTTTTTTTCTTTCCTTGCACTCTTGGGTTTGTTTTCTCCCCTTTGTTCTTTTCTCCCTTCAGTTTTTCCTTTGTTTTCTTCCCCTTTTGTTTCCTTTTCCTTTGGTGGAAGCAAAGCCAAAATGGAAAATGAACTTGGAATTGTTTGTAGTTTCCAAGATCAAATTTTATTCTGATCCCACTCTCGTTTGTTTGCCTTGTGTTTTTCTCGTTTTGGTGTCCTGTTTGTTGTGGAATTCGTCTTTGTCTCGCTCTTGTTTTCCTTTTCTTTTCTTTTCATTTTCCTTTTGTTGGTTTTTTTTTCTATGTTGGGAGCGGAACCATGAGAATGGAACATGAACTTGGAATTTTTCGAAGTTTCCAAGTTCAGTTCCAGTTATGGCCCCACTTCCACTTTCGTGTCTTGTTCTTTTTTGCTTCTTGTTGGCTCAGTTCCTTTTATCATTCCAACCCCACTTTGGTTCTTTTGTTCTTTTTTCTTTCTTTCTTTGTCGGGAGCAGAACTAGAATGGAATCCACATTGAGAACTTGGAAAAAGTTCCAGGCCCGGATTTGGTTTTGATCCCACCCCCACCCCCTTTTTTTGGCTTTTTTTTCCTTTGCCTGCCTTTTTGTTTTTTTGGTCACATCAGGTTTTTGTTCCAATCCCGATGCTCATGTCGGTTTTCCTTCATGGCCTTTACCCTACCATGGGACTAGAACCAGATCTAGAATGGAATGGGGAACTTTGGTAAAGTTCCTTGTTCTATCTCAACTCTGCTTTCATCCACGCCTTACCTTTAAAATGCATTGTAGTTATGTGCCAATCTTCTCCTCAATTCCATGCCCAATCTACCACATTAATTGAAGGATCTTCACATGCGTGAAGTAGTTTTTAAACCTTAATCAAGATTATTTTTCTCATTATGCAATTATCTAGACCATCTTAAAGATCCAGAGCTGAAAGAATTTGAGAACGACATTTCAAACATGGGTGAGTGTTCTTGAGTGATTCCAGCTGGTTTCAATCCTATGGTTACATTTCAAGGTAGGTGGGGTTTTTCTTCTATTTTCTCTTTGTTTTTTCCCTTTTTGTTGTGTTGTCTATTCTTCACATGTTTTTGAGACTTTTGTGTTGGTGTAATTAATTAATTAATTATTACACTAGCATAAGTTAACTTAGGTCTTGCATTTAATTAATTAAGTCCTAGGTTGCATTATTAGATAAATCATTTAATAAATGGGATAATATTCCCTTCCTTATTTGTAGGAGATAAGATTCCTTCTAGAAGATGAGTTGTCCTTCTAGAACTTATCTCAACATTTAATAATCATCTAGATAGGGTTCACATGTTGTCACATGTTGTTAGATCAAGACACATGGTGACATCTCATGCATATTAGGTTTTACTTCTTGCCTATATAATTAGGCATCTTGTTCATTTGTAATATATCCAATATCAATATCAATATGATATCATCAATATAGAATCTCTATTGTGCATGCCTAGTTGCAACACTTTCTGGGTGGTTGATTATCTTTCCTGGCTCAAAGGTCCTCCATCGAAGACTGCAGCTTCAAGGACTGTGCATCCATAATCTCAACATTTTTCTCATGGATCTTTGCTTTCTTTCATTCGTTGCTTCATTTGTTTTTCTTGTTTGGTTTTTATCTTTTCTTGTTGTCCTCTTTTGTCTTTTGCTTGCTCCTTTTGCTTTTGTTTTGTCTATTTTCATTTTCCTTGTTTTTGGTGGTGGTTTCATTTCACCGTGCCTTAGTTTTGATTAGGGCTTCATTTTGGAAGGGTCCTAGGTGCTTCAATCTATTTTAAATCTACCTATTGACCCTTCTGATCTAGTTGCCATGTTGATTCAATGATTTTAACACTGGGGTTTTGATGCCCTAGTTTTCAAAGCCAACAAGTTACACAAACTTGGGTTTGTGTGTCATACCTTTACAATAGTGTGCCCTAATATAGCTTGATCCTAGTCCTATTTTTTCAAGGTGGAGTTGAGCTCTAATTCGAGCTTCCTCACACCTTTTGACCTAGTTCCAAGTTGATATGGGCATGAGGGGAAAATCTACTTCATTTTGGTGATATGTCACAGAAGCTGAGCCAGAAATGAACTCGTCTCATGAACCTTCACATAAGAGTTTGATTCCAGAAGTCATCTCACTCCCGATAGGTTACGAATCGATCTCATACCTTTTCCTTTTGGTGGAAGCGGAACTAGAATGAAAGTCAGACTTGAAACTTTCAAATGGTTCCAGGTTCGGTTTTCATTCCGATCTCACTCCCATTTAGGTTTTGATTCCAATCTCGCCTGAGTTACTTGTTTGAGCTTTCTAGTTCCTAATCCTCTCCTAGCCCTCCCTCTACTAGGTTTAAAATTTCATTAAGTATGGAGGGTTACCTTGGGAAGAATAGAAGAGTATGAAACGTAACATTTTTTTATGATTACCATGTGTTTTGTCAATCTAATCCAGGATTTTCTTGCAAGAGTGAACAATGTCAGGAGAATCTAAGGAAGCTTCACAAAGGGAAGGTCAAGCTGCAGAAAGCTCAAAGCGAGTAAAGCCAAAGAAGATAAAGGTGGAACAACTACTTTATACTATGAGATATAAACACTAGGATGCCACTCCCATAGCTAGCAAGTTGGATTCAGGATAGGCCGAGATTACAGACACCAATCTAGGGCCATTGAATTGGGTTGAATTATTTATTGACACCTTCTTAGATGAGGTACTTGGGAGGACTAAAAGAATAACTCAATTCGGACTAGCACATGTCACCCTCTTCCCTCTATTAGTTCAATGCTTGGAGCTTATACTAACAACAATAGGGTCTTACAATCCTACATCCAGGTAGTGTGTGGACATCTAGGGGAGTTTTATCATTGATTTATCACCAAAGATAATGAGGTTCTTGTTTGATGCACCTGCTCCTAAGAACGCCAAGATTATGAATGAAATGCAGGAATTGCAGCTATTCAATAGGAACCAAGAAACGAATAGGTCCCATATGAATAAAAGGTGGATGAGAACTAAAAAGAAGTCATTGAGAAAACTTCCTAAACAACCCAAGAGAGTGTACTTTCAAAAGGAAATTGATGATATAATCATGATGCTCTCTAGGGTGTGTGGAAAGAAATACTACGCACATTTTGAGGAATGAATGTTTCCATTCATTGAAATAATTTTAGATGGGAGACAACACTTTGATTGGGAAGTGATCTTGTATGATAACTTGGATAACTAGATGCTCAAGGTGAGGCAAACAAAGACTTTTTACATGACCTCCTATGTCATTTATTCAACTGGAAGGATGGGAATATTCCTTAGATTAAATGTAGTAGGAACATTAGGGGAAGCTCCTAGACAAAAGAGAGCATGGGAGAATTATGATCAATTGACACTACAAGTATCATAGTTGTATTATAGGAAGGTAAATGATGCATTTCTCTATGTTATCATTAACCAGTTGATTGGAGATGTTGGTTATAGGTTGAGTAGGGAAGCTATTGCTTTCATTGTTGAATGGGGACATTGGTATATCCAATAGCTCAAGTTCTCTTACTTCAGGTTAGCATGTTTTGATGGAAACCCTCACCTACTCCCAAGATATTACAATGATAGGATTATTTTCATGGAATTTATCTATCAAGCCATAGCAATTAATACCAAATTTTCTAACAAACATAAGCTTGCATGTCATAAATTCCCTATGAAGTTGGGAGATATTGTCTTCATAATTTGGTTGCCAAGACAGTATGTGACAAGTTAAGCTATTTGAATTTGGGATTGTACACAACCTAGAAACACTTTGACCTGGAGCATAAAATGAATAATCTAAATTCCACCATTTTTGAGTTTCACTATGGTTTGCTAGAAGACTTCTGGATTGATTTGCAAGATGAATATGATGTTAGGAAGATGAGCTATGAAAGGTTCACTATTCCATAGATGATTGAGTATGGGATTCAAAAGAGGACATTCTTGAAACACTGTCAGATGATGGTGTAGTTTTGGACCCTAGTTATGAAGTAGAAAAGGTTGGCACAAAGAGTTTGAACCCAATGAACTGGGATGAGGAATAGATTATTGACATCAAACAAGTTTCTGGGATAGTAATTGATAGGAGTATCCAATGGGTAGTGATCAGAATGAAGGATCCAAAATCCCAATCTT
>VDFB02000017.1:430248372-430318129 GCA_007258455.2 Sequoia sempervirens
AAAAATAAAATCTTGCAGTGATAAAAATCAAAACTTCCAACCATATAAAATCTTTCAGCGATAAAAAACAAATATTGCATAATCAAATATTCTAGCTATACATGTCAAATCAACGCTAAAATGAAGGGAAATATAGTTGCATCATCAGTTGGGCATTAGAGGGTAAAAATCCTGAAGGTTGATGGGGAGGTTCTCAAATTTTAGCCTCCTGTAAGTGCAGAATAGGTTCTGAAAAACTATCCAAATCATGCTATATTGCACTCTGAGGTCATTCGTCATATGGGTGTAAGAGCCAAGCCTCTTGAAGAATCCATGGAACTCAAGACAAAACAGTTGTCTTTTCTGGTAGAGATCTCCAAGCTGGGAGATGTTCGAGCGCCCAATCGGGTTCGACCTGTAATCAATTTGAGCGCCAAGTCACGGTTGGAAGCTATGCTTTTGAAGCGCCACTCCAACTCTGACATTGATGCCCTAACTTGCTCTCCTACTACTTGTTCTCCATCTCTTCATGAAGAAAACAACCCCATTTGGCTTCAAGTCCGTCTGAGCAAATCTCAATTTGTACAGTTAGAGTCCCAAAGAAACGATAATTTTGAGACAACGACCAAGGTTTAGATTTATATCTTACAAATTGTGGTCCCAAATATTCATGAAAAAAATAATTTTAAAAAGCTTATTATGTTTTAAATTATATGTTAAAAGTTAATTCTAATGTATTAGTAAAGTTTAGTACTAGTAATTTTTTTACTTTACAATTTTTATAAGTTACTAAAGTGAGTATCTAAATAAATTATTTCTATGTAGTTTTAATATTTCAAATGTCTTAAATAACAAATAATTAATGAGGGCATGAACTTATTCAATATGGACTTCTATTGTTTTAACCCATCACAAATTTATCGAGTCAACCTAAATTTTAAAGAATATTTATAATTAGCTGATAAGCTACATATAGAGTGAGATTTGAGTCTAAAACAAGTCTCATGCCTACAAACCACTATTGTTTTAATGGTAAAATCCTCCAAAATCTCACTTATCACACAAAAGTCAGATAAATATTGATTTTCCAACTAGATGTGAACATTCTATTTCCATTTGCAATGACTTTTGTCAATTTGATGGAAACTTTGGTTTTCCATTTGCATTGCTTTATGTTCTAAATTTCTATGCAAATATTTCAAAATCATATAATACTTATATTCTGTAAGGAAAAAATCTAGATTTGTCTAAGTTTATTATATTCCATTATTTAACACTTATTATTAATTATTTAATCCAACCACATACAAATAGAATTTGCAGCACATGTCATCCACACATACCCATGCACAAACACATACTCTCTAACATATTAACATACACATTCGGTGAACCTCCTTTAGGTGCAAGTGCTAGTTAAATAATTATTTATTATGTTACACCTAATAGGTGTGTTTAGCCACATTAGTTGATTATTTAGGGCCACTTGTAAGTTGTATTGTAACATTGGGTTAATTATTTTATATGTGGATGACATATAATAATGATTTAATATTTGTGGATTTTTTTTTATAAAAGGATTATAGGCTTGAAATATTTTATTAATATTTAGTAAAAACTAGCTAGTTATAGTGATGTTTCTAGATGCTATGCACATGGCTAGAAGTGGAAATATTTAATTGTGTGAAAACTTAGTACCCAATATTAAATGAGTGGTTATTGGTTTTGTAGCACATGATTTGATCTTACCACTTCTTTGTATTTGTGTGAGCTTGCGTCTTTAAAATCAAACACATGATTAGCGGTTAAGGTTGGTTGGGTGAGTGGGTTGTCATATTATTGAATCTTTCTAAGCAGTACACATGTGAAGCATGGCATGGGATGTGTGGATTCATGCTTTGATACATGGAGGATGATTTGGAGAGGCTTGATATTTCAAAAGTAATCATTTTAACTCTATAAGTGCATGTATTGCTTATTTTTTGAATAATAGATGGAGTATGGATGCTTTTGGAAGCTGTGTTTTTCCCTCTTGAGGGTTTTCTTAGGGTATGCCTTGTGTTATCTTATGGCTTGTCTATTTGATCCTTGCATTATGGCTATTTTGTAAGCTTGTTTACATATTTTTATCTCATGCGGTTATGTAAGAAATAGATTAAATGAACTAGGTATTCATGCATTATTTCTTAACACTTTTCAAAACTTAGGACCTACCAGAAACTTTATAATTTTAATTTATTGTTCCTTTGTTCCTTATGTCATTTGTTCCCCTGAAAACTTTTCTATTTCATCTTGCAAAAAAATCTAATATTTGGGAGGTATAAATAAATAGAAAAGATAGAACAGGGCTTAGGACAACAAAATATGAACATAAATCTCTTCACATTCAGACATGTAACTTAACAATGAGCATTTTCTTAGCTAACCAAAACCATAAAATGATGCAATCCATAGAATAACCTATACTATTGCATTCACCCACAGTGCAAATTCAAGACTTACAACCATTCATCGCCACTTTTTTTTTAAACCTTCTTTTCAAATAAGCAAAACATCACTAGCTCATCACTCAAGTTAACATATCAACAAATGTAAAGAAATCTTATTCATAGATAATTTAACAAAAATGGCTTCAAATTCAGAATTTTCTATTGATTGAATCAAATAAAAAACATTTATGCACAGTAACGTTCACTAGCATACAAATAACCATTGTTCATTAACATTGTCATTAAACTAACAAATCTTTGAAACAAAACCAACTATATTAAAACTTATAAAAAGTATCTTAAAGTATCCTTGCATGAAAGCTATAAAATGCTAAAACTGTAAAACACTATCTTATATCTCCCTTAGGTAGCTAATACTCTCTTCAATTAGCTAACCTTTACAATACGAGAAATTTTTTTACATATAGACCCAAATATCCAAGTAACCAAATGCCATTAAAGCTACAAAAATTAGATCCACAACTCAAGGGGCGACTGGGCAACATGAGACAACTACCCATAGTCATCTTCAGTTAACTGGTGATAGCTCTTTATCTAAAATTCATAGGAAAAGGAAGAAGACTGAATTGTAAGGGATCCTTAGTTGAATTTTTCCTATGACCCTGGAAAGTAGGAGAAGTAGTTTACCTAGCTGACCATGCTATTTGATACTTATCCCAAAAAAAGGAGCATTCCACTGACACTTCACTCCTCTATCTTTTGTTCAAGTAGATATTCATCATAATTAATGAATACTTGTTTGAGCACATCTACATCTGGCCCATCTACCCAATTGTCCTCAAATTTTATCCTTTTCAACTCAGTAGAGGTGAACCTTTGCATATCCTCAAGTTTAACAAGCTCCTTCCTAGCAACCTTTACCTCCTCCTTAATATCCATAAACCTATCTATCAAATAATCATCACCACCATCCCCTTTTTGTACTGCCTCCTTGAATCTGCTATTCCATTTTTCCTTAAGCTCATCAAGAGGGAGACCATATTTTAGAAGGATATCCTCATTGGCAATCATGGCTATAATGGCCTCTAATTCCTCAATCTGATTTGCTAAGTCCTTCCCATCCTATTGCACTTCATTCCTATTTGCAAAAATGAATGAAGACTGGAATCTAACAATGGTAATAGTCCTTTCAATAAAATCCACATTATCTTCTTCAAGGATGGACTGCTCCAAAAGTGTTTGTTGAGGTAGCGTGTCAATATCTTTCAATTTCCTCACATGTTCCTTGTATTCTTCTTCTTGTTTCCCGAGGGTCTCTACATGTACAGTTATGTCATTGACTAATTTTGATGCATTTGTATGAGCCTCGTGGCTCTCAACAAGCAATTTTGCTACCTCCTGATTTAAATGATCAATCCACATGTCTAACATCCCCACTTTACTTCTCATTTCTATGAGGTTATCAACCTCTTTCTTACTTAGCAAGATTAGTGTTTGAGGGGAAGCAGATTGGAAAGAGATAGGGAAAGACAAATCCTTCAAGAATTTATGCAATTGATCCACTTGAGCTTTGAGCTCATATTTCCTTTGATTATCCTTTATCTTTCTTGATTTAGTAGAGGATGCCACAACATCTATTAAATCCATTTGTTGATTCCTTGTAGGCCTTCCCAAGTTTACAGTGCCTAATTGATAATCACTTAACTACATTTCTTCCCTATCTTTGTCAACTAGGGGAATGGTACATTCAGCCAAATTTTCTCTAACATTTTTTAATTTGGTGGAATGAAGGACTCAAGCCTTTTTCTTGGGCCTCTATTTCTCAATCTCCTTCATCATGTTATCTCAATTTAGAGGATGAAGTTGGACTACTTGTTTCTTCTCCAAATTGAGCTTTAGCCACATTGGGGTAGTAGGAGGAGTAATCATTTGTTGAGAGGAAGAATTTGTAGGAGAGAAGGGTTGCAAGAGCGTTACCTTTGGTTGAGTATAAACATCTTATTGTGACTCCTTTTCAGCCAACTTATCAGCTTCAACTTTCTTCTCCTTTTCTCCTTTTTCTCTTTTTGCTTCTAGTTCCTCTTCCAACCTCTTCTCTTCAAACATATCATCTCTTTGATTTTCTAATTCCTTGAATTTCTCCCACATTTTTGCAACCTCTTGATCATGCTTGGCATGTTCCTTTGCCTCTTTTTCCTTTTTCAAGAGTGCTTCTTTTTCTTTCTTCCTCTAGGCTTCTTTTATAACTTTGAATTTGGCCTCTTGGGCCTCTTTTTCTCTTCTCTATCAAGCCTTCTCCTCTTCTAGCTCATGGATCTTCTATAGTAGAGTTAAATTCTCCCTCTCCTCTTTAGATTTTAACTTGATCTCCTTTTGTTGCTGCTGAAGATCTTCCTTTTCCTTGTGTTGTTTGGCTAGCTCCTCAATTTTGGTCCTAGCTTCTAACTCTTGTTGTTTTGTAAGCATATCAGCCTTAGCCTTAGCTTCGGCCTCCTCCTTTGAATCCTCAAAGAGTTTCCATTGTTCCTCTAGAGTTAGGACATGTTCAACCTCAACATCTTGAGTATCCTCACCAAATATAATTTTAGGAGGCTCATTATCTAAGTGTGTGGCCTCTGAATCAGTGTCCACATCATGTATTTCGATTTCTTATTCTTTTCCCTTCAATGTTTCAACTTCCTCATGTAGGCTCCCTACAGGTACCTCCTCATTAGATTTTTCTATGTGAGAAGGTTGAGATGAGGTCCCTTCTCCAATGGTTGTAACCTCAACAATTTGTGACTCATGGGTTTCTTGAATAGGTACTTCTAGATCAGTACCCTTTCTAGGGCTAAGAGGATAGTATTCCAATTGTTCTTTGGGATCTGTCTTCCTCTTGGTTCTCCTATAGCCTTGGGTGACCCCTTCTTTCCTCTTCTTAGAAGATTGGGATTTTGACTCCTTCATTCTGATCAGTACCCATTGGATACTCCTATCAATTACTATCCCAGAAACTTGTTTGATGTCAATAATTTATTCCTCATCCCAGTTCACTGGGTTCAAACTCTTTGTGCCAACCTTTTCTACTTCATAACTAGGGTCCAAAACTACACCATCATCTGAAAGTGTTTCAAGAATGTCCTCTTTTGAATCCCATACTCAATCATCTATGGAATAGTGAACCTTTCATAGCTCATCTTCCTAACATCATATTCATCTTGCAAATCAATCCAGAAGTCTTCTAGCAAACCATAGTGAAACTCAAAAATGGTGGAATTTAGATTATTCATTTTATGCTCCAGGTCAAAGTATTTCTGGGTTGTGTACAATCCCAAATTCAAATAGCTTAACTTGTCACATACTGTCTTTGCAACCAAATTATGAAGACAATATCTCCCAACTTCATAGGGAATTTATGACATGCAAGCTTATGTTTGTTAGAAAATTTGGTATTAATTGCTATGGTTGATAGATAAATTCCATGAAAATAATCCTATCATTGTAACATCTTGGGAGTAGGTGAGGGTTTCCATCAAAACATGCTAACCTGAGGTAAGAGAACTTGTGGTATTGGATATACCAATGTCCCCATTCAACAATGAAAGCAATAGCTTCCCTACTCAACCTATACCCAACATCTCCAATCAACTGGTTAATGATAACATAGAGAAATGCATCATTTACCTTCCTATAATGCAACTATGATACTTGTAGTGTCAATTGATCATAATTCTCCCATGCTCTCTTTTGTCTAGGAGCTTCCCCTAATGTTCCTACTGCATTTAATTGAGGGAATATTCCCATCCTTGCAGTTGAATATATGACATAGGAGGTCATGTAAAAAGTCTTTGTTTGCCTCACCTTGAGCATTTGATTATCCAAGTTATCATACAAGATCACTTCCCAATCAAAGTGTTGTCTCCCATCTAAAATTGTTTCAATGAATGGAAACATCCATTCCTCAAAATGTGCGTAGTCTTTCTTTCCACACACCCTAGAGAGCATCATGATTATATCATCAATTTCCTTTTGAAAGTACACTCTCTTGGGTTGTTCAAGAAGTTTTCTCAATGACTTCTTCTTAGTTCTCATCCACCTTTTATTCATATGGGACCTATTAGTTTCTCGATTCCTATTGAATAGCTGCAATTCCTACATTTCATTCATAATCTTGGCGTTCTTAGGAGCAGGTGCATCAAACAAGAACCTCATCATCTTTGGTGATAAATCAATGATAACACTCCCCTAGATGTCCACACACTACCTGGATGCAGGATTGTAAGCCCCTATTGTTGTTAGTATAAGCTCCAAGCATTTAACTAATAGAGGGAAGAGGGTGACATGTGTTAGTCCGAACTGAGTTATTCTTTTAGTCCTCCCAAGTACCTCATCTAAGAAGGTGTCAATAAATAATTCAACCCAATTCAATGGCCCTAGATTGGTGTCTATAATCTCGGCCTATCCTGAATCCAACTTGCTGGCTCTGGGAGTGGCATCCTAGTGTTTATATCTCATAGTATAAAGCAGTTGTTATACCTTTATCTTCTTTGGCTTTACTCGCTTTGAGCTTTCCGCAACTTGACCTTCCCTTTGTGAAGCTTCCTTAGATTCTCCTAACATTGTTCACTCCTGCAAGAAAATCCTGGATTAAATCGACAAAATGCATGGTAATCATCAAAAAAATGTTACGTTTCATACTCTTCTATTCTTCCCAAGGTAACCATCCATACTTAGTGAAATTTTAAACCTAGTAGAGGGAGGGCTAGGAGAGGATCAGGAACTAGAAAGCTCAAACAAGTAACTCAAGCGAGATTGGAATCAAAACCTAAATGGGAGTGAGATCGGAATGAAAATCGGACCTGGAACCATTTGAATGTTTCAAGTCTGACTTTCATTCTAGTTCCGCTTCCACCAAAAGGAGAAGGTACAAGATCAATTCGTAGCCTATCGGGAGTGAGATTACTTCTGGAATCAAACTCTTATGTGAAGGTTCATGAGACGAGTTTGTTTCTGGCTCAACTTCTATGACATATCACTAAAATGAAGTAGATTTTCCCCTCATGCCCATATCAAATTGGAACTAGGTCAAAAGAAGGTGCGAGGAAGCTCGAATTAGAGCTCAACTCCACCTTGACAAAATAGGACTGGGATCGAGCTATATTAGGGCACACTATTGTAAAGGTATGACACACAAACCCAAGTTTGTGTAACATGTTGGCTTTGAAAACTAGGGCATCAAAACCCCAGTGTTAAAATCATTGAATCAACATGGCAACTAGATCAGAAGGGTCAATAGGTAGATTTAAAATAGATTGAAGCACCTAGGACCCTTTCAAAATGAAGCCCTAATCAAAACTAGGGCATGGTGAAATGAAACCACCACCAAAAACAAGGAAAATGAAAATAGACAAAACAAAAGCAAAAGGGGCAAGCAAAAGACAAAAAAGGACAACAAGAAAAACAAATGAAGCAACGAATGAAAAAAAGCAAAGATCCATGAGCAAAAGTCTCAAAAATATGTGAAGAATAGACAACACAACAAAAAGGGAAAAAACGAAGAGAAAATAGAAGAAAAACCCCACCTGCCTTGAAATGTAACCAAATAGGATTGAAAACCAACTGGAATCCACTCAAGAACACTCACCCATGTTTGAATCATATTGTTCCTCAAATTCTTTCAGCTCTGGATCGTTAAGATGGTTTAGATAATTGCATAATAAGAAAAATAATCTTGATTAAGGTTTAAAAACTACTTCACGAATGTGAAGATCCTTCAATTAATGTGGTAGATTGGGCATGGAATTGAGGAGAAGATTGGCACATAACTACAGTGCATTTTAAAGGTAAGGCATGGATGAAAGAAGAGTTGAGATAGAACAAGGAACTTTACCAAAGTTCCCCATTCCATTCTAGATTTGGTTCTAGTCCCATGGTAGGGTAAAGGCCATGAAGGCAAACCGACATGAGCATCAGGATTGGAACAAAAACTTGATGTGACCAAAAAAAAGGTAGGCAAAGGAAAAAAAAGCCAAAAAAAGGGGGTGGGGGTGGGATCAAAACCAAATCCGGGCCTGGAACTTTTGCCAAGTTCTCAATGCGGATTCCATTCTAGTTCCGCTCTCAACAAAGAAAGAAAGAAAAAAGAACGAAAGAACCAAAGTGGGGTTGGAATGATAAAAGGAACTGAGCCAACAACAAGCAAAAAAGAACAAGACACGAAAGTGGAAGAGGGGCCATAACTGGAACTAAACTTGGAAACTTCAAAAAATTCCAAGTCCATGTTCCATTCTCATGGTTCCGCTCCCAGCATAGAAAAAAAATCAACAAAAGGAAAATGAAAAGAAAAGAAAAGGAAAACGAGAGCGAGATAGAGACGAAGTCCACAACAAACAGGACACCAAAACAAGAAAAACACAAGGCAAACAAACGAGAGTGGGATCAGAACAAAATTTGATCTTGGAAACTACGAACAATTCCAAGTTCATTTTCCATTTTGGCTTTGCTTCACCAAAGGAAAAGGAAACAAAAGGGGAAGAAAACAAAGGAAAAACTGAAGGGAGAAAAGAACAAAGGGGAGAAAACAAACCCAAGAGTGCAAGGAAAGAAAAAAAAGAAAGGGGGACCCATTTTGACAAGATCAAAAATGGGGTGGTTATGCAAGGCATAACTGTTGTGCATGTTTTGCACACACGCCTTGCCGAAGGTAGGGACCCTCCTCTTTTTGCTCTTGACGATTCATTTTTACTCCCAACAGGTTGTTTTTCCCTTGTTTGAACACTTTTCCCACCCCAACTTTCGAGTCCAAGTCGGCCATGAGCCTTAAAATGATCAAATTACCCTTGGCCAAGTTCCCCTGCCTAAAATTCACTAAGTCATTTGCTACTGTGGGCTGGACCCTGCAAGTTTCCCCTTTGGCTTTTGCTCGGTGTCCAGTAACATTAGCGGACCCACATTTACACGTTGCCCCTTTTCATTTTTCGTTGCGCTTCTTCATTCACCTACAACCTAGCCTCCACATCTGCCCGGTGTGTGGACCCCACACCCATTTTCGTCACTACATCCTTCATACTTCACAGACCCACAATAGCGGGTCACCTTATGCAGGTTTTCATCCCCGTATCACTGCTTTAGTGGCGACCAACCCTTCACCGCCGCCCACATGGAAGACTCCACATTTGACCCTGTCATCCCTGTCTTAGCCATTGCCAAAGTAAAAATAATCTGACATGCTACAAAATTGCTTAAGGCTAAAATGATCGTGGGACTTTGCACAACTTTCCTTCACCCGACCGCCATTGTCAAGTGGCTAAGCCTTCACGTCATCCCGTTAGACAAGACCATTTCCTTGGGGTGAATTGTAAAGTTGCGATTGATTCCTGAGTCAAAGCTCACTAGCGGGTCCACCCTTGCAGACTTTTGTCTATGGGTGGCAATTACCACAACGCCATTCAGAATGACAAAGCCTCAGTGCCTCCCCACTTTGCGGACTTGCAACCGACCAACGAAGTCTTCCCCATTGTGGTCCTTTGCATCACTTCTTCCATTGTAGGCTCTTTTCCTGCAGAGACTGATGGCCTCTTTTCCACATCTTCCCATTGCCATTATAACAACCACATGTTGTAGCTTTGTCAAAACGGTGATTGGGATTTAAATGTGGGTGCCTTTTGGGAGTCTATAATTGATAAAAGTCTTGCTTGATTGATGCTTGCATGGTGAGAGGTCCTTACATATCAATGTTATGAGCTCTAAGGGATGTCACCCATGTTATTATTTCTTCACAAACACCCCACACGGGTGTTACCCAATAATAGGATTGCAACGAAATCACATTTCACGTAGTGATGACCATTTGATTATGCACTTATGCTTAGGGGAACATTTATCTTCTTCACTCTCATTTACTGATTTGCAAGGCACTTCTATGATGGGATACATTGCTCAAGATTAACGACAACGGCTACTACACGGGACCCACTATGCAAGTTTCCACATGTGTTCCACCGTCCCCTTAATGTCGCTCTTCGACGACTCTCTTAATATGTCCACATGAATCTTCTTGCTCGCCAAAGTCTTCACTTCCAAAACCCACATTCTTAATACCCAACTTTCTAACGATGTTCACTCTTCATCCGCTTGCATGTCCGCCTTCGCATATCCATGGTGGAAACATTGTTTGCAGGGTCCGCAACCCATCTTATCATTCAAACGACCTCTCTACCTGACCTCATTGTTCTTGCGAATGGTTTTTATCTTGGAAGCTCCCTCATGAAGGTCGTGGGAGTGATCGCACAAATGTCACAAAATGCTCGATGCTTGGGAAAATATAAACAACTAAAATAGAAGTGGAAAGATCAACGTAATATAATATTAAAGGGGCCACTAAAGGAAATGCCGACACACACCATGAATGAATGTTATGAGGCAACATGAGTTTAATCTTTGAATGTGTGGGAAGAGACCATTGGATTTCCATCATCACCACATTGAGTGGCACCATGGAGAAGTGATAAATTAAAGTCACAATGATTGTAGGATGCCTATTTAAAATCAAATGTTACAAAAGTTTGATAAATGACTTGCTCATATCACTTGTGACAAAGGAGAAAATGGAACAAGCTCGACCTATGTGCATTGGATGGTGTCTATCTCGTGAAACCAATTAGGCTGGTTGCTGTTAATATTTGGCTATTTTATAGGCATCACCCTCACTTAGGATTTCCGCTTTCTCTCACTCGCAAACTCTGCGATGAAAGTTCCCTATGCGGCCTCTGCATTTACGAAGGATGTCTCTCATAGTGCCATTGTTTATGGCTCTCTAACCATGACACCTCGCTCACCCATGCCCATATGTCTTCCTTGCAGACTCCATGTTTGTGGAGTCTACCTTCATCTCCGCCTTTGGACAATGGCCTCCTGCGTCATATTTTAGTGGTGAGATCCTCTTTGCTGAGGAGCCTGCATGTTACATGACTAGTTTATGGCTCACCATTCTTCTATGGCTTCCTTATGGCCACCTCCTAAATCTTATGTCCCACCATTGGCATTCTCTCTAGGATGGAATTGTGATCAAAGTTAGGAACTTGAAGAGGGTAGTAGGACACCTGATGAGTCTAGTTTATGGTTCAATTTTTATAGAATTTATGATCTATTTTTTGTAGTTGTCATAGGCTTTGATACTTGAATGATGGAATTTTTATGATATTTCCTCAAGACCATAAACGTTGGGTGTAAGCTTATTTTTGTAAATATTTAATGACATTGACATGATATATGGACTATCTATGTCAATTCTACATGTGGATTAATGCATGTTTCTTTAAGATAGTTACAGATATGCAATTATTGTGTGTACTAATATTGTCATGCAAATATAATTAGAGGCCAGTGAATTGAGGAATATTCTGCCAGCTAGTCATTTTCCATAACGGTCAACAAGGAAATCATTCAAAGGTCAATGGAGGGAAGACTCTTGATGGTGAGAGATTCCTCATGCAAGTTAGAATTATAATTTCCTTGTAAATGGTCTTAATTGTTGTTGAGCGAATATAGGCATTACTGCTGTGCTAAATTTGTGTTAAGGAAAATGTTCTTGACCAAATTCTATGCACGTGTAACCACCTCTCCACTTTCTATGCTTTCCTTAAAATGGCATCCTCCTAATCCATTGGAGTTGACCGCCTTGCTTAGTTAGTAGTTTTTTCTCCTATAAATAAGACTTGGATACTCCTTATCAGGAGGTTACGCAATTTCATGATGTACTCTCATTCTTTATTTTTCAGTAATATAGTTATGCTGCTTTATTATACTCATGTTTTCCAAGGTTTATGTTCTGCCTACAAAAATATCCACACCATACACTCAATGAAGAATCGCAAAAGTTGTTTTTCCTAAGAGGAATTAATGAGAGTAGCACTGATGCCTTGGACCTGATGGTAGGAGGAGATATCACCCAAATTCCTTGGGAAGATATCAAGAAGATATATCAAAACTATTCTCAGGCAGCTTCAAAGAAAGGGAGAGATTACCAATCCTCTATGGGTAAGTCATCTACTAATGGAGTTTTAAGGATGGAGATTACTCACTTGCTAGTAGACTTCAAGCAAGACATCATAAACAATCTATCTACTTAGCTAGATACACTTCAAGCCAAAAAGAAACAAGAGGAGGCAGAGGCAATATTGGCAGAATAATACCCTCATTGCAGACAAAACAAGGACTATATATGCAAGATGGTAGCTAATATTGATAATAAGTAGATTCCACTTGAGTTCAATCCAATCCAAGTTGAAGAAGATCAAGTCTACTATGTTGCACAAAGGAGGCCATGGGCTCCAAGACAAGGTATTCCACGAGATCCACTATCTTTTGTTGAGCCATATTTCAATTCTTATTCATCTGGTAACCAGTGGCAACCCCCATATCCATCCAACTATGGAGGATATCCACCAAAGCCTTGGAGTAACCCTCCAAATTCTTGGCCCAATCATCAAAACTCCCCACCCCAGTGTTAGCAACCTCAAGGGAATTAGTAGTAGTTTCAAGGACCTTGGCAACCACCTCCAAGAAACTAGCAACAAACAACTCAATGGAGGGGAGGACAACAATGGCCAAACCAAACAATTAGTTACATGCAGCCACCTTCTCAGCCCCAACAACTTGCTATAATGCCTCATCCTTTTAAATCAAGCTCAAATGGACTTAAACCTACTCAACTACTAGCTCAACCCACACCCAACCCAAATAAAAAACCACAATAGTAGCTAGTATACTCTGTTGATCCAAATCAATTCCCTGCATATGTTGTGAGTGTAAGTGACATATAATTATGTTTATGAACTACTTTACATGCTCCTTCCACACCCATTATCACTGAGCTTCTTGTGGAAGAATAGGAACATCTGAATGACCCCATTTAGTCAAGTGAACCTAAAAATACTAAACTAGTCCCAGTCAAGTAGGATGAACAAGAACCACCATTTCCTGATAGATTGGAAGTTTTTAAGCAAAAGGAAGAAAATGATACAACCTTTGACATTTTAAATAAGTTGAAGCATATATGTGTTCAAATACCTCTATTTTAGGCCATCAAAAATGTTCCCATATATGGCAAAGCAATTAAGGAAGCATGCCTTAAGAAGCTAGGAAGGAAGAAGAAATACCCCACTATGGTTCATGTGGTGGGACAGTTGGTTGACATCATGCTTGGGAAAGTGACTATCCCCAAGTACAATGACCCAAGTAGTCTTATGGTAGGAGTTGTTATAAATGGGATCCAAATAAAGAATGCTCTAATTGATTTGGGGGCAACAATAAATGTAATGACTAAGGACATCCTGCAACAACTAAATGTTGCAAGCATGAAATCCACTCCTACTATCCTACAACTTGTTGATAGTTCTACTGTTAAGCCTAATGGTATAGTAGAGGATCTTGTGGTAATTCTAGATTCCTAGGAGTACCCAACAGATTTTGTGATTCTTTCTCCTAAAGCTACACTAGGCAGTTATCCCATTATTTTTGGAAGACCATGCTTAGCAACAAAAAATTCCTATATTGGATGTCGGTCAGGAGACATGACCATTTCTAATGGGAAGAGAACCAAAAAATTTGTTCTTTATCCTCCTGCTCAACCATCATAGGATATGGATAACCCCATTTGGCCACATGTTGGTGAAGAAGCCAAGGAAGTTAATTATGTGGCATAGCTTATGATGTTAGGAAAGATTTCTTTCATGTAGCTTCAAGATGAAGATGAAGCATTGTCTAAGATAATTCAGAACCATTGTGAAGTAGAGGAAGCATCATCCTCTCATGCATCTAGTTCTGTTGATCCAGTGAAGACACTTCTTCCTATTCTTCGTGTAGCCACTCTTCCTGCAACAAAACTTCCTGTAGCAATAGGTATGTCCCATACATTTCTGCCATATGAAATCAAGGTACCAAAAATTATTGAAGCAACTATGATAGAGTTAACTACACAAGTGTAGGTGTCAGAAGGAAAACATCTAAATATTAACAACAAACTGAATGAAGAACAATAGTTGTCATTGACGTTGTTTCTCTCTTCAACAAGGTTCCCATCCCCGATGCCATTGAGATTATTAGGCGCAAAACTAATGAGGAATTTTTCACTCTTGTAGAGTTATGCCTAAAATCCACTTTCTTTTCTTTCCAAAATGCCATCTATGAGTAGGTGGATGGTGTGGCCATGGGTTCCCCTCTCTCTCCTGTCATTACTAACCTCTACATGGAGCAGTTTGAAGAGTCTGTACTTTTTTCCTCCCTCCTTAAGCCCAAATGGTGGAAGCGCTATGTGGATGACACCAATGTGTGTTGGCCGCATGGGCTTGACCAGTTGGAAAATTTCCATGCCCACCTCAATAGCATTTCCCATTGCATCTCCTTTACTAAGGAGATTGAATCTAATGGGCAACTCCCTTTCCTCAACATCCTGCTCGTCAAAAAATTGGATGGCTCCTTAGGTCGTCGGGTTTTTTGCAAGGCCACCCACATCGACCTCTATCTCCACTCGTCTTCTCATCACCACCCTTGTCAAAAAAGTGGTATCCTCAAAACCATCGCCTTGAGGGCCTTTCGCATATGCGATGAAGATTACTTGGACCAAGAATTAGCCCATCTTCATAAAGTCTTCATCCTTAATGGCTACAAAAATAGTTAGATCTCTAGAGCATTTAGCCATGCTAGGGAGAGGTTCCACTCCAATTCCCCAACCTCCAAACCTGAATTCCTCCCTGGTGTTTCTCTTCCTTATATTGAAGGCCTTTCCCAAAAAATCTCCAAGATCCTTTTGAAGAAAGGGCTTCATTGTGCTTTCAAACCTTTCTCAATCATGAAATACCGTCTCCCCTCTCTCAAGGACTCAAGAGACATATTACTTGAGTCTGGGGTCTACAAGATAGTTTTTCTTGTGGCATCCCATATCTAGGTGAAATGGGTCATTCTTTTAGCACAAGAATTAAGGAGCATAGTGCAGATATCAAACATGATTGTGTTGTCAAATCAGCACTTGCAGATCACTCCTCTTCAACTAAGCACCACATATGCTTCGAGAACACCCAGATCTTGTGCAAAGAAGATAACTTTTTCAAATAGAAGCTCAAGGAAGCCATTCACATTAGCAACCACCCCTCAAACCTTAACCGTGATGAAGGTTGGGGTGTTAGTATTGCCTGGCATCCCTTACTTTCTAACCTTTGCAATTAGGTTAGTTCCTAGCTTCCTCAGGCCCTCTTCCCCTTTCCCCCCCTTGTATTTCTTTTTCCTTCCCCCCTTTGCATCCTCCCTCTTCCTTTTTCTTTCGGGGTCTTTTATTTCTTTTATGGTTGTTAATTTTTGAACTTTGCCCTTCTTTTATTCTTTGGTTCTGTCATCTTTTGTTTACATATCTACTTCTCCTCTTTTGTTTTTTCTTCTTCTATTTTCATTCTTTTGTTTTTTCAATTTTCGTTTTTATAAGCATGCATACATACAGTCACACACACACACACACACGTGTGTGTGTGTGTGTGTGTGTGTGTGTGTATGTGTATGTATGTATGTATGTTTGTATGTATTTTCTTATTCTATGTGGTTTTTATTTTGTTTGTTTCATTTAATTTGTTCCTTACTTTTCATCTTTCTCTCTCTTAGTTAAATTTTCCATCTTCACTTAGTCTTTTTTTTGTTTATCTTTTGCTTTTAGATTTATTGGGGTGCTTATTTCATCTATATTTACATATATATATATACATATATATATATATATATATATATCCTTATATACATATATATATATATATATATATATACATATATATATACATATATATATATATACATATATATATATATATGTATATATATATGTATATATATATATATATGTATATGCATAAAATGTATATCTATATATACATATATGTATATATAGATATAAATAATATATACATATATACATGTATATATATACATATATGTAATATATACATGTATATATATATATATACATACATATATACATATATATACATATATATATATATAGATATACATACATATATATACATATATATATATATATATATATGTATATGTATATATATATATATATACATATATATATGTATATGTATATATATATATGTACATATATATATGTATATGTATATATATATATGTACATATATATATGTATATGTACATATATATATGTACATATGTATATGTACATATATATATGTATATATATATATATATATTGTTCATTCTTTTGTTTGTTCTTGTTTCGTTTTTGTTTATATGTTTATATGTATATTTTATTTCTTTTATGTTTGGTTTTTCTTTTGTAATTTGATGTTTTTACTTTCTTTATTTTTTCTTCTATCTCTCCTATTGTATTTTTCTTGTGTCTATATTGGGTCTTTGATCCATTTAAATTTTCTTTATTCGTTGTCTCCATTTATATATCTTCTTTAATTGTTGTCTCTCTATACATAAACTTATTTTTCTTTTTCTTCTTTTATTTGTATTCTTACTTTTAGTCATTGTCTCTTTTTTCTTCATTTACATTATTTTTAATGTCTTTGAACATATATACATATATATATATATATATATTTGATTGTCCTCTTTAATGTTTTATTCTTTTCCTATTTATTTCTTCATTGGTTTCTTGTGTCTTCTTTCCTTTTAGTTCTCCTCATTCCTTTTCATTTTTCTTCATTTTTAGTGTGGTCTTGTTGTCTTTTTGTTTTCTCCTCAAGTTTTGAGGTTCTTTTATTCTCATTATTTTATGTGTATGTGTAGGTGTATTCTGAGTAGGTATTTCTTTTCTTTTTTCCTTTTTCCCTTGTTTCTCCTTTCTTTCTTTATTTATTTCAAACTTGTTTTATTTTTCTTCAAGTTTGAGGTTTTTGATTTTTGATTTATTTTTATTTTTCTTTCTTTTCCCTGGTGGTCTCTTTTTTCATTATTATAATTGGTGTGTTTTTCCTTTTTGATCTCTTTTCTTGGCCTTGGTTTGCGTGTAACCTTTCCTCCCCCCTCCTCTCTACTTTTTAGCCTATCTAAGTCTGCATTTATCCATTTCTTCTCATCTTGCTCTCTCTCATCCTGATGATGGATCACAGAGTGTGATCCGAAATGTTTTGATGCAAAATCTTTTGACACAATCAAATCCAGAAGCTACAAAGATAAATGATATGGATTGTGGAAACTTATTATCATTAATTGACAAACTTATTGAGGACCCACCAACATGCATTTGTGTGGGACTATCATGATATGAAGGGATTGGATCCTAAGATTTGCACTCATAGGATTTACATAAGAGATGATTGTACACTAGTGAGGCAACCACGAAGAAGAATTAACTCTGCATTGAGAGAAATTGTAAAAGGGGAACTGCAAAAATTGTTGGATGCGAGATTTATCTACCCCATTTTAGATAGCCAATGAGTGTCTTCATTGGTGATTGTTCCCAAAAATGGAGGGAAGTGGTGAGTTTGTGTTGATTACAGGGAACTCAATGCTGCCACCAAAAAGGATCATTTTCTCTTACCTTTCATAGATCAAGTTTTGGACTCACTTGCAAGAAAGAAGTACTTTTCTTTTCTAGATGGATTCAACGACTATAACCAGATCCAAATTGAACTTAAGGACCAAGAGAAAACAACCTTTACCTATCCATGGGGGACCTATGCCTACTCAGTACTCCTATTTGGCTTATGTAATGCACCTGCAACTTTTCAGATGGCAGTCATTAGCATATTTTCAGACATCTCTCTTGATTGCATGGAAATTTATATGGATGACTTTACTACCTATGGTGCTGATTTCAATGAAGCATTGGAAAATATTAGGAGAGTCCTATAGAGATGTGAAGATCACAATTCATCTTTAAACAGTGAAAAGTGCTTCATGATGATGCAGGAAGGTGTAGTTCTTGGTCACTACATCTTGCATAAAGGAATTCAAGTAGATCTTGCAAAGATTGAGGTGACTACCAATCTTCCTATACCTGCAAAACAAAAAGATGTTAGGAGTTTCTTGGGAAATGCAGGTTATTATAGTCATTTCATCAAATACTTCAACAAAATGGTAGCATCATTGTACACTCTTCTAACTAAAGATGTTGAATTCCAATGGACAAAAGACTGTGACAAGGCATTTTCTAATTTGAAAGCTTTAACTCATGCTCCTGTACTTAAAGGACCTAATTGGTAAATTCCTTTTCACATTCATACATATGCATCAAACTATGCTATAGGAGAATTATTAGGATAAAAAGAATGAGCCATTGAAAATGTTATTTATTTTGTCATAAAAAATCTGTAGGGTGTTGAATTCAACTATACAATGATAGAAAAAGAAATGTTGGTAGTGATCTATGCCCTAAACAAATTCAAGCACTACATAACAGGCTATCAGATCTTTGTGCACATTGATCATGCAGCCATTAGATACCTAATGAATAAACCCCTAATCACAAGTAGGCTAGCAAGATGATTATTGCTGATGCGGGAGTTTGATATAACCATTGTGGATAAACTAGGGAAGGCCAATGCTGTTAAAAAATTTCTTTCAAGGCTGAATACATTAGAGGAAAATCAAGTCACAAATGATTTTTTTCCTAATGAGCATTTATTCTCCATTAGTGTGCAAACACCCTGGTATGCTAACATAGCTAAATGTCTGGTCATAGGGAGAGTTCCTCCTCACTTCTCTCCAAAAGAGAGAAGGTTTCTCATTGAAAAATCTTTTCCTTTCTCATGGATTGTTGGATGTTTTTTCTATACTAGACCAGACCATGTCATGAGGAGATGTGTGAGGGAAGATGAGACATTATATTTTTTTTGCATGTCACATGAACCCTATGGAGGGTATTTTGCAACCAAGAGGACAACAATGACTATTTTGAACACATGATACTATTGGCCCACAATCCACAAGGATGCAAGAAAATATACAAGAAAATGTGATAGTTGCTAGAGCTATATGGGCCGACCAACCAAATTTGATGAGATGCCTCTTTACCCTTAGGTAATAATCACTCCCTTTGATAAGTGGGGATTGGATTTTGTAGGACCCATTGACCCTCCATCAAAAGGTAAGTCTTATATCCATGCATGCACTGATTATGTAACTAAGTGGGTAGAAGTTAAGGCCATGAAACATGCAAGAGATAAAAGGTTGCAAAATTTCTTTACGAGGAAATTTTCAAATGGTATGAGGTTCCAAGAGATATAGTGACTAATCAAGGGGCTCAATTCACTTCAACCCTTGTTGTAGAACTATTCAATGAATACAACATAAGGCACATGAAGTCTACTCCTTATCACCCTTAGGAAAAGAACCAAGTTGAGGTGACCAATAGAGAAATTGAAGCCATTATGACCAAAACAATGGCTATCCATATAAAGGATTGGGAAAATAGGCTACCAAAATTTGTTTGGCCCTACAGAACTACTTGGAAAACAACTACAGGCTTCACTCCATTTGAGTTGTTGTCTGGAAAGACAACTATCATGTCCATTGAATTTGAGCATGACTCTTAGGACTACAGTAGACTTGGGGATGGATATCTCTGAAGCACAAAGAGAAAGAATCATGTAGTTGAATGCTTTGGATGAGATCAGGAAGGCAACCTTGCATCACAGAGAGGTAGTACAAAATTAGAGAATAAAGTGGCATGAAAAATTTATCAAGGACAAGAAACTCCATCCAAGTGACTGGGCACTACTCTACGACTCAAGGTATTAAGATAATATAGAAAATTACAGAAAAGGTGGCTAGGAGCACATGAGGTTGCTGAAGTCTTCCCCAATGGTGTTGTTCAACTCACTACCATTGACCCTGTTAGATTCAAGTTGCTTGTCAATGGTCATCGCCTCAGATTGTATCACAAGCCAATTTCCAAAGAAGAATTCCTATAGCAATTCACTTAGCATACAACACTTGAACTTATTGCAACTGAAGGAAGTGGAACTAGTGTCTCTCCTTCTAGCTAATTAAGGTATGCACTTTGTCATAATAAAGACTTCTACTCTTGTGGTTGTCCACTTCTTCACCCATCCACCCATCTGCCCATCCATCTCCACCTTTCTCTCTCTTCCATCACTTAACTTCATTCCACTTCATTTTCATTAATTGCTCAACTAATTTCTTAAAAGGTGACTGGTACTTTCTCCATAATCTTTGCAACAAATCTTCCAAGAATTTAGGTACGTGCACATTAATTATTATATCTTAATTTTCTTTTAGTACATTCATTTAATTATTGTACATTAGTATGGGCATTCACCATAGCATGTCATTATTCCCTGTCCCTGTTAAATCGTCATCACCACCTCGCGTGTGAGGAAACATGCTCAAATTTAGGTTGGGGGGGAGATGTGAATACCATGCCCATGTGTCAGTCCGTGTTGGTTTATGTCTACAAAGTTTAAATTGTACAAAGTTTAAATTGAGCTGATGTGAATTCTAAGTGAGATGACAGCTTGCATGTGTGAGGTGAAACCAATTGCCACCATTTTTCTCCATCATAACCTTCATTTATTACTCCTTTACTACCTTTATTGCCCTGTCATAAAAGGGAAAATTTAGACGCCACTGGCATTGGAAATTTAGTAGCAAGGAGAAGTCTTTAAGATGAAGTTTGTAGAAATAAAAACTTTGCAGAGTAATTATTTGATTGCTAATAGCTGAACAATGGGAGATGGATTAATTTGAAATGAACCCATGGTTCACGATGTATTACTGCAAGATGCACCTTGCCAGGTTGAGTTCAAAAACTGCAGGTGGTTAGATTATTTCCTAAAGCTGAATGGTTTTAATGAAGACCTTGCATTGGAATTTGCTTAGACATTTTTTGAAGAAAAGGCTATGGTAAAAGGGTTGGAGGTCATGGCTACTGAAGAGAGGATTGCAGAAGTTACAGGGTTACCTGCTGATAGTGAACATTACCCTACTACCAGAGATGCCAGGTCAGCTAGGCTTGAATTTACAGAACCTGGTGACCCTCCATTGAGTGTGGAAAAACAAGGTGTGAAGAGAACCTCTTTGCCTGAGCCATGGAAACAAGTAGTTGTTTATGTTATAAATTACATCACCTGTGAAGGTCGCTAGTCAAGTCTACATTATGTGCACTTCAAACTCCTAAATCACATGATTCATGGGAGAAGGATGAATGTGCCAAATGTTCTATACCACCTTCTTTCAACCATGGTAGCCGAGACCCAAAAAGGTAGGGACAATTCTGTTTCCCACCATTGTCTGATCAAATTATTAGTTGAGAAATCTTTGCATGATGTGTCTGAAATGACTTTGGAAGAATTCGTAAATATTGATCAAATTAGACCAGAGCATTTGCGACCTAGGGTTTTTCCTCAACTGCGTAGCACTAGCAGGAGATTGAGCACCGTTGAAGCCACTCCTGGTGCCTCAACTTCTTGTGCAGGCCCTAGTGTAAACCCTCCCATAGCTGAACAAACCATAGAGATTAGTTCTTTTGAGATAGGACATTTAGACAAAGAAAGTTCCTCTTCATATTCTGATGATTATGTTCCTCTTGGCATCCTAATGAGAACTAGGGAACAAAAGAAAGAAAAAAAAAAAGGGAAAATCTAAAAATCAAACGACAGAAAAAGAAGTGCCAAGCTCTAAGAAACGGAAGGCTGGCACTGTTCTTCCTGCAACCAAAGAAAAACATGAGAACCCTCCTAGAAAATCAAGACCAACTAGGCCAGCCTTTGGTATGTCTCCGCAGGAAAACCCTAAGCCTAGAGAAACATCATAGGAGGACACATAAGCTCCAAGGGGGCAGATGAATGTCGAGGAAAAGCAAATATTTGAGAAAGCAACAAACATAACGTTGGCAGATCTTGTTGACATCGTAGAACAAGTGGAGAATCAAGGGTATGAGGAAAATCAAGAGCTTATATAGCAAGAGCAGAAGCAAGAGTTCCTACAACAAGAGCAAGAACAAGAGGCCCTATAGTGAGAATAGGGAGAACAATTAGTACCCTTGCAACCAAAATTGACTGAACAACCAAAATCCCTGCAGCTAGTACCATATGAAGAGCAAGCATCAGTTCCAGGACAAATGCTGCTAGGAATAAATAACCCCCCTAATTTTTCAATACACATGGTAGCCATGAACTTGTGGAAAGATATGAAAAGGAGGGAGGAGGAATGGAAAGAGGAGAAACATGAGCTAAAGAAGGAAATTCAAAAGAGAGATGAAGTGATTGAAGATAAGAATGAGGAAATTGTTGCTTTGAAGAAAAAGGTGGACAATATTGTAGCCTTAGTACCTCAAATATTAGAATGTAAGACTCCTCCAAGAGTCTATGCTCTACATTTGAAGGAGAAGTATCTTTCTTTTAAGCTAGCAAGGATTGGCTCAAGTTTGAACCCTTCCATTGAAACCCCTCTTGAATTTTTCAATGCTTATCGGATTGCTCCTCCTGAAATGAAGAATTTCTTGTATGATTTCTATTTGCATAATTATGTTGTGACCCAAGACCATGATTGGAATCCATTGTTGTATGTTGGGGATGTCCAATTAAGGGAATTTATTTCCTAGGTACAGAATGAGATAAGTTTGGCACAACAGTACCAGACTTATAGGCCAATAGAATCCAACATTCTCTTGTGCATCAGGGCTGAATCTTGAAACCTAGGGGACATTTACATGGATTGGCATATAATTCCTTACAGAACAAGCTATGGCAATAGAATATTGTCTGAGAGAGAAGCAGTTTATAGAGAATATGAGGAGGTAGAAAAAACAAAAGAGGAATCTGTGAAGAGATACCTGTCACAAAGGTGGAACAACCTAACTAATGAGTTAAAGCAAGTCGAGCCTCACTTTATACAGAACTATGTTGCAACACTTAAGAGAATTCATAGATATATACAGATTATGTTGCTCTATTGTAATCATGTTTTCCAATGAATAAAATGAAGTTATAATCTAGTTTGAGAGAATTTAGCAATACAGTTATGTTGCTCTATTGTAATCATGTTTTCCAATGAATAAAATGAAGTTATAAGTTTGTGCATTTGAGTTTACATTAGTTTTAGGAGATACTCATCCAAGGGCCCCCGCTCGATGAGCATTTCATCCTTTATTCTAGTTTAGTTTAATTATTACTTTTGGTTTAGTAATTAGTTAAGAATCTAGCATTGACTGTTCGTGCAACCACTAGAATTCCATTCTATGACTATTCCTGCAACCAAATTAGACAGAGTAGTTTCCTATTTCTTTGCTCAAATTTTCATTTCTATCATGCATGTTAGCTTAGTGTAGTTGTTGGTTGATGTTTAGCACTTATGTTATTTTTTCCAAGCAATTTACTTTCAACACTGTGTCTTTCTTAGTTGTAGGATGAATATGGCTACTTTGGATCCCTAATGCACATACTGTGCTAACCCATTTCAAGTTTACATCCCTAGGTTGACAAGTTAAATGCACCTTCATAATGATTGAAATAGCTATACAGGTTAGATGTCCAATCCTTGAATCATAGTTGTAAGCACTTAGTTGTTAAATCATTGTAGGAGGCCAACAACACTAGCAGAATGAGAGAGATACGCTAGCACCTAGTATATGCCAATAAAACTCAGCATTACCAATAGGATCTGGTAATATTTGAATATAAACCTCTGCTGGCCCAATGATGGCAGAAAGATGACTGCTAAGATTTTGATCTACTAGTGGGGTACCACACCACCCTAACACATTTCATTGGCAGTGACATTTCAATTAGGGGGATGCCCCTTATGTGATTTTAAACCTAGCTGGTAGCCCCATAACAACCGAAAATGTTAGTCTTTAAATGGCATAAGAAGGGGAAGAATATTTTTTCCAATGATATCACTCTTTATCCCAATGGGCTCCTTTAGCATGAACATCGTATACTCTCTTAGTAGTGACCCTTCCTTGTGATTGAGAGGTTGTTGTGACTATCTAAATAAGATACTTGAAAAGAATGATGAGAAACAATGATCCCAAGGCAAGTATAACATGGATGTGATGATAGATATATTGAGGGAAGACAACCAACTTTGGCATACTTGATTCCTCAACTTTATCATACAAAAATGCAAAACAAATGTAAAGCATTAGACCATGAGACATAGAAGAAAGTATACCCAACCGACGAATAAAGGAAGCAAGGAGGAGGGGGTGTTGGTGTCTAGTGGGGCAAATTAGGTGGACGGTTGTTTACCTTTAGTCATTGCTCTCACGACATTCTAACCATGGTGCCCTGCATTCCTCAGCTCGACGGCGGTCTTCCGTGTGGGATCTAACAAAGGGCATCATTCAATTAAGTCTTTTTTCAATGTTTCCTTGCTCTCCACTGTTAAAAAATGATATTCATTAGTGGCACCCCTGTGCAATTCACCTGCACTTGCTACAGGCCTTCACATCATTGTAGCTGTCTTCTCTTCCTGCAGAATGTAGGTACATCCCCACAACAAACACTATGTTTCAAGTGCTTGGCCTATGGGAATTTAACTATGTCAAGACGTTTGGACAATTGGGTGCCTGTGGGCAAAGGGATTGTTTACCTCTACAAGGATGCACACTCGTATTAAGCGGAGAGAAAGAGGGACTGCGGAAAATGTGTGTGGCACCTTGGGCTGCTAGATTGTTGTTGAAACACGCATAACCTCAATACTCAATGGTGATATTTAAAGAGTTGTAGGCAACTAGGTAGCATAGGATCTGGGTTATGAATAATGATCATTGCCATGATAGCCAAGCCCTTGATGTTTGGAAATAACACCATCCAAAAGCTTGGATCCATTCCAAATAAAACTCAATGATATCCTATAAAGTGAAATAAGGGTGATCACTGAGCATATTAATATTTACACCAACTTTAATCACGACCATCTTTGAATAAGTGCTTAACTAATGATGGTGAGTTGATGACTTCTCCATCATCACAACTTCTTGCTATCATCTTTGATTGAAGGAATATCGTAAGTAGGGCTTCCTTTAAGTTTTGTACTTGTGGCCAAGTAACCAAAATCTTTAAAAGCATAAAGTTTTCAAATTCGGTATGATCGTGGAAAAGCACGCTCCCTTGTGACCTAAGGGATCTAGTGTGTGCGAAGAACAAGTATGAATTGGGGATGTCATCTAGAAGTTACTGAAGTGACAACCTCAACAAGATCGGTTGTAGTGGAAACATGAGTGCGTGTCTCTGCTATTACAATTCCATTTCTGGCATCAGTCACCCTACCAATTGCGAACTTACCTATGTGGAGTTCTTGCATGCAGAGCCTATTGTTCCTTATGATGTTTGCGAGTGTTCACCCTATGGAGGCCATTGCTAACTCAACCGTTCATAATGGAATTTTCTCCACTCTCTCCCATACCTCACACCCCACATCTCCCTCCACCAAGGAGTAACTACGTCGGACATTCGCGCAAGTGGCATAGAACCTCTTCATTGTCATCCCCTCATTAATAATAGATTCATTACCAGTAGAGAGGGATATTAGGGGTTTTATCAGAAAGGAAAGCTCAAATTTTATGACATCAATGAAAGTAATCTTGTTTCCCCATCCATCATAAGAATATGGATGAATTTAGACATAAAGGGAAGGGGGGAAGGCCATTTTAAAATGATGATGTCATTTTTCTTATGATGATCAATTGTGTGTTTAAATGATTTAATAGGGCTTCAATTAAGACATTGAAAATATTATGTGCAAATGTTTTCTTTGTAGAAGAAGTTGCTTCTATGGACCTTTAAGGATGCTTACCAAGGGGAGGCTTGCGCACAAGTAGCTTGCATATGACTGATGCTAAAAGGATTTTCCATTTTTTATTGAAAAGACGTTTCATGTATCCAAATAACACCAAGGTTGCCAAGGACCCACTAAGGGAATGCAGTCAAGGGAATGCTTTCACTTTAGATGACATATGCAACCCTATACAAAGGAGGATTCGAGGTTTGAATGGTCCTACATATCACATTTCACCCTTCTATTTACAAGATCCTTTGGTAGGAGTACATGATTTTTATGGGAATCAGGTGAAGCGGTGAGGGGTAGATCTCATCCGACAATCAAGGGAAAATGAAGGAAGTCTTCAAGAAAACTAGTTGCAATTGGTAGTATTCTTTCGTACAAGGTACATCAGGAATAGTACCCAAAGGGAAATAGTCCAAATCGAACACGCTTAAACCATGGGAAGCTTACTAAAGGAAATCGATACCAAAAATATAGATGGTTGTCTATTAAAAGTATGAAGCAAAAGGGGAGAGCTCTCTTGATTTCCAAGCGATCACGATCCATCATGAGCCATCTCATCAGAATTGGAAGCTAATCTATTTAATAATGGTGCAAATCTGCAAGAAAGATACATTCAATCGGCTGAAGAATGTTGCAAATCCATCAAGGAAAGGTAGCATTTAGAACAGTTTCAGCTATAGTAGAAGAGGAATTAGCTAGAAGACAAAAATGCTACAACACTTGGGCACTACAAGACAAAATAGGGATGAGACAAAATTTGTATTTTAAATTTCTAAATATTGAGGGGTAGGTGAAACCCTAATGTAAGAAAAATCTGAGCCACACAATGCAAATTAATCCTAGCCATTCATTTGGGCTTTGGAAAACTATAAATAGGGGTCTCCCCTTCATTTGTAAGTGGTTGGAGAGTTGGTGTAAAGAGCATTTGCAGCAACAAAAGATAGCATTGCATGATCTTATGGATGTTTTCTTTGAGTTTTCTCATCTTGCATGCATGGTTCTACTTCCATATTAGTTTAGCTTATAGTTTCTTGAATGGTTGTGATAATGGTGTTTATTGTTGCAGTATTTGATGAATTTCTAGCTCATGCTTTTTGTGATTTGTTTATGATGAATCACTTTGAAAAGCTAGTATGAGCTTCCTCATTTCATTTTTGCAACTAACTTCTATTGTGTGTCCATGAGGTGAATGCACAATCTAAAAATCTATAGTCCTTAGACGATTGCACTAGTTTTGTGTAGTTGTAGCTTCTCTTGGCCAAGCAAAACTTAGTTTTAGGGAGTTTGTCTATTGTAGTAGCCTCCATTGTTATTGTTCATTCATAGCTTAGATTTAGAACAACTTTCTTAACCCTCTCCCTTTTTCTATTTCTTTTAACTCCTTGTTAGTTTAGGATTCAAAGCATCAAAAAAATGCTAAATCATATGAAATTGGTGAGTTGTAGCTTGATGTTTTGAGTAGAAAACCACTGTTCATTCACTTCTAGCACCTTGAAACTCCATTTGTAGACCCAACTTCCCATGATTTGTAACTCATCCATAAGACTGCCTTGTGATTACTAGCAAAACATATCAACCAGCTGAGATATTCCAAGCATTGTCAAGACTTGACATTCAAAACCTTGGGGTAGCAATTTGCAACTTGTTGCAATTTTCTACCTTTCAAAAGAGGTAGTGCACTTGTGAATTTCCAATGTTGAGAAGTGAAAAAACACCCATCAACAATAACAATTGGTGACTCAGCTGAGAAAATGGTTTACCCATTTTCAAGACACTAAATAATTCAGTCACCCAAAACCTCTAGTTTATGAACATTTCAATTCAAGTATGATCAACTCTAATAAACAAGGTAGAGCTAGAATCTCAGATTAAAATCAGCATTAACTACTTTGAATCTAAGTGTGTGCATGTATGGTGCATATGTCTCTATAAAATATTTCTTTACCCTTGAACAACTATATCTAGGATTCAAGCTACATAAGTTGAGCCCTCTTGACTATCGTGCAATGATATCCTAGGCATTGCTCTGCTGCCAGTCATGCGTCTATAGCCCCGATGGAGGTACCTCTAGTTCTCTCAAAGCATTGTTCTACTGCCAGTTAGGTGTTCATAGACCCGGTAGAGATGCTTGAATTACCTTTTTTATAATGAGTTTTCCTTCTTTTAATGGTTCTATTTTCTTTTCTTTTGTATAGGTTTTACTTGAAGAAATTATTTATTAACTTTTCTCAATACTTAGATATAACAATCTAAAATTTTGGTTGAGAACTACAATGGACCTCACGATAGTGTTGGGAGTCAGATTTTTCACCTAAATCTAAGATACAACCACCTTGAGACAAATAGGCCTTTATGTAAACAAACATTTCTATCTATTTTGTGACAAATTCAATCGTGCTTTATGAAATTGTTTGCAATATACCTATTTGTTCTTAACCTTTCAAAATATTATTAAAACAAACACAAGACACAGGTTTAGAACAAAATCTTTCAACAAACATACCAGAAAATACCTAAACCAATTTCTCTCCTAGTGCCCGCAATATAATTTGATTAACAACCCCTTCATTCTGAAATGGAGGAAAATGAAGGTCCCTAGAAACATAGATGAAAACAAAGAAAGACAACAAAATAAAAATAAAGGAAACACAAACAAACAAACAAAAAAACCAAAACAAGAAAATAGCTAATTACATATATACAGCCAACAAAAGATTAGACCTTCATGGGACGAAATAGTGTTTGAGAAACTGGCCATTGACAAGCAATGGAATAGGTTCTCCTGTTAAAGTGCTCAAACGAAAGGCATTCTCACCCAGGATCTCAGTGATCTAATATGGACCCAACCAAATTCGGTGAATTTTTTTGTGATCACCCTTCTTTCCCCTAGCTTTATCCCATAATAGTACAAGGTCCAATATTCTAAAAGCTTTGATTTTTTCTCTTTTTTCAAACCAACGTTTCACAATAGCTTGATCTTTGAAAAATTGTTGTAAAGTAGCATCTCTTTACTCCTCTAGATTCAGTAAACTGGTTAATATAACTTCTATCCTATCATCATTTGAATAAAATTATTACATAAACCTAAGGACAAGTATCTATAGATGGATAGGAAAGATCGGTTCTTGGCCATAAACTAACTTAAATGGCGAATTTCCTAAGGTAGCCCTAATTCGAGTTCTATCTACCCATAAGGAAAAATTTAGTTGAGTGTGCCAACCCCTAGGATTACTTTCTAATAGCTTCTTAATTACTTCCAATAGATTTTTATTAGTAAAATCAGTTAATCCATTCCCCTGTGGGTAGTAATTAGAAGAATATTTAACACAATTTTATGCTCATATTCCCATTGCATAAATTTTGCAAAAGAAAGAACAAGGCTATTATCACATACCAGGGAAAACGACACTTCAAACCTGGTAATGATGCATTCATTAAGAAATTTGATGACCACCTCAGTGGTGCTATTCTTACAAGGATGAGCTTTAGTCCAACATGTACAATAATCAATCACCGTCAAAATAAATTTATGACCTATAGACGAGTTTGGATTAATAATCCCAACAAAATCTAATGCCCATTGGGAAAATGGTCTTAGCTCATATAACAGTTTTAAGGGAATTGTTGGATTGTGTTCCCTAGATGTTGAATTTTGACATGTATGAGACATCCTGACATGTTGGTGGGCATCGTGGAACACATGGGGCTAGTAGTAACCTGATTTGAAAATTTGGTGTGCCATGGAATCAACAAAGCCATGTCTCGTACCATCCATGTCTTCCATGAAATTCTGCTATGGCCTTCTTTGCTTGTTGTTGATCAAGGAAATGTAGATAAATGAGTTCAAATTTTCTTTGGTACAAAGTTCCCCCTTTGAGCATGTAATGGGAAATTTTCAGCCTGAGTCCTCTCCTCTGAGTGGCATTCATTCTATTTGGGAATTTGTTATTTAGCAACAAAAAGATTAAATCAACATACCAAGGATCATCTGTAAATGACTATACCATATATTATTGAAAATTAATCTCAGTATCAACATCTGCCATGGCCTTGGATAAACCTTGTCCTCAGATGAGCTTCATCAAATGGATTTCAAGGTCAAATTCTTGTAAGATTTCCATCCACTATCCTCGTCTCTCCCCTAGTTCACTCTACATGAGAAGGGACTTCATAGCAGGGTCAGGAACTATGGTAGTGATTTAACTATGGAGGATATAGTGTCAGAACTTTTTAATTGCTCACACAATTGAAAAGGCCTATTTTTTTAGAGGTGGGTATCTAACTTCAACATTCTTCAATGGAGAACTAATAAAAATAATGGTCTTTTCATCCCCTTTTCCTTTTTGATTTTTCAAAACAACACATGAATGATCAAATGTGAAAGAATAAATTTAAAAAGGCCTTAGGTAATCTGGATTGGTTAGGACCAGTGCTTCTGAAATTGATTTCTTGATCTATGAGAAGGCAAACTTAGCCTCATTACTCCATTCAATCTTTGCATCCTTCTTCATCATTTCATTAAGAGGTCTCTGCAAACCCAGTTATAAATTTCCTTACAAAATTTATCTTCCCAGAGAAATATCTCATCTCCTTTTTACTACCTGGCATGGTCAGCTTCAGTATGGATTCCACTCTATTAGGGTCCATGGATATCCCCTTTTCTAATATTATGTGACCTAGGAGTTTCCCTTCTGAGACCTTGAATACACACTTCTTTGGATTAAGGGATACACCATAACTTATGCATCTCTTAAGAACTTTTGACAAAATTTGTAGCATGATCTTCTCTACTCTTAGAAAACATAGTTAATTCATCCATGTAAATGATAATGCATTCACCTATTAATTCCTTGAATGCCACATCCATGGCATGCTAAAACATTGCTCCAGTGTTGATAAGACCAAATGTCATCCTCTGATAAGCAAACGTCCCCCAATTGGTAGTGAAGGAAGTCTTCATTCTATCTTCATGACTAACAAGAACTTGATTATATCTTGAATAGCCATCCAAAAATGACATCATTTGGGATCCATTAATAGTTTGCAACACCTCATTAAGAGAAGGAAGTGGGTAATTGTCTTTCTCTGATGCTTTATTGAGATTCCTAAATTCAACACACAATTTGATCTCCCCACTCTTCTTATGATCAGGAACTAGATTGGTGACCCAAGTGGAATGTCATACTGGAAAAATTATCCTTGTTGATAGCAGCTTTTTCACCTCCTTAAAAAATAAAGGTTCAATTAAAGCATTGACTGGGCATTGCTTTTGACGAAAGGGATTCGCTTCTAGCTTCAAGGGGATAGTATGTGTTATCACTAAAGTTCCAAAGGTCTTCAAATCCTTGTACCCCCAAGCAATCACTACAATATCCTATTTTAGCACCTTCAATATTTTATCTCTAATTTTCTTGGGACAAGTTTTTCCTATATACACATTTTTCTCCGGGCCTGAATCTACCAAGTTGACTAATTCATACTTTCCTCCAATTTTTGTAGGAAATCTTTCATGACCCCGAGGATCAGAATCAAAGATCCTTTCCAATGCTACCATTCCTTTAGGAATGTTGTTGGTTTTCAAATTAAGTATTCCCTTTGTGTCAAAATTTTGAGGATCCCAGTCTCCCTAATCTCTTTCTAATTCATCAATGATTTTTCCCTTGAAGACATCTGAGCTCGCCAAGAAAGCAAGGATATGCTGATTGTCATCAAAAACCTAAAAAAATTGACATTGTCTAGGATGGCTGGGATTGACACCAATTCCACTAAGAATCTCTTCAATTTGGAATCCTGCATGGGTTCCAAGGTGCTAGTAGTAACAACAAGTGCATTAATGATCTGATTATCTTCTTTGGGAATCAATTTAATTCCAAAGGCATCAAATTCTTCAATTAGATTCCATATTTTGTTGCTAAATGTAGCCAACCTTTTGTTATGGCATGTGTATTGATTGCAAACCTGCTTGACAATGACTTTAGAATCTCCCATGACTGTCAGAGTTGCAACCTTTTTCTGATACACAAACATTAGTCATCTGGCCAACACTTCATCTCAACCACATTGTTAGTACAACTGAACTACAACCTTTAAGAAGCAAAGTAGGTTCTCCCTTTCGGGTTTGTTAGCTCAATTCCATATCCACTTCCTATTTTGGACTTGGATCCATCAAATTTAAGGGCCCACAACTAATCTTGGGCTCAAATTTCTTTCTTCAAGTTAACTATAGGTGTTTGATTTAGGGAAATAGGTGGCGATACCGATTGGTTCATTGTAACAAGATTGGGAAATTGCTATAAGTGATGATCATAAAAAAATTTAGTTAGATTTCAATTATGTGTAGAATTTAATTCATGCACTTCTTCTTGAATAACTTGACAGTTGGTTGTCTTTTTGAGAAGCCCCTTGGGCATTGGTAGGCTAGAGGGTATGTGTGTGTCAGAAAAACTCTGGGGTTGTTCAGTTTTATCCTATTGGTTTGAAACTACGACCTGAGCCTGTTCAGCTTGGGGAGAGACTTCTTCCTAAAGGGTGTTAGTCCTTGTTAGAATGGTCCCATCTCTAGCCTCAAATAGGAAGTGACTCAAAAGTATTTCGAGAGGATTTTGGTAGGTTTCACTTGACTAGAAAATATGGTTCAAGATGTCTATACAAGGTTGACATATCAATTCAGAGTGGTTCTGGTAATGGACCCTGCACCAATTTGGAAGTAAGAGACTCCATAAATCAACTTCTTCTACCAAAACTAGCTTATCTTGTTGCAATTTTCTAATTAGGACTTGGTGGTTGAGAGAGGTCATAGGATTAGGACATTCTACAAGTGGTAAGCTATTAGAATCAGACATCAAGAAATTCATGATTTCTTCTCTCCTATAAACCCCCATCCTAGTCTCAAAATATTCTAACTCGTTAGGATAGTCATACTTCGTGATCATATGTTTCAAATGCGGTTCACTCTCAATCCTAATCTGAGTTGGTACGCCTTTCCATGGTAGCAACATGTGTGAGAAATCTAGGGAGAGGTATCCTCCAATGCTTTTCATCAAGTCACGACTTAAAATCATGACATAGGTCTTAGGGATATTAGCTATTTCAATGTCCATATAGGTTTGGATCTGTGGGTTTGATCCAACTTGGACATGCACATTTTTTAGTTCTCTGAACACATTAACCTCTTTTTTTTCTAGTTGTATTAGCTTCTTATTAGTTTGAACTGGACTTATACCCAACTTTTTATAAATGGAAAAAGGCATTACATTACCTGAGGCTCCTAAATCTAGAAGGAAGTTATACATATTCTTTCCAAAAATTCTCAGACTTAGAAGAAATGGGGGAGTCCCCACCTTACTTCTATACAAGATTGCATTCATGTCAGTAGTTGGAGTCACCTTACTCTTTACTTTTGATTTATTTTCCACTTCCAAAGCCCTCAACACAATGTCACTTTGGGCAGGACACCACTTCAGGATATCGAAGAATGACAGGGAGGTCTTTTGTTTCTATATTTTAGAAATGAAATCGAATTCCATATCATTATTCATTTGATATTTAGGAACAAAAGAAGAGTTACCTTTGTTTTGGAATTTGAGTGGACCTTTTTGTGGGGTTGGATTGTTGTTTGCATTCTACTTAGGTGAAACCATCGTGTTAGGCAGGGCTGATGTAGTGAACGGGCCTTTGTTCTAATTTCTCAGAAAATGACCACCTTTGGTTTCGAAGGCTTGAGCATCATAGACATTTTCTTCCGGTTTATTTTCATCTTGCCTAGGGAAAGGAGATCCCTCATCAAAGAGCTCATAGGTCATGGCTGTATCAACCGAGCCACCTCCTTTGTTGGAATTTCCTTGAGGTTATTGAGCATCAGCTTGTGCTATCTTGACAACCTTTTCCATCTTAACGAAATTAATTTCAGAATGCACGGCAATGTCATGTAACTTGCACCAATTTTTCATGAAATTAAGATCTTCCACATTTATGGTGTGTGGCTTATCCTCACCGGCTTGATTGTTATGGGAAACTCCCCCATTATTTGGTCAAGTATTCCATTGCTGATTGTTATTGGATCTCTGGTTGTATCCCCTATTTTGGTTATGGTAGTTTTGGTTGAGGAAGTTCTAGTTTTGAAAATTCCTCTGATTCTGATTCATATTCTGGTTGGAATACCCTCCCTGATTTTGATAGTTTTGGCTTTGACTTTGAGAAAAAATCTGAAAAAAATCTCTGAAACAAAACCAATTGCATTAAAACTTATAAAAAGTATCTTAAAGTATCCTTGCATGAAAGTTGCAAAATGCTGAAACTGTAAAACACTATCTTCTATCTCCCTTAGGTAGCTAATCCTCTCTTCAATTAGCTGACCATTACAATACAAGAAAAAAATTTACTTATAGACCAAAAGATCCAAGTAACCAAATGCCATTAAAGCTACAAAAATCAGATCCACAACTCAAAGGGCGACTGAGCAACATGAGAGAACTGTCCATAGTCATCTTTAGTTAACTAGTGATAGCTCTTTATCAAAAATCCGTAGGCAAATGAAGAAGACCGAACTGCAGGGGATCCTCAGTTGATTTTTTCCTATGACTCTAGAAAGTAGGAGTAGTTTACCCAGTTGGCCATGCTATTTGATGCTTATCCCAAAAAAAGGAACATTCCACTGACACTTCGCTCCTTCATCTTTCATTCAAGTAGACATTCATCACAATTAATGAATACCTATTTGAGCACATCTACATCTAGCCCATCTACCCAATTGTGCTCAAATTTTATCCTTTTCAACTCAGTAGAGGTGAACCTTTACCTATCCTCAAGTTTAATAAGCTCCTTCCTAGCAACATTTACCTCCTCCTTAATATCCATAAACCTATCTATCAACAAATCATCACCATCATCCCCTTTTTGTACTGCCTCCATGAATATGCTATTCCATTTTTCCTTAAGCTCATCAAGAGGGAGGCCATCTTTTACAGGGATATCCTCATTGACAATCATGGCTATAATTTCCTCTAATTCCTCAATCTGATCTGCTAATTCCTTCCCAGCCTGTTGCACTTCATTCCTATGTGCAAAAATGAATGAAGACCAAAATTTGATAATGCTAATAGTCCTTTCAATAAAATCCACTCTATCTTCTTCAAGGATGGATTGCTCCAAAAGTGTTTGTTGAGTAGCTTGTTGATATCTTTCAACTTCCTCACATGTTCCCTATATTATTCTTCTTGTTTCTTGAGTGTCTCTGCATGTACAGTTATGTCATTGACTAATTTTGATGCATATGTATGAGCCTTGTGGCTCTCAACAAGTAATTTTGCTACCTCCTAATTTAAATGATCAATCCACCTATCTAACATCCCCACTTTACTTCTCATGTCTATGAGGTTATCGGCCTCTTTCTTACTTAGCAAGATTTGTGTTTGAGGTGTAGCAGATTATAAAGAGACAGGGGAAGACAAATCCTTCAAGAATTTGTAAAATTGATCCACTTGAGCTTTGAGATCATCTTTCCTTTTCTTATCCTTTATCATTCTTGATTTAGTAGAGGATGCCACAATATCTATTAAATCCATTTGCTAATTCCTTGTAGGCCTTTCCAAGTTTACAGTTCCTAATTGAAAATCACTTAACTGCATTTATTCCCTATCTTTGTCAACTAGGGGAATGGCACATTTAGCCACAATTTCTCCAACATTTGTCAATTTGGTGGAATGAAGGACTCAAGCCTTTTTCTTGGGACTCTCTTTCTCAATCTCCTTCATCATGTCATCCCAATTTAGAGCTTGAGGTTGGACTAGTTGGTTCTTCTCCAAATTGAGCTTTAGCCACATTGGGGCAGCAGGAGGAGTAATCATTTTTTGAGAGAAAGAAGTTGTAGGAGAGAAGGGTTGCAAGAGCATTACCTTTGGCTAAGTATCAACATCCTATTGTAAATCTTTTTCAGCCAACTCCTTAGCAAATTTATCAGCCTCAACTTTCTTCTCCTTATCTTTTTGTTCTCTTTTTTGCTTCTTGTTCCTCTTCGAACCTCTTCTCTTCCAACATATCATTTCTTTTCTTTTCTAATTCATTGAATTTATTCCACATTTTTGTAACCTCTAGATCATGCTTGGCCTATTCCTTTGCCTCTTTTTTATTTTGCAAGAGTTCTTTTTCTTTCTTCCTCTAGGCTTCTTCTATAGCTTTGAATTTGGCCTCTAGGGCCTCTTTTTCTCTTCTCTACCAAGCCTTCTCCTCTTCCAAATCATGGATCTTCTATAGTTGAGTTAACTTCTCCCTCTCCTCTTTAGTTTTTAACTCAGTCTCCTTTTGTTGTTGCAGAAGATCTTCCTTTTCCTCGTTTTTTTGTCTAGCTCCTCAATTTTGGCCCTAGCTTTTAACTCTTGTTGTTTTGCAAGCATATCAGCCTTAGCCTTGGCTTCAGCCTCCTCCTTTGCATCCTCAAAGAGTTTCCATTTTTCCTCTAGAGTTAGGACATGTTCAACCTCAACATCTTGAGTATCCTCACCAGATATAATTTTAGGAGGTTCATTATCTGAGTGTGTGGCCTCTGAATTAGTGTCCACATCATGTATTTCAATTTCCTATTCTTTTCCCTTCAATGTTCCAGTTTCCTCGTGGAGGCTCCCTATAGGTATGTCGTTAGTATATTTTTCTATGTTAGAAGGTTGAGATGAGGTCCCTTCTCCAATAGTTGTAACCTCAACAGTTTGTGACTCATGGGTTTCTTGAATAGGTACTTCTAGATCAGTACCCTTTCCAAGGCTAGGAGAATAGTATTCCAATTTTTCTTTGGGAGTTGTCTTCCTCTTGGTTCTCATGTAGCCTTAGGTGACCCATGCTTTCCTCTTCTTAGAAGATTGAGATTTTAGCACCTTCATTCTCATCACTACCCATTGGATACTCTTGACAATTACTATCCCAAAAATTTGTTTGATGTCAATAATTTCTTCCTCATCCCATTTCACTGGGTTCAAAATCTTTGTGCCAACCTTTTCTACTTCATAACTGGGGTCCAAAATTATACCATCATCCAATAGTGTTTCAGGAATGTCCTCTTTCACCCCACACTCAATCATCTATGGAATAGTGAACCTTTCATAGCTCATCTTCCTAACATCATATTCATCTTGCAAATTAATCTAGAAGTCTTCCAACAAACCATACTGAAACTCAAAAATGGTGGAATTTAGATTATTCATTTTATGCTCCAGGTCAAATTGTTTTTGGGTTGTGTACAATCCTAAATTCATATAGCTTAACTCATCACATACTACCTTTGTAGCTAAATTATGAAGACAGTAATACTCTCCCAACTTCATAGGGAATTTATGACACCTAGGATTATGTTTGTTAGCAAATTTAGTATTAACTACCATGACTAGATAGATAAATACCATTGAAACAATCCTATCATTGCAACATCTTGGGAGTAGGTGAGGATCTCCATAAAAACCTACTAACCTGAAGTAAGAGAACTTGGGGTATTGGATATAACAATGTCCCCATTCAGCAATGAAAGCCATAACTTCCTGACTCAACCTATACCCAACATATCCTATCAACCAGTTAATGATAACATAGAGAAATGCATCATTGACCTTCCTATAATGCAACTCTGATGCTTTTAGGGTCAATTGATCATAATGTTCCCATGCTTTCTTCTATCCAGGAGCTTCCCCTAATGTGCCTACTACATTTAATCTAGGGAATATGCCCATCCTTGCAGTTGAATATATGACATAGGAGGTCATGTAAAAAGTCATTGTTTGCCTCACCTTGAGCATCTAGTTATCCAATTTATCTGACAAGACACTCCCTAATCAAAGTCTTGTCTCCAATCCAAAATTGTTTCAATGAATGGAAACATCCATTCCTCAAAATGTGCGGAGTCTTTCTTTCCAAACACCCTAAAGAGCATCATGATTATATCATCAATTTCCATTTAAAATTCCACTCTCTTGGGTTATTCAGGAAGTTTTCTCAATGACTTCTTCTCAATTCTCATCCACCTTTTATTCATATAGAACCTATTAGTTTCCCAATTCCTATTGAATATTTGCAATGCCTACATTTCATTCATAATCTTGGGGTTCTTAGGAGCAGGTGAATAAAAAAAGAACCTCATCATCTGTGGTGATAAATCAATGATAAAATTCTCTTGGATTTCCACACATTGCCTCGATGTAGGATTGTAAGTCCTTGCTATTGTTAGTATAATCTCCAAGCATTGAACTGATAGAGGGAAGAGGGTGACATGTGCTAGTCCAAACTGATCTATTTTTTTAGTCCTCCCAAGTACCTCCTCTAAGGTGTCAATGAATATTGAATGGACCTAGATTGGTGTCTATAATGTTGGCCCATCCTGAATCCAACTTGCTAGCTATGGGAGTGGCATCCTAGTGACAACTGTACGTGCATTAAACATAAAGTGTCAATTATTTTGTGTTGGAGGCTTTCTTGATAAAGTGATTTTCAAGGTGCTCTTGTGGTTGTGCATTATGTTTAACAATTTTTAAGGCTTTACAATGTTTTCTTGTCATTGTGAGTGCTCTTATGTTATCTTGGACTATAATAACTATGAGTACTTAAAATAGAGCTCATGGATCACTACAACATGTATTGCCTATTCCTTATCTTCATAGATTCATTTTTAAACCAAGTGACATAGATTTTAACTAGTTTAACAATAGGTTCATGTCCTTCGAACCAATTATACCAACATTCTCAAGCATATGTTAGATGTCCTCAATCACTTTGAGTGTCTTTTCACCACTTGGAAATCCATTAGTAAGTTATCTGGAGTTTTTAAAGCCCTATTTAAATGTGATGTTTTCTTAGAGATTCCTTCAAATATGATTGATTCTAAGACTTATGAATACCCCTTCTATAATACACATTTATTTATTGTGTACTTACTATGGGATGAACAAAGCAATTTGATGACATGTATTGAGGTTCCACCACCATCACCTATTTCCTTAGACTTCAGATTTTCGTCAATGGAGCTTTTAGTGATTCAATGTACTTGTCCATTATCCTCATTTTCTAGAGATAGTCTATTGAAATGAAAATTTGATATATCTTTTTTTTTTCTTTATGAATCCTATCTAGTAAATCAGGTGATTCAATGTACTAGGAAACCATTAAAGAAATTTGTTTTTCCTTTGATAATAGTTCCATATCAATTGTCTCATCTTCTTTGGATGTAACAAAAGAATATTCAAACACTCATTTCTCTCCACCTACACACTTCTAAATTATGACACATTATATAGTTCTGTAGTAGTCACTACTGAGACCTTCTATAGAAGTATTAGGTTCTTATTTGTTTATAGATCATATTTTAATCAAGTCTTCTCATAGTACCTGATTTCCCTTATCAATATTTTGAATAGTTTGGTAATAGCTTGTAGAGTCTTGAGAAGTTTCCAAAGAGTTCATATTAATAGTTGTAACTTTTCATGCACAAATGTAATAGTGTTAGTGTTTCCACCTTCTTTATTAAGATTGAGACTCTTAAGAAAATTGTGAGATCTTTTAATATTGATATGGTGATAGATGAAGGGTCACAAAAGTGTGCCACATACGGAGGAAGATAGAAACTTGATTGTAAGAGATATAATATGGCTCTCAATGAATGGCAATATAAGGCCAAGGTTTAGAATAATAATCATGAGTTATCTTGGTATCACAGTGAAACATAATAATACCATATAACCATTATGTTCAATCAAGTGTGTAGATAGTGACTCATCATAAATGGAAACATACAAGTAAAATAGGATAGTGACCTACTCGCTACTATCTAGCTAGAGATGTTAGGGATTTGATCATGGGATCAAAGTCCAAGAAAAAGTAGTTAGGGATGTTGGCTATGTTGGGGGGGTGGATGCTTCTATTTTTTAATGAAGTATGTATCTTGGAATATTAGGGGCCTTAATAGTCCCTATAAATAGTTTTTGGTTAAGACCTACATCATGGATAACAAAGTTGATGTCCTCCTTTTACAAGAAATGAAGATGAAGAAATAAACTTTTGAAAAAGCTATTGTTAGTATTTGGCCTAGAGCTATTTTTTTTGTTTGTGAAGCTAAAGGAGCATCAGGAGGTGTTGCTACCCTCTAGAACCCCTCTAAATTGAAAGGTTCTTTACGTTATAATAGTAAGAATCACCTTGAGATTACTTTGGAAGATCCTGGCTCTCACGAGTTTTGGAATCTTGTAAATATTTAAGCCCCCAATTCTAGCAAAGATAGAGTTTCATTGTGGGAACAAATTAGTGAAGCTATTTTTGAAAGGTGTGATGAACATTGGATGTTGGGAGGGGACTTCAATTCTCCCCTCCTTTGTTTTGAAAAGTTGGGTGGATTGGATGAGTACTCAGATAGTATGATGGAGCTTGCTGAATTCTTTAACTCAGCAGGGCTGGTTGATATTCCTCTCCAAGGAACTAAATTCACCTGGTCAAATAGGAGGAATGTAAACCATTTAATTCAAGTTAAATTGGATAGATTCTTGATTTATATTAATTGGGATATCTCCTGATTCCTTTCTCTCTCTGCTCTTCCTAGGTCTGGTTAGGATCATAATGCTTTGGTTCTGAAAAAACATGTGGATCATAATAAGGCCCCCTTCCCTTTTAGATTTGAAGCCATGTGGTGCACTCATCCGGATTTTGCAACTTTAGTTCAATCATTGTGGGAGGAACCCATCCTTGGAACTCCTATGTTCTATTTGGTTGAAAAACTTCGTTGTGTTAAGAAAAGAGTGAAGGGGTGGAATAAGATAACCTTTGGAAACATTTTTGAGTTAAAAAATGCTCTGGGAAATTTTTTAAAAGAAATATAGGATAGAATGGAGTCTGGATTGGTGGATGAAGAGACTTGTGTGAAGGAAAGAAATTTGAGATCCCAATGGTATAAGTGCAATAAAAAGGAGGAAATATTTTGGAAACAAAAGTCAAGAGTTCAATGGTTGGCGGAAGGGGACAGGAACACCAAATTTTTCCACCAATATACTCTCAAACACAAAAGCAAAAAAAAAATTAGATCACTGGTTAAAAAGAATGGTTCTATTGTTACTAATGAAAGATAGATTGCCAGGGAAGCTATTAACTTTTTCTCTTCCTACCTTTTAAACCCTGTCAATGATCCCTAGGTTAATGCTGATTTTCTTAATGTTATTCCTAATGCTGTCTCTGAGTTAGATTTAAAGATGATGAATAATACTATTTCTCTGGAAGAAGTCAAAAAAGCTATTTTTTCTTTTGGAGCCCTTAAAGCCCCTAGACTTGATGGATTCCCCCTTGTCTTTTTTCAAACTTACTTGAAAATTGTTAAAAATGATCTCTTTAATGTTGCAAGAGACTTTTTTAGGTCAGTAATGTTGTTAAGTAATCTGAATGCTACATTTATAGCTCTTATCCCTAAATTTGATGATGCCTCCACAATGAAAGACTATAGGCCTATTAGCCTTTGTAATACTATCTATAAAATTTTATCTAAAATATTGGTGTTTAGACTTAAACTAGTGCTGGGAAAAATGATAGCTCCTAATCAAAAAGGTTTTGTTCAAGGTATAAACATTCTTGATGTTGTTATTTCTACCCATGAGATAATCCACTCCATGGAGCATTCAAAAAATCTTGGAATGGCCTTCAAAATTGGCATCTTAAAGGCCTATGATAGGGTCTCCTGGCCTTTCGTCTTTCTTGTTCTTAAGAAGTTTGGGATAGGTGGAAGATTCTTAAAGATGATTTCAGCTTGTGTTACTTCTTCTATGTAATATGTTTTGGTTAATGGTGTTACCCAAGGCTTCTTCTCTTGTGGGCGTGGTCTCAGGCAGGGGGACCCCTTTTCTCCCTACTTGTTCATCATTGTTGTTGGAGCCCTGGGAAGAAATATTCAAAGGTTGGTGGATGTGCAAGCTCTTAAAGGTATTAAGGCTACTTCTTCTCTCAGGCCTGAGTCCCATCAACAATTTTTTGATGATACCCTATTGTTTGGGGATGCATCAGTGGGGGAAGCAAGAGTTTGGAAATAGATTCTTAAAGATTATGTTGTTATTTCTAGTCAATGCATTAATTATGATAAAATAAAATTTTACTTTTTCCACACTAATCAGCAGATAAGGGAAAAAGTGAAAAGAATTTTGGAGTGTTAAGAAGCTAAGTTTCCTGATACATACCTAGGGCTCCCATTGTTTTCCAAGAGATTAGAAAATAATTATTGGAACCAGTTATTAGAAAGGATTCAACACAAATTGACTAGATGGAAGGGGAAGTTGTTGAGCTTACTAGGTAAATCCCAACTCCTTAAAGCCTCTCTTCAAAAAATTCATGTGTATTACCTTTCTTTGTTTAAAATTCTTGCTCATATAGGGGAGAAGATATAACATATTAAGAGGAAATTTTTGTGGTTAGGAACAAAGGAAAAAAATAGACTATCTCTTGTTAGCTAGGATAAAGTATGCAAGCCTAAAAGGTGTGGGGAGTTAGGGATATGAAGAATTCATATGCTAAACAAAGCCTTAACTACTAAAATTGGTTGGAATCTTTTGGAAGGCTCTAAAGACTGGGTCAAAATTTTCCAAGCCAAGTACTTGAGAAACAAGAATTTTGGTTTTTTTTTTCTCAAACAGATCTCCCTTCTGGTTCTACCTTATGGAACCACCTAATTAGGTTAAGGAATGTGCAAAAGTTGGGGGCAAGGAAGAGAATAGGGAATGGGATTAACATAGATTTTTGGAAGGACCCTCGGATTGAGAATGCCACCCTATTTGCTAATAAGGATTTCAATCCCCTAAAGTGCAGCCTCCACATAATCTATGGAAAAAAGGTGAGTGATTACATAAAATTTTGGTATGTGGTGACTGATCATGCTATACTATACACCTCGACATTTATCCTTGCCATTTTTTTCACGTTTGTAGAAAAAAAGGAAAAATCACTGAAAAAGAAAAAAATTGACTTTATAAAAACCCTAATTCTAGAAGCTTCCAAAAAGCTTGTTATAAGGGGTTGGGTTGGGGATTACAACATATAGAAAAAGGTGATTATTCGTGAGATTTTATTAATTTTTGTACTGGATAATAAAATCATTGGATGACTGTGGTTTTGTAGATGTAGCCCGGATTGGGTGAACCACATTAAGTTCTTTGTGTTGTCTTGTTTTTGTTATAATTTTATGTGTCTTATTTCTCTATTTTATTGAACAAATCTGCATTTAACTGTTAGATATCTTCTTCTAACCCTAACATAAACTGGGAAGGGGAGGAACCAAAATGGAAGGATTTTGATGCCTTGTTAAGGAGAAATAATCTGCATGGCCAAAGACAAGTGAACTGGGGTCCTCTCCTCATCAATCTACATAATTTGATTGGGAAGGCGAAGTGGTTTTCTAGAGGAAGGGAGGATGAATGGCTCTGGAAAAGTAGCTCCTCTGGTTGTTTCTTGGTTAGAAAGACCTATGAAGACTTGGTGAGGGCCCAAGATGTTGTTCCTAGTTCCTTCTAGAAAGTGGTGTGGCCTAAGAATCTGATTTCTAAAATTAATTGTTTTTGGTGGTCTGTGGCCCATGGCAATATCCTCACCATAGATAACTTGGTTAAGAAAGGTTTCCATCTGGTTAATTGGTGTTGTTTATGTAAGCAGGAGGAAGAATTGATAACTCATCTATTCTTCCATTGCAATTATGCGAGGGAAGTGTGGTCCAATGTGTTGTAGTTGATGTCCTTGGATTGGGTGTTTCCTAACTCAATGAAGTTGTTTATTGAAGGATGGTCAAACTATCCTTTCTCTCACAATATTATTATGGATCTGTGAAATTAAGTCCCCCCTTTGTCACTTGGGGCATTTGGAAGGAGAGAAACAATAGAAATTTTAGAGAGGTGGAGAGAAGCAATGGGGAGGTGTTTCAGATAATTAGAACTCAAATTAAGGAAAATATCAAGAGGCAAGCAAATTCATCTTCTCCAACTCTTGGTCGAACTACAAGAAGATGGGAATAAAACAAAATTGAGGTATAAGTAGAGACTTAACCAATCTAAACTAGTTTAAGATGCTTAATAGGATGGGTATTGTCTAGTGTCATCCTTTGAAAGATTGGGTGAAGTGCAATTTTGACAGTTGCTCAAAAGGTAACTCGGGTCAGGTTGGAGCTAATGGATTGGTGAGAAACCAGAATGGCGACTGCATAATGGTGTTTGGAGTGAACCTAGGGATTTGTTCAAACAAAAAAGCAAAAGCTATTGCTGCTTTTGGCACTTTAAATTTCCTAAAGGAGTTGGGTTTCAAAAATGTTATCATTGAAGGGGACTCAAAGTTAATTGTGAATATTTTAAATGATGTCGCTACTCCTTAATGGGACATAAAAAATATTATAGACAAATGTAAAGTTATTAAAAATTCTTTTACTATCTGTCGAGTTCAACATATGTATAGGGAAGGGAAATGTGCGGCTGATAGTGTAGCCAATCTGGCACTAGAGTGTAGGGGTTGGACAAGGTGGACCAATGGAAATAAGCCACCACCCCTTAGAGATATCATTCTCAATGAAAAGTTTCAAAATGAATATCAAACAAGAATTTGAGAAATTGGTTGTTGGCAGCATGGAAGAGTACATTATGGCACTATCAAGATTTCCCAGTAATGATGGCTTAAGTGGTATGTGCAAACATAGGAGGATCCTTGAGGGAGATTTTCTCATTAATTTCCTGTTAAAGAATATGATCAAAAATCACATGTCGATTATAGTTTTCTTAAAGGTTGTCATTTCAATATGTGTCGATATGCCCTTTGTCAGTTATTTGTGTACTTCTATAGAGGGAAATGGAAAGAATTTAATTATGGTTGTTAATGCTTGCAAAAATCATAATGCCTTTTGGGATTCGGGAAATGTGAAGTTCCCTAAGAAGAAACTTCCTGAATTGCAACTCTTTTGTGAGTAAGTGTTTAGCTTGGGTTTTGAATGTTGGTTTTTGTTTGGGAAGAAAGAAATTTTTTAGGGGGAGTATGAAGCCTAACCATTCTCTACAAAAAAAAAAAAAAAAAACAAGCAAGATGGGAGGTCTGAGAAAAAGATCCAAACCACGTAACTGCTAGGCATTGAAGCAAAATTTCAACCTCTAGAGAATGTTTGAAAACATGGGAATGTCATCCTTCTTCCAATCCCTCAAAGGCTATAATGAAAGTCTAATGGTGAAACTTACAAACTCTTGGAGAGGTTGTGTTTCTATTGGTGCTATGAAATTTGAGGTTACTTCTTGTTTCATAGTAGAGGCCACGGGGCTACAAAATTTTGGTCTGAAGGTTGCCAAAAAGAGTGGAGCTAATTACCAATGATTTTTGTATAATTTTTTGCATGATGGAGAAAATATCAAGTGGTTCCAAAATGGGTATGCCAGACTCAAACTTCCTCCTTGTTTTTCGCTTGTGAGTCTATGTGTTATGTGATATTTCACTCTAGAAGGTCACTATATGTCTATTCATGCTTATCACTTTCCTATTTTAAACCACATTAGACATGGGGAATGCATAAACCTGTCATTTTACCTTATGTCCTCTATGCAGTTGAATATTGAGAAAGGTGCTAACCTGCCATGATGGAACTTCAAACTTTTGTTCTCTATGTTCTCTTTTATCCTCCCCTATGTCTCTGTTCATCTATGGTGTTTGGGAAAAGCCTAAGGTTAGGGTTTTACCTTTGTCTTCATGTAAAACCCTAGTGTTCATCTTACGCCTTGGGTGGGATCTATTTGGCCGTTACTTTTTGGGAGGGTTTTAAAACAACTTAAGTCCCATCACTTCATCTAGGCCAGGCCCCGTTTTTGTTTTATCATTTTATTTCCTTCGCCTAGCTTTATTCTCCTAAGTCTTGGATGGTCTCATGCTCCCTCATTTAAATGACAACTTATGTCATTATTTTTCATTGACCTAGTGATGTTCCCTTATTCCTTTAATAAATGTTTTTATTTTGCAGAGGGACGAGTTCGCATGAGCGTAGATTAATCATCGTTTGATCTCAGTCGTTCCCTGCCATCCCGCGATGACCCCACCACACTGTTTTGGTTGATTGCAATATCACAGGTGAGAACCACGTGTCTCACATGGTGAAGCCAAAGGGATGATAAAATAATTTGATGCATCTATTTGGTTTTAATACATTATGCAGCAGGTAACTAAAGCATTTATGAGATGCACATGTTTCAAATCAACAAAGATGTTATAATCTCAGCAGGAAAGGTGCTCAATGGCTAGGGACAAAATTGGCTACTATGTTGGATGAACTAGATTGCCGATGGTTGAAGATCCATAGTTGCCCGCCATCGTGTGATCAAAAGTTGTGAGGTCTTTATCGATTACGATATTGTGGGCACGCGCCAAGTGGATTTCATTGGCGATGCATAGTATGGTGGGCCCCTTGTTGCCATGATGGAGATTGTGTCAGTTTGATTTGAAGGTAGTCATTCAATGATCTGACCAAGGTGAAGGATCGATGGCTAGTACTTGAATCTACATCAAATGTGATTGGAGGCATTCATGCAATGTGCAAGTAAACTTTAATGGCGGGCATGACATCTACTGCCAAGGTTTGATCAAAATTAAGCAACTATTCTTCTGCTTTTGGTATCACAAATCATTCAAAACATCTTTGTAGAGCAGTCGTGGAGCCAAGGACGAAGTTACAGGTTTTTACAACAAAGATTTGGGTTTCTGCAAGCGCAAAGCTGTGAGTTTAATTCCATGTTTCCTGGTTGATTTGAATTTGAATTTGGGGGAAATTTGTTGTGTTCTTGTCATAGGGCTTGTTGATACTTGTTTTAGGGCTATAAGTTAATTGAATTATGGGAAATTGCAAGGTTCTATTCTATAATTTCATATTTTTTTAGCCCTAGTTTGTTTAAAGTTTGAAATAGCAAGGAAGCCCTAGTTTACTCAAGATGGCACCGACAAAGCAACACTCTGGCCAGATTGATTATTTAAGTAGAAACCTATATGATGATTTCCTGGATCAATTTCCATTGTCAACGAATGATAGGAAGAAGGGGTTGGTTTTGATGTGAGGAAAAACTATAGGGGAGGGATTAGTATATAATTGTTCCAACATAGCCGATGCTAGGGTTCCTCTTACTGGTCTAGAGATGTTCAGATTGTGGTTTGGACAGAGGAATTTACCCCACCATTTTTCTAATGGTTGGATGTACGATATGGGGAAATTGGTGGTACCGAATGTGTTCCCTGATGTAGACTTGCTTAGGGCAGTGGCTGCATGATATGACCTTGTCACACAGGTGATTTGAGATAATGATGGAAAGGTGAACTGTTAAGCATCAACAAAGAGGAATTCTAATAGGTTTTTTATTTGAGTGAGCCTAGCACGCTCTTGGTTCCTATTAATCTTGAAGAGATGAAACAAGAATATGGGAGGTTGAAATCACTTTTCATAGTGAAGTTTCTCCCACCTCATTTGGCTAGGGCAGGAGGTTCAAAATTCCATATTAGCCCTAATGACCAAGAACCTTTCAGGCTGAACTGCTTTGCAAATCATTTCTTGGCCACCTTTTACTCATTGTACCAAATTTTGGGTTTTCACCCCAACATGGTGATGCCTATTGCTTACATGTTTATGGGGGTGCAAATTCAACACCCTAATTTCTCAATAATTTATGATTTTGCTTCTTTGTTGGCTGAAAAGATACATGAAGGGCTGTTGAATTTACAGAAAAATAATACAGGCACTCCATTCTTTGGTATTCCATGTTAATGTATATGTTCTTGTATAAGAATGCTAAATTATTCTCTGATAAGATGGAGTTAAGGCAGTGGGTTAATGGAGAAAGATTGCCAATGCAGGTGTGGATAGTAGATTTATCATGTAACAAGGAGAACACCATTTATGTGCATTTTGACAATTGTTTTGCTTCTAGATTAAGAGCCAGGCTACTGGTAAATGTACCCAGGATTCTTGAGGAGTTGCATGATTTCCTCAGACCAAAGGGGAGGAAGCCAGAATTGAAGGTTTGCCATAACTAGGGTGATATTATTCTATACCCAGTTACCACTATCTCTAGGGTGTATGGTTTTCAGGTGACCCCTCATATATTTCCATACAATGTGCCACCAAGAGTGGGATTTGCAGAAGTTATGTGGTAGATTGGTTGTATTCATGAGGAGAACCTTACTGGGAATGGTAAAGGAACATTTTTCCTAGATTACACTGTGGTATCAGATTTTGTCTTTTCGAAGGGAGGTTGGGTACACTTTGGGAATTTTTTTGAAGAATACCATTTGAGGTGTGGTTCCAAGCGACAACATGATCTTGAGGGCTTCTTTTCTCTTTTCAAAAAAAGGATAAAAGGTGGTAAGTTTGTGCATGAGTTCAACTTCCCTAAAGACTTGATTAGAAATGAATTTGACCTAAATATCTAGGAGTTGAACAAGGAGAAATGGGTAGCTTATGACAAGATATTGGCTATTGTGCACAAAATGGATCGAAAATATGATCTATTGATGGATTTCAGTCCATATCATAAGAAAAATGACTTCTTGATGGGAAACTTCAAAGAAATCATGGGCACCTTGATGACCAAGAAGGTAAACTTGGAGTCAGACTTGGGCATATAGGAGCAAGATGCCAGGCCAATTGAAGTGAGGCCAGCTTACCAACCTACAGAGAGATGGCCTATTTATAGAAGGAAGAGAAATGATAGTAGTGATGAGGAAGAAGAGGATAGAAAGGGAAAGAAAATAATGAAATTTCCTACACAAAAGGTCCAAAGCTCAAAACGCCTGGGGCAATTAAAATTATTGATTTGGAAGCATCACCTAAAAATAGTCCCTCACCACCACCATCAGAGCCAAGCCCTAAATAGAAAAGAATTGAACAATCACAAGAGGATTTGGTGGATGAGATTGTTGTCATTGACCAGGACATGCAAATGGGTATGCCTTCCCCTCCCAGGCTGGTTGAATTAGTTCTCTCTAATCTAGATATGAAAGGAAAATGTGTGCAAGATGCAAGAATGGAAGCATGTAAGGAGTTTCTAGATAATGCATTTGTAAAAACTCCAATTTTCTTTCAATTAGTGTGGAGAATGAAATTGGCAGAATATCAAGATAAATGCAAGAGGAGAAGAGAATTGAGACCTGATAGGTCAGACTAGGAGAATGATGATGAAGTGAAAGTTGAACTAATGGAAGAGTTCAAGAACATCACTCCTAAGGAGGGGAGAAAATTGGTAAATCAAGCTAGTGTCTTGATTTTACCTTAATGGTACATTACGGATATTGTAGCCTTTAATGCTATTCTGAAGTCCAAGCACCCCTTACAAGATTCTGAAGAAGAGGTCAAGGCAACATTGCAAGATTCTACCTTCAATGAAGAGTATGAGACCTTAGAAACTTGGGATTTGGCCCCTCAAGGGAGAAAGCTGAATGTTACTAATATTAACCCAAATTTAAAAGGAGAGTTGATAATAAAGAGAGCTTTAGAGACCTCAACCACAGAGGCTACTAATTTGACTATAAATGTGTTCAAATTGGCCCAAAAGACTGCTGAAAGAAAGGAGGCTAAAAATAAAAGCCTAATGGAGAAGTACAATGCCATAATTGGGGAATATAGCAAGATGTAACAAAGGAATGTTGAGTTGTAGACTGAGGTGGACAGGTTAAAGAACAAGCAGATTAGGGAGACATCAAGTGCTCTAGGGATCAGAACATTGCCTTCCACATCAAGGTCAGTGCCTCCTACTTCTCCTATTGTGTCTACACCAGGGTCTCCCAGTCAAACTCCTTCCCTCAGCGCTACTTTAGATCTAATTGATGAAGAAATGGAATGCTCTGTTGATCCTTCGAAGAAGCAGCTAATGCACAAAATTGCAGAGTTATAGGCATCCTTGAAGGTGAGTGAGAAGTGAATATTTTTAAAGCAAAGGGAGGTTGTAAATGTTGTATTGAGACACTTAAATGAGAAATTTGATGACAAATTGTCATCTGTGCATTCTTTATATTCTTTATTATTGAGTGCAATAAAGAATATTGATAGGGATCAGGAAGTTGTAGTACCATTAATTGAAAGATGGATCCCTAGGGCCAATGATCTAGACATAATGTATAAAGCCTCAAGGTTTGATGTAAATAATAGACCCAAATCATTAAGGCCTACTCAAGTGTTAGTTAAGTCATTGCAAGGTTTTCAGACCTTACCAGATGACTTGAGTAGGAAGATCAGAGAGTTGGGAAAGAACTTTGATGATTGGAGTGACACATTGTTACCTAACATAATTGATGAGCAAGGAAATATCAGGTCACTCCAAAAATGGCAGGATCGAGCAAATGAAGTCATCAATTGTCAAATTAGATTAATTTGTGATGACTCAGATTATGATTTATTGGTGAGTTGTATGGACAAAATCATTAGCACTAGCTCATTCTTTGAATCTTTTGAAAGAGAAGTGAATCAGGTGGTAGTTAAGTATACACTCTATAGTGTCAAGGTGAATGAGGTAATCAATTTTGATTGGCCAACTGATGAGGAATACCAAAATGGGTAAATGTATATTTAATTGAGGAGTAAAAGGAGTAGGTTGTTAAAGGTTGACAAATCAACTGTGGCAGTTACAACAGATTCTAGTTTTGTTCTTGGTGACAATCTAGGCACGGAATTCTTGAATTTTTTGTTGCTACATCAATCATTCTCAATGGGAATGATGAACAAGAGGATTCTCTAGGAAATTTTTGTTGTAAATTTTTTTTGGAATGTTACAAAGCGGTCCAATTGGCTGGTGACACGTGTTTTTTTGGCCCGATGCTTGTTTGCTCCTTCTTTTCTATAAGAAGGATTTCAAGGCCAGAAGTATGGGTTAGCAAGTAAGATTTTGGTCGAGTCTAGGTGAAGTGCAAAGCAAAATTGTAAAGTTTGATGGTTTTAGGGAAAATGCAATTTAGGTTTTGAGTCATTTTGTAGTAAGTCTTGAATTCATGGGGATCTAGTGTTTTATGATAGTACTGACAAATGAAGTGAATTGATTAATTCAAACTCATGTCTCTCCATTGTACATGCATAACTAAATTTTGAATAAGATGATCAAGGGTTATCTCATTCATCTCACTGTTGTGGTGTGTATGATTCTTGTTTTAGCTTTAATTCAAGGAATTAATTAAAATGCTTGAATGGGATTGTAGGTGGATATGTTTTGTATAAGGATTTGATAAGTAGTATTAGGTTAGAATACATGTTGATGAAATTGTAAGGCAATGTTCTCAAGGATCTTATATGTTATGTGTTAAATCTGTCATAAACCTTTAGACATTTATGAGTTTCACTCCCCCAATGGATATATGGAACTAATCTAAGTTGTATTAATTTGTATGGTTTAGTATTTGTTTGTCTTTACCTAGAGTTTGCTACAAATTGCAAATCAATGACTATTTTATATGGTGAAGTGTGTTGTAATTATCTCATGCTCCAAATAGTTGATATTATTGATGAACAACCAATTCTATTCGGTATTATCCTATTATGTTGAGCTATTAAATGAGATTATATGTTGTTGTTAATGTTGTTTATCATAATGGTGTAGAGGTTGTAAACACATTAAGGGATCACCCTCCCGGGTCTTGCAGAGCCCAAAGTGTAGGAGGTCTTTAAAATCCTTGTCAGTTGGTCTAGGGTCTTCGAGCTGCCCTTGATTGGAATTGGAAATTCCATAGGTAGATTAGAAGACCAACCTAGTTATAGTAAAAACAACCAACACATTGCTCCATGAGGGCCTAATGCTTACTCTATACAAATTTTCCCTTTCCCAAAATCCCCATTGTAATCCTCTTAATGCTAGAGTGGAGAACCCTAACCATTCTGATGAGGAAAATGTTGAGCCTCAGAGGGTGGAAATCCTTGAAGTTGTTGAACCTCTGGATGTTGAACAGTCTCTCTACAACCCTCCTGCTGTTGTTGTGAGATGTTTGCTTATCCCTACTTAGAGTTCATCTTTGGTGGCTAATGTGTTGAACCCTTCTACCGCTCAGTCCCAAAAAAGTGAGGACTCAAAAAATATTGACTTACTGCTTACCAAAGCTACCCCTAAAATGAGAAAACACTCTCCCTTGCTACTTGAACTCCCTAAAGCAAAGAAACCTAGAAAGGATGCCAATCCTAGTGAAGTTATTCATATTTCCAAGGATGTGAATCAAAAGGAGGTGGTCAAGGAGAATTTGTAGGGTCAAGGGAGTGGTGGGAGTGGTGAAAGAAGGTCTACCCGGTTGGTGAAGGTGGCCTCAAAAGAGAAAAAGGGGAAAGAAAAAGTGTCTATGGATGTGGAGGATATCCTGGGTTATGAGGAATTTGAGACTCAGGAAGATGATGACTCTGAAGATTTTGACTTTGAGGAAACTACCTAAGATATGGGGGAAGATGAATTGGAGGAAGAAAAAGATGAGGAAGAGGAGGAGCAAGTTGAGCCGTCTGAAGAAAAAATGAAACTGGGAATGAATAGGATGCTAGGCTTTCTGGTCAGGAGAATAATTCTAAAGAATTGAGTATTGATTTTCTTAAAATTAGATTAACCTTTTCACAGGTCCAATTTGAAGATATGGAAAAGGATTTGGTTACCTTGACGAGATTCACTAACAGGCTGATGAGATGCACGATGCTAGGAGCGACCTTGAGAGAAGTGAAGATTAGTAGAAAATTGAAGTAGGGAAAGGATGACTCCGTCAAACTACTAGATGAAATAGAGGGACCTGACTAGAGTGAGTACATGGTTCTCTTAGGAGAGTATGGGGACCTGTTAAGGAAAGCCAGCTAATGGTTTGGTTTGTTGTGTTCCTACTTTTTTGATGGGTTTTCTGATTTACATCAATATCTGGGACTGTTCATATATTCTCTTTAAGATCTGGTGGAATACCGCCTGGTATAGTGTGGACTTAATTAATGGTCTTCATAGCTTAAATTTTGCTGGTAGTAAATTTTTTTTTGATAGACAATGGTTAGACTATAGCGATGGTTTTAAATTTGGGCCTGCATGCCAACATAATGCCATTTTTTAGTTTAGCTAGTGGTGTTGTTTCCCACCTTGGTATCTTTTTTTGATCTGCTATTGTTCCATGGGATCAAGGCCCTTCCTTGTTTATATTATCAAAAACATATATAGATAATCATGATAAAGAAAACACTAGAAATTTTAATATTATGTTTTCTTCCTTCACATTCTCTCAAGAATGAAAATATCTTCATAAACAAGTGTGCACACACAAATAATGCCAAAGCTCATTCACACACACATACACACACACACACACTGTGAATGCCAAAATTTATTCACACATCTACACACAATGAATCCCAAAGCCAACTTACAAAACCACACACAAAATAAGATCCAATGTTCATTCAAATACACACATATATTTGACACATATTGAATGTCAAAGTATTTTTGAACATGTAGTGGATTCCAAAGCTTACACACACAAATGCATATGCTTGCACATAAGAGTGAATTATATAGTGTTCATTCTTGCACACACACATACATACATGTACACATTATGAATGTCAAAGATAACTTTCAAGCCAACTCATAGACACACAAAGTGAAGCTAACTTTCAAACCCACCCATTCACACACAAAGCAAACATCATTGAAGTTTGAAAGTATTTTTATACATACACTACACATACAGTGATAGCTGAACTGCATTCAAGAAAAAAATGAATGTTTTTTTTTTTCCAAATACACACAAACACAAAATGAATGTGAAACTAAAATTTTAAACATTTCTCCCATCACCCACACATAACACACTAAAATATAAATGATTTCCAAAGTTCATTTAAGTCTAAAGTATATTATACATACACTTCATATAGAATTATAGTTCAAGTACATTCATACACAAAAAATGAATGTCAAATTTCTTTCAAACATATATACACAATGAAGCCAACATCAACTTTCAAACACCACTCCAGTTGCCTACACAAAACACTAAAATATAAATTCAATTGAAACAAAGTGAAAATTAAAGTTTGAAAGTGTTTTTGTACATACACACAACAAAAAATGATAGTTGAAGTACATTTCAAACATAAGAATGTGAATTCCAAAGTCAGTTCAAACATGTAGTCAATTATGTCACACAAAGTGAACAAAATATTTTTATAAATTTACTCCACACAAAGCAAAAAAATATTTTTCTACATAAATTCCACACAAAATGATAATTAAACTACACTCATACAAAAGAAAAATGAATTCAAAATTTAAAAATATAGTCACATCAAAGTGAAAGGAAAAGTTAACTTTTGATTGCACACACATGCAATCCACATGAAGTGAATATGATAGTTGACTTTCAAACATACAAATAGTGAATCTTAAAGTTCAAAGTTCATTTACATGTAGGAATACACATGCGCACACACAAACAAAAATGACATGAACATAGTGAAGACCAAAGTTATTTAAAACAAACCCAATGAAAGCCAAGTTTTATTCAAAGTTTGTACACACATTCCACACAAAGTGAACATCAAAGTACATTCACACACCGCACAAATTGAGAATGTTCACTACAATCATACATATAAGAAAATAATGTTAATTCTTTCAAGCACATTCCACAAAAAATGAACATCAAATTCCATTAATACATTCCACAAAAAATAAAAACTTTATTTAAAGTAAGTTTGTGCATACATTCCAAACATAGAGAACATCAAAGTACATTCATACACCACATAAAATGATACTTAAACTTCAATCATACACACAAGAAAATAATGTTAATTCTTTCAAGCACATTCCACAAAAAAATGAACATCAAAGTTCATTCATACATTCCACACAAAATACAAACTTTATTCAAAGTAAGTTTGTACATACATTCCACACAAAATAAACATAAAAGTACATTCGTACACCACATAAAATGATAATTAAACTTCAATCATACACACAAGAAAATAATGTTGATGTTGATTCTTTCAAAACACATTCCACAAAAAATGAGCATCAAAGTTCATTCATACATCCCACATAAAATAATAACCAGACTTCAATTGTACACAAAAATAATGCTAATTCTTTGAAGTGCATTATGCACAAATTGAACATCAAAGTTCTTTCATACTCAAGCCACACAAAATATCTAAATTTCATTTGTACACAAAAAAGAGAAGAATGCCAAATCTTTTAAGCATATTCAACACAAAGTAAAAAATTAGAGTTTATTTATACACTCCAAAACAATGATAATTAAAGCTCATTAGTACACAAAAAACTAAATATTCAAAGTTCCTTCAAGCACACCAACAGTTATAATTAAATTTCATTTGCACACAAAAAAACTAAAACTAAAAGTTCTTTCAAGCACATGAGCGTGCACACACACACACAATACAAAATTTAGTTCAAACACGCACCACACAAGTGAATACTAAAATTAACTTTCAAACATGCAAACCAAAAAAAATGAATGCTAATGCTAACTTTCAAACATAAAATTTAAAATATTTCTTTCACATAGAGTCAGTACAAACATGCATGAAGTAAACACTTGAGTTCAAAAATACACACATACACTGCACAAAGTAAATACTAAAATTAACTTTCAAACACACAGACCAAACAAAATGAATGCTAATATTAACTTTCAAACTAAAAATTTAAAATATTTCATTCACATAAAGTTAGTACAAACATGCATGAAGCAAACACTTAAATTCACACATACACACACAATGTAAATACCAAAATTAACTTTCAAACAAACAAACAAACAAAAACGGAATGCTAATAAATTTCAAACACACAATTAAAAATACTTCATTCACATAAAGTTAGTACAAATATGCATGAAGTAAACACTTAAGTTCACACACACACACACTTGAAACATTCTTCATTCATGCAATGTTTGTAAAAACATGTATGAAGTAAATACTTTAGTTTAAAAACACATAAAAAGTGAATTCCAAAGTTGTAAAACATGTTAAACTACTAGCACACATCACTTGAATTTGTTCAAGAACTCTTCATTTTAATTTTGTTCAAGCACACACCACATAAAGTGAATCCAAAATTTTAATTTCAAAGAACATAATTCATGCAAAATGAATGTCAAAGTTGAAACACACTTCACATGTAGAAAGTAACACATACCAAAAATTAAAAACCTCCTTCACACAAAGTTTGTACAGCCACACCCAATGTAAACACTTAGTTCAAGCATGTCGAATTACAAAACAATGACAAAGTGAATGCAAAACTTGTTGAGTCACACTCTTCCCATAAAGATGGTTCAAGCACACAAAAAGTGGATGCCAGTACACAAATAATAATTGGATCAATTCAATGTGAAAACCAAGGTTAGTTCACTCTTCCCCCTCCCCACAAACACAAACACACAAAGTGAATGATTAGTTAAAAACATTTTACATACTTATAATTAACAAAGTCTACTCAAACAATACAAGGATGCAAAAATTTAAGCACACCTCCAAATCTAAGTGAAAGACAAAGTTAGATCACTCATACACACACAAGTGAATGTTAAAGTTAGTTAATACGCATTTCACACACATAGAAAGTGAATATCTAAAGATCAAACACACTTCAAATAAATAATTAGTGAATACTAATACTAAAAAAAAAAATTCAAAGACACTTCAAACAAATAATCAATGGATGGTTAAATTTAAAAATATAAAGTAAATTCCAAAACTTAAACACTCACTTTATACAAATGATAAACATAAGCGAAAATAATTCAATTTTAAACATACAAAATGAATCAAATATAATCCAATATCAAAATTCAAACCCATGTTTCACACGAGCAATAAGTATATCAATATAGAGTGCATGTAAAAGTTCAAATTCAAGCTCCACACAAACAATAAGTTTTATCAAAGTAGAATGAATGTAAAAACTCTAAAACATGTTCCACTCAAATAATAAATGCATTCCAAAAATAATAAAACAATGTTATTTATTACAATATTCCTAAATTGCATTCTAATTAAAGAATATTGTGAAGCTTGATATTTATAATGCACCATTTGGGATTTTGTTTTTAAATGTGATGGAAATTAAAAAAAAAGTTGAAAAATGTAATATGTAAATTTCACAAAATAAAAAATAATGCAAAAACAAAAAATCCAAACACAAACAAGGCTTAAGGAATAAACAATTGATCATTCCTTTCAACCTCTAGAGAGACACTAGGCCTAATAGAATGGTCATGGCCAATCGCTATTCCTCACAACCTTAGGAAGGGGGGCAATTCAACCCCTTCCAAATAAAAAAATGTTTGTATTAAACAACAAATCAATGTACATATTACATTTATTGAATTAAATCAACTTCAATAACCAATTAAAAAATACAAACACTTTCTCAACCTTTAGATTCCAAACATTTTCTAAAATTTTAAATATCATGCTCATTGAAATCTATCTTAATTCAGCTACTCATTCAAGCTTACCAATATTTCTAGGCACTAGCATCATGCCAAACAACCAACATGAAGCATGGTTTAAATTTATATGAATGTCCCTATCAATAAAATATACAACAATTAAACATATTATTATTTAAATACAACTATGATAGAAAGATTAAATAAATGTCGTTGATAAAACAACCCCAATACTTGCCCAATATTGCAAAATCTCTTAGAAGCACCAAACCTTCAAAATAAAATAAAATATTAGATCATAAATCTACCTAATACACAAATATACCAATTAAAAAAAAAAAATGGACCCTAATTCTGATGTACAAATATACACATACTTCTAAATTATGGTATATTATATACTTCCTATGTCCTCATATTTAACTATCACTATTAAGACCTTCTATAGGATTATTAGGTTCTCATTAGTTCATAAAGCACATTTTTATCAAGCTTTCTAATAGTACTTGATTTCCCTTATCGACATATTTTATAGTTTAATAATGGCTTGGAGAGTCTTGTGAAGTTTCCAAAGAGTTCATCTTAATAATTGTAACTTGTTCCACACCAATTGTAATATTGTTAGATTTGTCACCTTCTTTATTAAGATTGGGACTCCTAAAAAAATTGTGACATCTTTCAATATTGATATGGTGATAGATGAACATCTGTAGAGATTTGTGATAGAAAGAACACCGAAAATCTTCATATTATGTTTTCTTCCGTCATATTCATCTTAAGAATGAAAAAAAAATGAATGTCTATTTTTTTCAAATACATACAAACACATAATGAATGCTAAATTTTATTCAAGAATAAATAAACACACGCAATAAATGCTAAATTTCATTCAAGAATAGATAATCACGCAATAAATGTGAGACTAAAATTTCAAACCTTGCTCCCCTCACCCACACATAAAACACTACTTGAAAAATGATTTTAAATTTTTCTTTGAGTTTTAAGGATACTATGCATGCACTTCACTAGAATTATAGTTGAAGTACATTCATACACAAAAATGAATGTCAAAGTTCTTTCAAACATAGATACACAATGAATGCCAATGTCAACTTTCAAACACCACTCCCCTTGCCTACACAACATACTAAATATAAAGTCGATTGAAACAAAGTGAACATTAAAGTTTGAAAGTGTTTTTGTATATAAACTCAACATAAAATGATAATTTAAGTACATTCAAACATAATCATATGAATGCCAAGGTTAGTTTTAAACATGCCACACAAAGTGAACAAAATATTTTTATACATACAACTCCGCATAGAGTGAAAAATTATTGTTCTACATAAACTCCACACAAAATGATAATTAAACTACAATCATACAAAAAAATGAACGCCAAATTTAAAAATATAATCACAAAAAAGTGAATGACAAAGTTAACTTTCAACTACACACACATGTAATCCACATGAAGTGAATATGATAGTTAACTTTCAAATATGCACATATTGAATGTTGGATTTCAAAGTTCATTTACAAGAAGACTTACAAATTCACACAAACAAACAACAAATGGAATGCACTTAGTGAAAGGCCAAGTTTATTTCAAACACACACAACTAAAGCCAAACTTTATTCAAAGTAATTTTGTACACATATTCCACACAAAGTGAACATAAAAGTTCATTCATACACCACATAAGATGGTAATTAAACTTCAATCATACACAAAAGAAAAGAAACATGTTAATTCTTTCAAATACAATCCACAAAAAATGAACATCAAATTTCATTCATATACATTCCACACAAAATAGAAAATTTATTCAAAGTAAGTTTGTACACACATTTCACACAAGGTGAACATCAAAGCATATTCATACACCACATAAAATGATAAGCTTCAATCATAGACACAAGAAATAATTTTAATTATTTCAATCACATTTCACAAAAAATGAACTTCAAATTTTATTCATACATTACACACAAAATAATAACCAAACTTCATTTGTACACAAAAAGGAATGTAAATTATTTGAAACACATTATACATAAATTGAACATCAAAGTTCTTTCATACTCAAGCCACACAAAATATCTAAATTTCATTTGTACATAAACAAAGAAGAATACCAACAAATCTCTAATCACAATGCACACAAAGTAAACATCAAAGTTCATTTGTGTGTGCTTCAAAACAATGATAATTAAAATTCATTTGTACACAAAAAACAAAAATTCAAAGTTCCTTCAAGCACACACACACACACATACAGACAATGCAAAAGTTATTTCAAATACACCACACAAAATACAAAATTTAGTTCAAACATACACCATGCTAAATAAATACCAAAATTAACTTTCAAACACATAGACCAAACAAAATAAATGCTAAAATTAGCATTCAAACACAAAATTCAAAATACTTGATCCACATAAAATTAGTTCAAACATGCATGAAGTAAACACTTAAGTTCAAACACACACACACACACACACACACACAAAATTCAAACATACTTCATTCACACAAAGTTAGTACAAACACTAACTCATTTGACTACAAAATCCAACAAATATTTCCGATGAAAGATGTATAATTTGATGTATTGTCGGGTACTTGTCATATTTAATGTGTAATTTTCAATTTTTTTAAATTTTATCCCTGACATTCGTTGAAATTTTGATGAACCTAAGTTTTCGTCCCAATTTCAACGAAGAGTTTTTCTTCAAAATTTCGACGAACATGCAAAATAAAATTGTGGCCAACATAAATAAAAGTGAGTTTTCCTATTCTTGTGAATTTTCTATACTTGCGACAGTTTGTGGAGAACTAAGGAAGATTTTCTTGGGAAAAATTAGAAAAAAATCAAGAAGATATCGCCAAGTTGACAGTAGTCATTGCCTTTTTCCAAAATTCATTTGTGATGTCATATTTGTACTTCCAAGTTTGAAAATCATATTTTAAAGCAACATCTCATTATATTTCATTTTTAGACTTGTGCATTTTCAGAATTTCATTTCTAGATTTTGATGTCTGCAAGTTCAATATTATGATTTTAGGAGTCTAACGGTTAGAAATCATAGAAAAATCAGAATCTAATAAGTTTTGGAATTAGCATTTTAAAGTGTTTTTTGGGGTCATTAACGTCGGACTATCTTCTCTTTTGTAGGGGTGGTTGCATGCCAAATTTTTTTGGTGTAAAATATTAGAATTATTAAATTTTGTTACCTGTCTAAGATTGAAAATTATTGGAGTGTGAGTTTGATATTTTTGAAGATCTAAATATTCAAGCTTGGTAAAGAAAAATCATGTCATATAATATTAGTCCAGAACAAAATGAAGAGACACTTGATAGATTGTGGGCTAGATTGAAAACAAAGGGTGATGGGAAATGTTATTGTCCTTGCAATAATTGCAAGGGCTTAAAGACGAGAAGACTTTTAATCACAACAGTTGAGAAACATTATAGGCAGCATGGTCACGTTGAAGGAGGGCATGATTATCGTCCATTGGTAAGTTGTTCATTATATGTGTTTATATTGATTGAATTTGTTAATGTTTATATTGTTTTAAAATTTTATATATAAAAAAAAAATCACTTGATCATGATCATGGTTTATTTGTGTCTATCATTATTATAAAGGTGGGGTGCCCTAGGGCACATGATATGGATTATCATGGCCCGGAGAATGTGGTTTTGCAAGAGGAGTAACATGGAGTTGTGAATATCAAAGATGAAGTTAATGATCCTATGGAAGAAGATGATCATGCACCATAAAACACAATTGAAGATGATGGTACAAATACATTGATCCATGACACATTTAGTGGCATAGTTGATCATGATGATCGAGATGACTTCGATGATGTTCATGATTTACCTGTACTTGAGAAGGCATACAAGCCCCTTTATGAAGGATCCCAAACAACTCTTCTCTATGTTTCATTGTTGTTAGTGAACTTGAAGGTTATGAACGGTTTATCCAACATAGAAATCTCACGAATGTTAAGGTATGTCATAAATGTCATCTATTTTAATTGTTGTTAGTTCATCACTAGTAAATAAAGGATAGAATATGTACCATTAATATTATTTATATTAACAAATTATTTTTTATTATAGATTTATTGGTGAGTTTTTGTTACCACCATCAAATATTTTACCTCGCTCATACCAAGATTTATCTAGCATTATGAAAGATATTGGAATGGAGTATCAATCAATAGATGCATGTCCAAATGATCATATTATATATCATAAACAACATTAATTTGCAACAGATCAACTAACAAAAAAGGTGCCTCGCAAGGTTCTTTGTTATATTCCCATTATTCCACGTATGCAATGATTATTTAGGTGTGAACCCTTGTATATATTGTCCATTCTCTAGAACTCCTTTTCTAACTTCTCAGGTATAATTTTCTCATCACACACCCCTTCCAAGTTAAAAACTTCATAGATGGTAGCCCCCGATATATGTATGAAGGGTTTTCCTAATGGATCATAGATAGCTTTGAGCTTTGGGTCATAATAGGAGGCTAACATTTTCACCAATTCTGCATCTACAAACACATTAGGGCAGACTAATTTTCCTAGGTTAAACCTCTATGGATTGCACACTGGCCCATATCGATTCCTTTGGTGGTAATGAAAAATAAATAGCTCATATCCCCTAATTGGTGTCCATATATCTCCTATATTCTTGGACTTTATCCTCCAATTTTTCTACTTCTGCCCTAAGTTGTGCAGAGTGTCTAGCTCTGGGACTCGAACCAAGCAATTGATCAATTAGTTCTTGGTTTAATTTCCTCTCAGCTACCCCAAGCTCTTTTCCAATTTTAGTTTTTTTCTTTTTCCCTCTAGGTTGATTACTCTCACTTTGCTTCCTACTTCTTACTTTTCTTGAGCTAGTGCCTTCCATTTTTCCCTTTATAAATTACAAAATTTGAAATTCAGTCACAAAGAACTTATAGATTTGCTTCAAAAATCCTTGGTTGTATAGTCCTTCAGCCCTTTGTTCACTCTCCAAATTCCAATTTTATAGAATTCACCTTCAATTACTTCTCTTCTATTTAGGGAATGACTAGCACATTGGGTGGAAATGCTGCCATTAATGTTTTAGCTTCGAACACGAGTGAGGAAAAACTTCAAATTTCACCACTGTCACATCAAACATTTATATCAGTAAGACAATTCAAATTCTTGGGCGATCCTTTTTATCTAGACCCTACCAACATTCATTGATCACCTTGACGATCGAGGAAAAATTACCCCCCTTTCACTAATATCGCACAATTCATCCTTTTGATCCATATAAAATCACCAAGAGTCGTCCCAATAATCATTTTGATATGTTTGCATCTCCATCAATGTGACATCTTGTATCACTAAGACATTCAATAGTTTATCTAATGTTATGAGTCTCCCCGATGATCATTCCTTCATTCATAATCATGTCGCTAAGACTCCTGCCAATAGAACCTTATCGGTGTGACATGGATAGTCAGGGGAACATTTTGGACTTATCCCGATATCTTTTGTCTGGGTGATAACATCTTCTTTTTGTTTCGTCGGTGAGACAAAATGGGTGTCTTGCCAATGATATTTCATCGGCAGGACCAATGTGCTCAAGCTAACCTTACAATCTCTCCCCGACGGGGTCTTTCTTGCCGATACATTTCTGTATGCTTGATCGGGGTGACACAACAGATTTCTCGTTGATAGTATTTCACCGGCGAGACATATATACTCGATTTGACATATTGATCTCACTTGGATGGTGCTTGTCTCACTGATGAATTTCCTCATCGGTGAGTGTAGTGCCCCTCAGTATCCGTTGTTCTGGTCTTTGTGTGAGTATTTCTTTGTTGTGACATTGTTTATTGTGTTCTTTGATTGTGAGGAAAACATAATATGTCTATAGTCTAGTTTAGATAATTAATTAAATCAAAAGTTGTTGCAAGGTTATTTAAAATAAAATTAGAAATTAGAATAATAATTAAAGTAAGTTAAATTAGATGATTTATAACAAGTGATTAAATTAATCTATTTCATTAAAAGTAAAAGTGTTGTTATAAAATAAATTGACCAAATTGTTCCTAAAAATATTATTTTAAATCAAAGATAATAATGGATACGCTATTATCCTAAAAGATAATTATGTTAACGTGAAAAGATAATGTGATTTTAATTCATAAAAATAAATAAAATAAAATAAAATAAAAGATAAGATTTTGATTGGATAAAAGTCAAGCACAAAATGGAAAACATTCTGAAAATTAAATAAATGAGATATTATTTCAAGCTGATTAAAATTTAAAAAAAAAGGGAAAAAGATAGTAAGAGATAAAAAGCAAGGACATGCACGGCTTGGAACTGGAATTTTATAAGGAAACCTGTGTTATTGTGACGATATTGCTTGATTTTGTTTAAAAATAAATCAAAAATTCCTTTATCTGTTTTTTTTCTTTCTTTTATTTTATGGATCTACAACTAAATTTGGGGGTTCGAATGGAGAGCGGACTGGGGGGAAAACGGTGAGAGGGCTGGATCAACATTTTCACCATCACGAAAGCATGGAACCCAGGTTGGAATCTTTTGCTCTTGTATTTGTTTATTGAAAGTCATGAATAAATACAAACCCTCTTCTGTTTGTTAATCAAAATGTTTTTCATCTGGGTAAAATGAAAATACAAGTATGTTATTGGTATTTGCAGTGAGGTTCATTGCTTGTCCTGGTGTTAGTTTGTTTAATGCCCTCGAATGGTTATACTCCTTGCTGTGTCAAATCTCTCTCCATGCTTATTTTTATCTCCTATCCTTTTGATCTTATCTGGTTCATGTAGTTACTTTTCCCCACAGTTTGTGCTTCGAACTTGTGGCATCTGATTCTTTGTTGGATCACCTTAATCTAATGCTTGGTCGCACCTTCCATCACCATCCGTGAATGGAGTTCAAGTCAGTAACTTGCTTGCTAACAAGTCAATTTCTTACCTGGGTAGTTTTTTAAATCCATATCTTCAATGGGAATTGCGTTCACCCCTGGGTCCTATTCGGATAATCTCATTCCTTGAATGTAAGTCTTGGAGACCCGAAATCAGGTGTCACTCTCCATAGTCTAATTTCATTCATAAATCATTATGGCTTCAAGCATTCATGTCTGTAAATATTGTTTGCATGCAACCAATTGCATATGAGGTTTTGCGCAGTAGGGTCTTTGAACCTCTGTAGCTTGTAAATCGGGTTTTATCACTTAGTTGCAATTGTTCATAATTTTGTGTCATGCATAGAAGCCCGAATGAGGTTGTATTCCTGCGAGTTTCATGATCACCCCTTTGATCCCTCAGTATGCATATGATCTTGACTTTGGAATCAAAATTCACCAAATAGTATCGCATGGGTATGAAGTTTTGTTGTTCGCAGCTCTTCGTACTGTTTATAGTATCCTTGTTGCGTATCTCTCTTATTTTTTTTGCAACCTGTCACATATACAGTGCTTGAAAAGAAAGAAGGTTGAAGACGTTTAAATAATCTCTCTGACTTTATTGTCAATCTATCTCAGCTGTAGCGCTTGATCATGATAGGAAGTTTAAAGATTTAAACAATCTGCTTGATTCTCCTGTCAATCTGTCGCAGTTCCAGCACTTGAAAATAAATCTTGTCAATGTACTAACATAATAGAGAGATTACCGTGATCGTGGTGAAGTTTAATTTCCAAACTCCAAATTTGAGCGCGTCTCTGGAAACTCACCTTCAAACAGAAATGCGTCAAGTTCAAAATAAAAGAAAAGAAAAAGTTGCACATTATTTCTTCTGCTCTTAAGTCGCACATTTGCACCTCACCTTCCTCCTTCCCTTCAATCTTGTGGATAACGGTTGGGATATGATAATAATGCAAGTAGATGGTGTTATTTCCAAATTTCAGCATTCACTTTCTAATATACTTGGCAACCTGTCACAGTTACAGTAAATTAGAGTTGGGGCATTGTACAGAATTAAATAGCCTCCCTGAAACCCTTGGCAACCTATCACAGCTACAAATTTTAGACTTACAAAAATGTAGTAAATTAAATAGCTTCTCTGTTTTCATTGGCAGCCTGTCATAGCTGCACACTTGAACATAATAGGAAAGTTCGAAGTTTAAATAATCTGCTTGATTCTACTGACAACCTATCGTAGTTATAGCATTTAGAGTTGAGGAATGGTACAAAATTTAAATAGCCTTCCTGAAACCATCGACAACATGTCTCAGCCATCGCACTTGTGCATATTAGGAAGTTTAAAGGTTTGTATAATCCCTCTGTTTTCATTAGCAACCTCTCTGCTGCAGCACTTGTACATCTTAGGAAGTTTAAAGGTTTTGAATAATCCTTCTAATGTCATTGTTAACTAGTCTCTGTTGCAGCACTTTGAATTTTGTAGTTCGCTTTATAAGTATTACGTTTGCTTTCCTCTTATAATTTGCATTCGACTCAATGGAAAATGTTAGGGTGTGTGTGCCATTGTGGGGGTACTCAAATTATACAGGTTTGTGTTTATGCAGGTTTACAATGCATATTGAAAGTTGATGATAGTTCCACAGCAGTTCGTTGTATGGTGAAATATAGTTTTATATTTATAATTTATACATATAGGTATATATATGTAATGTATACCCACTAAATACATGTGTGTCTATATGTATAAATAATTATACATATATAAATATAGTTGGGTAGGATTGTTTTGCAATATAAGTAAACCATTAGGAAGACTTGTAAAAGAGAAGATTGGATTAATCACTTTAGTAGTTAGGATAGAATTGGGTTCTTTTAATCAGTACTCAAATAGCCAAATGGTAAACTACACTGTCTCTGTCATAATTGTCTTAGATATTGAACTTGGGAAATAATAATGGGGAGAAGTATGCTTTCCGTATATAAGCGTATATATATACAATTAAGGAAATTAGCTAAAACGGAGGAATTTTATAGTGTTTTAAAGCGACCGATTTCCTTGTGTGTTCAAGTAGATGAATAATGACCTTCAATGAGTAGTTTGGTAATTCGACATACATTTATGCTTAGTAGTGAAAGGCTTAATGTAGATCATGTTAAGGAGTTACTCTTACTGTGGATTTAATGACAAGCTATAACCTACTATGTTCATTTAGATTATTACAGAAAATGTTTTAAATTAATGGATTAGATTACTTTTGTAAATCATAGAATGAGGATTATGTTAGTATAGAGGTCATTAAGGTAGTCCTTTTAATTTATGGTGTAGGTGACTTTAGGTAAAATATGCTTCTATGTTTCCCTTGAATGTTTAAATTGTTTTCTTGATGTACGAGAAGATTAAATATAATGAGGGGTTAAATATTCTTTGAAAGTAATCATTTCGATTATGTTTATTTATTATTATCACTATGTTTGTATTAGTAAAATGGACTATTGTTAGGGTTTACTCTTAGATATGGTCATTGTGATCTTTTAATTGGAGTAGGTTGTAAATAAGTTAATAGACTGTCTAACTTAAATATCTCCTTTTGTTAATAAATGATCTTTTGAATGCCATACCCCCTTTCTACCCATTTTGTTGTTGTCTATATGTCCTTTATAAGGATCATTACATAGAACATTGGAGTATGATTGTTTTCTTTATTGGAGTGGATTGATTTTCACCTTAAGTTCATGTATTGGTTGATGGCTTTGTTATCATGGTCTACTTTTCTGTTTGATTTTTTCCTTGAATTCAATTTGTAAGTTCGTTGAGTAATGTGTGGTCAAGGGTAACCTATGCGGAGAAAATTGGGGTCTCCCTTTGGTGTAATATGTTGGTATTATGGTTGTTTTGAATTGTGGATGGTTTTAGTGGATCTCCCTTGGGGTGACTTTCTTTATGTTAATCATTTTTTTTATAAATTTTATCCTTGTGTTGGAATTATTGGGGAAACACTCTTGTTGCTTCTTTTTACCATGTTGTGGATTGTCGTTCTTTTGGCTTCCAGAGGCTTGAGTTTATTGTCAGTTGATGTTCTCTCTTTATGTGCCCTTGATGTGGCAAGTGTTTTGATATCATGATTTTAAAAAGGGTTGTATATGAATTGTTGAGACTTTGATTATGTGTTTATAGCGAGATGGGTAATGCCTCGCGTGGTTTGGTCTTGAGATTATTTGCTTTATCTGTTACGGTACAACCCTTGCCTGGTTTTGATTTATGCTAAGGGTCGTAGGGAGAGTGGCTCTTCATGGGGGTTGGCGCCTCGGGTAAGAGGAAGTGCACAGGAGAACCCACGTAAGAGTAGTTAAACAAGTGATAACCTAAAAATAGAATTTAGGGGATGGGTAGTAAAACACACAAGATAATAAATATTGGATACCTCGTCTATGCATTAGGGCTATCATAGACTAATGATAGACTGAGAAGGCCGTGGTCGTCAAAGTCGTAATCTCGTCTTCATGAGAGGTTATCGGCTCCACATGAGCTACCCTATGGTGTCGGCACCTCAAGTAGGAGGAAGGGCCAGGAGATCCATAGATGGGTGTCGGCGCCTCAAGTTGGAGGAAGGGCCAAAAGATCCCATGAGAGCTATGCGATGACACTATCCACTAGACACCTGTATGCCTTGCTCTTTGTTGCCTCTGGAAATTTCTTTTGGATGTTGTATCGGTTCTTCTGGTTTTGTACTCTTATGGTTGATTCTGATTCTTGTGGAAATGATTTATGAATGTTCTTTGGTGACCTGCTTAATTGTTATTACTTGGGTTAAATGTGATGAGTTTTCATAGCTTTATTTTATTTTGTTGACTCATGAATGTTGTTGATTATGTCATTGTAATCCTTGAGTTTTATGATACCTTTGTATGACGTTGAGTCTTGTGGTTCCCTGTTGGATGTTCTTGGTTGAGGTCTCTTTCTTGTCAGCTCCTTAGCACGGGGGGTGGGTCTTCGGACCCACGTGGTCGGGTGGAACGTGCTAAGCACCCCATTGGGTCCCGAGTCAAGGATCGAGCGGCGCGGATTGGTGTTGTAGCGGCGACTCCAGAGTTGTATTTGTCTTGGAGCCAGTTATGATACTTTGTATTTATCTGTCCATTTGTATCATGTTATCTTGTTGTACAAATCTCGTACATGTTTGAAACACTTTTGTATCAATGTACTTCTTGAACATTGTATTGTAATGTAACGTTAAACCTTGTGTGGATACGGTTCCATATCAGATGTTATTCAAAGTGTTGTATTTATTTAAGTGAATGGTTCTTATTGATGGTTTTATATGTATGCTTTTTCATGGATTAAATTTGGTTTTCATTCCTTATCATTGATGTATGGAACTAAGTTTCGTAATGTATCCTCATGTACCCCAAGGGACGTAATTGATATTGGGTTTGTTAAATGAATTTTCATGTCATAACTTTTTGTGCATCTCATGCATGCTAGTTTTACTTTAAAAAAAAAATGTGCGGTATTTGTTGCTTTAGTTGTCCTTTGGGGTTCGCACGACGGGGCATTACAGTGAGACAATAAACTGTATCTTCTTGACACGCAGCTTCTTATGAAAACTGATCGATGTAACCTTCTTGATCTCTTGGCAATATGCTGGAAAATACATATAGGAACATGATGATTTATGGATCGGGGAGACCAGCACCATCTCTTTTTGATATGATTTATTTATTCAAATTCTTGGGCTTAGAGGAAAATTATGGTATGAGATCAGTGGTAATTGTGATATGTAGAAACAATTTACTCAAAATATGGTGTTTTTTGAAAACATGACTAAATCACCAAAATCACCATTTCTAGGTTGTATTGCTTAGGGTATTGATTAGGCCTATTTTACAAAGCAACTAGCCTTTAAACTTGTGTAATAATTTGTGCAGGTCTCTCTCACCCTCCCTCCCACCCTCTCTCCCACTCTCTCCCACTCTCCCATTCTCTCCCACCCTCTCTCCCACTCTCTCCCACTCTACCACTCTCTCCCACCCTCTCCCACTCTATCCCACTCTATCCCACTCTATCCCGCTCTCTGCCACCCTCTGCCACCCTCTATCCCACTCTCTCCCACTCTCTCGCACTCTCCCACTCTCTCCCACTTCTATTGTTTTTCAAGCTTTGAGAGTTGTTTGGATTGTTTAAATTGGTCATTCTAAACTTGTTGGAAGCCTC
>VDFB02000017.1:430318229-430345945 GCA_007258455.2 Sequoia sempervirens
TATTATTATGCTATGTATAATAATATTATTATATTATATAAATAATAATATGCTTGAATGTAATTAATTTTTTAATTATATATAATAATTTATATAATTTAAAATAATATTTATATATTAAATTACATATATATAATAATTTACATAATATAATAAGTATATTATATACAATAGAAATAAGAATAAAAATATATAAATACACATACAAATATACAAATACAAATATATAATATATAATAATTTATATTCTATAACATATAATTTACATAAAAGTAATTATACACATAAATTTATGTTTGTACTTCTTGCTTTCATATGACCTTAGCTAATTTTCTAAGACTTTGAGATTGATGAGGAAGGAAGAGAATAGACTTGAAAATATATAAATATACAAATACAAATATATAATATACAAATAAAAATTGTAGATAAATGACATGTGGCAGTAAAATTTTAGGAAGACTAGGGCAACTTTCAACCACACTTAAAGACACCCCCATAAATCTAAAATCTAAAAAGTAGGGGTTCCTATTTTCTTGCTCAAGATTCTAAATTATCCTAGAGCATAATATTTTTCTTCTCATGAGACCTCCTACACCACAAAAATAGTTCATGAAACAGCTCTATAAAACTGTACCCTTAGTCACACATCTCCTATTAATATAAAGAGTGCACCCTTAATGACCCTTATTTACTCAAAGAGTGATTCAAATGTCAATTAAAAAAAAAAATCTTATCTAATCATAAAAAGTTACACAAGTCACTTGGCAATGCCTAAACAACCCAAAGGTTTGTAATCTCGGATGATATTTCTTGCAACTAAGCTCAAAACTGATTGAATTCTATCCATTATCACACACCAAACCACACCACATGATTATATGAAAATATAACTTAGAAATAAAGACAGATCAGTATAATCTCACCAGTCATTCCAAAACAAACCAAAAGAAAACTTGGAAAAATGGCATCTACTAGAACAAATTATCTCCCATAAATTCATTCCAATTTAACTCCAAAGAATAAAACTATTTCTGCAGAAAAGAGCCCAAGGAAAAGACACCCATAAACAATACTCAAAACTCATCTCAAACAACTTAAATCCTTAACAATTAAAAAAAATTCAAAGAAATCCACTGGAAACAGATTGAATTCCAGTGATAGAATTTAAGTTCTCACTCACAAATACCTGTCAATCTATATATCATTTCTGCATAAACAATTCAAGAAAGAGCACCCCTAACAGACCCCAAAACTCATCTCAAATGACTGCAATCCTTGCCAACCTCAATTCTAATCATAGGAAACAGAGCATCCCTATAAGAACTAATTCACTCTTCCATAAACACCTTCCAATCGATCCCAAAACCAAACCATTTCTTCACTGAAAGAGAAGCAAAACCATCTTTAATAGGCCCCAAAGCCCATCTCAAATTACACTGAAAATTCCTTACAAAATACTCCCAGCATGAAGAAACACACACAAAAAGAAAAAACTAAAATCATACACCTGTGCATGCTTGGCTTTCACATATGGAGTATTCCCGGTTGCCAAATTTGGCAAAGAAGGCCAACCCTCATTACCAACTGGGTTGTCTGAGGAACAAGATGCAGTTTCATACAACACCTGTCCAAGCTGCAATGCAGGGTGGTTGTTAGGATTACAGACACTCTTCGACATTCTGTCTGACTATTTCTCAGAATCAAAGAGCTCTGCATGAATGAAAGAACACCCACAAATGCTCATTTAATATAACGCCAAGAGAATCAGGTGGAGCAAATAGAGTTTCCTAGAGGACAATGTTTTTCTTCTCATGGGATGTCCTGCTCCACAAAAATAGTTCCTGAAACAGCTCTACAGGAAATTTAGTCCCAAATATATATAAGAAACCAAAACTGAAATCTTACCATTATTCCTAATATAAATTAAATCTTGATATTAGCCAAACAAAGTTTAATTAAAAGATTTTCTATTTACATGCATCTGTGGGTTAGAATTGACAAAGGAATTTGAGTCGAAAACAAAAAATTACAGGGTCAAAGTTTTTCCCACAGCCATTACGTAACAATAGAGTGAATATTTAGGATTTGTGAACGTACAATAGGTAATAAAAGAGCAGTAAGCTGTTACCTTGGAGTGGCGACTTAGTCTTTCACCAGTCAATATTTGCATATTCACTTCCTTCTTCTTTGTCGACAGGGGTTGCTCCCTCTTAATCATGGACAGGCGGAGACAAATGCATGGGTAGTTTGGGGCGGCCACACGACGCGCTCCATGGGACCACAGGGCCTGTACCGACATGCCATGTAAAAAGAAACAATTACTTTGAAGATCCAAATGAATTATTGGTTTGTGCAAAAACTAATAGAGATTTCTTTACATGACATGTCTTTTTGCTTAAAGATGAAGCTGCAAAATGGTGGTCCACCAATTGAAGACAATGGGAAAAAAATGAAACTCTTTTTAAAGATGGGAAGGGGAAGTGGGAAACATGAAAATTTCACAAAATGAAGTATTGAAATTATGACATAAAATTAAGATAGGCAACAAATATAATATGGAAGGCATTACATTACTAAGGGATAAGAAATCAATTGAGTGATAGGTGATCTTGAAATGAATATAATGACAAATCATTTTTTAACATCAAACCAAGAAAGAAATGATGAAGTAACAAGGCTGCAAAGAATAATTGAACTCTTAACAGAAAAATTGCAGCCTTGAGGTAAAGACAACTCTTACATAGAAAACTAAAGGGTTGCAAGCCAAGAAAGGAATGATGAAGTAACAATGAGGTAAAAGACAACTCTTACATAGAAAAGGTTGCAAACCAACAAAGGAATGATGAAGTAATAAGAATGCAAAGCATATATCCTACTTGCATCAGAAAATTTGTAGCCTCGAGGGTAAAAGACAAGGTTTCTTGGACATAGGCAACAATCAGGGATATGTCTGACAAAGATGAAAAACAGAGAATCTTCTAGCAAAACATGCAAAGAAATAGCAAAAAGGGCTTATGCAATAAGTGAGGAGAGAAGGGAGAAGACTCCCCTGCTTGACCTTTTGAATTGAATTGAATTTGAGAGCACTAGAAAAGGGAAAACAATGAATTTCACCAGAAAACCTTCCTTTACCTTTACCTACTTATATATATAAACTAAGAGGTAGAGGCTGAATTTCTTCAATGATTTTCATCTGTCTTACATTAAAATTGCAGTACCACGAGCTGGTAGTTGTTCAGTATCAAGTATCAACAAGTGTCATGATTTATAGTATGAGCCTTAAGGTTTTTTAAAGAGCCAAACCTAACCTAAACCATTTCTATTTTGCATCTTTATCTCTCTTAACAACCCTTCATCATCAGTAGCCTAAATTCTAATACATGCTTGGTAAAGTGTTTTGTTTGGGGATCAGGGAATTCCACATTCATGTGTTCGAGTATAATGATAAACATTTTCTGGAGAGAATCATCCTCAGAATTTGTTGTGTTAGACAGAGATTCCTTCAAATTTTGGTGGTATGATGGAGCATATAGGTTCTTCCAATGACAACATCAAATGCATTTCCACACACAAATGTGCTTTTTGGATCCAACATCAAATTTTGATGCCGGAGCATCCGGGCATACGTGTTATCCACATCATCCAAATTTTAAATTTGGTCTAATTTTGGATTTCAGTTTCTTGTTTGGCGTTTTCCTTTGCCGGAGGAGGTTACTTTTCCTTATTTTAGACTGTTCCAGATTTGTAACGGCATTGTGGCAGTGAATGGTGGCAGCTAATGGAAGCTAAATAAGGCTACGCACCCCAGTAAGGGAGGACAGAAAATTAATGTCTGCAGATATGTCTTTTAGGATGCTGCGTGGGTGCATGACCAGATAGGTAGAAAGGAACAGGGATCTTTATTTTTTTAGGGGGTGGGAAATAAAGTTTGTTTTGGGACGGTAAATCCAGAGGGCAGAGGAAGCTTCGTATTGGGTGAGGTAGTGTGTGATCTTGGTGATAGAGAGTAGAAGGTGTAGGGATTCTAGAGTGTGTCTTAACATTTTGAAATTACAGTTGAATGTAATGGTCTTTTCTTCAATAAAAAGTTTGTTTGAATTTTTGAAGTATTTCTGTTGTTTCTTTCTGCTGCATTGCCTCTCTGTCTGATAAGACTCAGAGGTCTTGATCTGCACCAAATTTCTAGGAAACTTCTCCAAATCAGCACCATACAAATTTTCCTGGTCTTCACCACTTTGAGCATATGGTCAATCCAGATGCGCATCCTCCTTGCTTTTTTATTAGGTATGGTGAAATTTAAAATCTATTATCTTTTAAGTTTTCAATCTTTGCGAACAAAGCACACAAGAATCACTAAGCATTTATTAGTGAGGGGGAGAAACAATGAATATGATCAACCACTTTGGGCTTAGTTTATTACCCCATTGGTCCCTATTACAATTTCATTCTACTTGTTGCTCTTTTCTCCAGGCATATTTTCTCCAGCCCTTGAAATATTGCCATCTTTACTTCTCTAGAGAAATCCTTCAAGCCTCCAAATTCATGCAGTCAATTCCTTCTCCACCTCTGTAATTTGATCTGAATCGATGGTTTCCTTCATTGGGTGCTTAAGAAACCCAACTCACATTGTAAATTCCTCCATTAATAATGTATTATACAATACAAATATATAATATATAATAATTTATAATTTATAACTTATAATTTTCATAAAATATATAATAATAATATATTATATAATAAAAATATAAAATACAAATATAATTATACACATGTAAATTTATATTTGTACTTCTGGTTTCATATGACCTTGGCTAATTTTCTGACCTACACTTTGAGATTGATGAATTCCTAATCGTTGCCTTTACTTTTCAAATCATATAGTGGTATCATTTATTTTTTATTCTTTTCAAATTATCATAGCCTTTGTGCAAGGGTGATAAGTAATGACTATCAAGCCTATGCATAATGAAAAAAGACTTCAGATCTCGAGCTTGAAACCACTCATTGGTTATTTATCAATTGGTTCAACATTTTCAATCATTTTCCTCTGTGCTGCGCAACAACCCTTGCATTTGGCAAGGACTCCTGCTGCACAACAACGCTTGTCTTGCTCATGAGAATGAGATTCTCCTCAATTAAAGTACTACCGACTGTACACCCATTCACATAAATACATTATTTTTTTCATACAAACAATAATTTAATATATCATTTTATGGTAAAAACACCAGTTAAATCTAAAGATGTAAAAGAGCTGTAAAGAAATAGTTCTGTGAGATGTTTTACAATAGTATAGGAGACAAACTGACATTTGAATTTAACAAAAATATTTGACTAAATAAAGGAGAAATAAAATTAATTCGATTCTAAGCAGTTTTGGAAAAACACAATTAAATCAGAAAATTAATAGGAGATGGAGCAAAAAGTATTTTCTAAGATTCTCAATGATAGCATTTTCTACAATGTTGACAAAATCTCATGGACAAACTCCTCCTGGTTTGCAAGATACACAACTAAATTAGCTTCTTTGGAACTCTATGGGCAAAAATTACTAAAGTGAAGTTATAAAGCTACTCATGCTTTGTAACTCACGCCATTCAATTATAGTTGCAAAAATAATAGCAGAATAAAGCACAAATAACAGAACAGGGCAAATGTAAATTTTTAAAAATCGATCTGTGGCACACCCAATCAGTTTCAAAGAAATGAAAAACTCCCTATAATGGGTTTGTTTGAGAATGTTGTGCAATGTAGTTTTGTTCAAGCCACAGAGTAAGCTATCACTGTTATGAAAAGCAAATGTATTCGACAAGAAACACACTAATCTGCATTCAGATGTTGAAGACATACCTCAAGGCTTGAATATATTCAAGAACAAACATCAGAGCAGCAAGTTTTCCAGGAAAGCAAATCAGCTCTTCCACCTCTTAGCAGGCTGAGGCTCTTTTGACAGATAAAAACAAGCTCACGCCCTTCATTTTCAAGTTTCAACTATTGAATGCATCTGCTCAGAGTCCTCAAATCAATCTTGTCCCTCTGCAACATCTTCACAACATTCCCTTGAACAATCAGCTTGTGCAGAATAGTACATGTAAGAACCTGCATCTGTGGGCACCATGACACAAAACATGCTAATCTTTGGTGGTTTCCATGAATCCTGGAGGAAGTATAGCGCTTGACCCATCCATTAGATCACTTCACAGAACCCACAAAAACAGTTTCTGGGTGGCCTACAAACCCAGTGCAAATTCTTCCAACTATCTCTGGTTCACTATTGTCAGGCTTTCGAAGGACACATACACAACACACTGTGGAGACTGCTTGTCCAGCCACTCCAAACATTCTGCTTCCTCTGTCCAGAAGTTCGCCGTGATTTCTAAATGAACTTCTCCATTGAGATTGGGTGAAGGGATGCAGGGACCAAACTCCTTGGGAAATTAGGCTATCGATTATAGGGGCTTCCAGATAATTGAAAGAATTGAACAATACCCATTTCAGCTCTCTTGTTCTTTCCATGTAACGTTCAATGAAGATGTGCAGAGCAGAGAGGCGGCATAGAGGGAAGGTATTTCACCATCGCAAAGTTAATAAAAGCTACTCTACTGTAAGAGAATTCCATGCCTTCGTGAGATTGAAAGGAATTGTGGGGGTTACCATTTGAAGGGACAACAGAGGAGGAGACGAGACTGGGTAGTAAGTGAGGCCCAGAGAGAAGCCATTGGAATTTCATGGCATTTGGTTGCATCTAATGCAGTGGATGCCATGCAATTTTCTTGAATGACAACAGTAAAAAGAAAAGTTCAGAAAAAATCCATGCAAAGCCAAAAAGAAGCAAGAAAGCTGAAATATCCCTGGGCTGATTCTCTCATTCCTTGCCCCTGCTACCTGCAATTTCTTCCAGTGGGTGTTGTCGAGAAGAAGAAGAATTGATCTTTATTTGCTCCAAAAATAAAACCAAAAAACAATCCTAATTGTTGCTGCAAATGAAGTTCTAGGCGCTTTAACCATCGAATGATATAAAAAAGAAAAGCAGAGCTTTGAAAGCATGAATTGAATGACAGATCAGTGGTGCAACGACTACTTGAGGTGATCGATATTGCTCCTTTTATTTAAATTGTTGTTTTTTTCTTGTGTGCTATTTTACCCATCTAGTTTTTAGACCTAATGGGGAAAATTGCAGACCCATGTCTATTTCTCTTACTATCGGTCCCTTCTATTAATGTGTTTTTAATATAACAAATTAATAAGTAGTAAATTGTTGGACAAATTTTGTTTGCAATATCATTTTAGTAATCTTATTATTATTTATTTTTAAAATTTATTTCAATTTTTAGATTTTTTATTTAATATTGTAGGTCAAATTTATGGTTGTAAAATTGATCTATAGTAGTTTTGTAATTATAGATTAAAATCATAATTTTTTAAACTTTTTATATTTATATTTACATCTTTTCAACCATTGATATTCAATCTAGTGTAGTTTTTTGTGTTGATTCAAGTGTGCTACGTTATTGTATTTACCATTCATTTGCTCATTTGAAATCACTGAGAACATCTTAGGAATCTAACAATAAAGAAATAATCAAAGAACATCAAGAACATCATGCAACATTATTAAAAGATACATCATCTTAGGTCAATTGAATGCTTGATTATTGTCCTTGACCATTATTCTTGTTATAATCACCTCATCTAGGATTTTGACTTAGCTTAACATGATCCTCATGATTAAGTAGATTCCCCAAATGTGTGTAAACCTACCTATTCCTTACTAATATTTACACATCAAAAGATCAAGGTGAAGTGTTTCCAATCAACCACATTTATGTCAATTCATTCTTGTTGATATAGGTTTAAGTCTATGTGTCAATTCACTTTTGTAGGCATGGATCTAAACTAGAGCAACATATAATCAATTTATAAATATTGAAATATATTTTTAATCAATACCTTAAAATTCTAGCATTTAATGGTTAATGAATTCCTAACATCTTAAATATTGCTTTTCCATCTTCAAAATTTAACTAAGTGTTGTATTTTGTTCATTTAAATTTCATATTTATAATTTCATTTTAATAGCTCTTAAATCCTTTATTTAAATAATTTGCTCTAGGTAAATTTAGTGGAACAACACTTATTTTTCATTACAGTTTTTGAGAACCTAAATTTCTTTCTCAATAATATGTTTTTTTCTACTTGATGGCTTTGATCTACTTCAAGTGCAAGTTTGGGTTACCATAAAAAAGTATCGTTCCATAAGAGAACAATAAATGGTACCCTAGTCATCCTTCACAACATAGGTAGGTGATCCTTTAGTGCAATGAACTCTTCATCAATTGTGTCTTTAAACTTTTCCATGGCACTAGATTCAATGCTTACCTTGTGATAGAATTACATGAATTCTTTGATCAACCTTTCTCCTTGGGACTACAAGGTGTAGTTGTACTCACCACTCCTCCTACATAACTTTGTTGAGATCCTCTATCCATTGTTGCTAGGAGGTTTGGGTTAGTGCATTTGAGTCCACTAGGCTCATGAGGTATTCAATGTATATACATAACTCACCCTAATTACTAGAAATTTGGTTTTCCTAATAACATTGTATCTTTTGTACTATATTGATCAACCAAACATATTCTATCCAAATTGGAAGTGCCAACTTCAAAGCCTTACCATCCATAGTCATGGCAACAACTCTATATCATGATTTATACTTACAATAAAATATGGTATTCTCATATTAATGATAGGATCATCCCTACACCTAGACCTAAACATTGAGGACTCATTTATAATGTCCCTTCATACATATCACTTCTTAAGAATTAAAGGCTTTACAATTCATACAACAATAACATAAAGATGTCATTCCCACATTTGAGATTAAGTCTCTAACCTTTTATTAAATTTAAGTTAGTAATTAACTAATGCTTCAAATCAATCCATATATGATAACTTACTCTAACAAATACTTTCCACTCAATTATTACCTTTATGCCAATATCAATGTATGAACACACAAATCTATCTAGTGATTAGTTGATACATGCATCACATTTACACATTGTGATTATCTCATACAAACAAAACATGTACACAATGTGATTATTAAATCATGCATACATTGTATACATTAAATGTGATAACTCGTTGATGCATCAAATATACACATTGCAAATTGATCATGCGTGCATCACATAAACATAGTGTGACTAGCACATGTACCCCATGCAACTAGCTTATGCATACATCACATATACATAATGAGTAGCCCATCCATAGACACACATACAGAATGTGAATAACTCATGCATTATGACATATGCATGGTGTGGCTTACTCATGCATACAACACACATACACAATGTGAAAATCAATATCATTATATGTACACATAGTGACCAACCAACAAAAAGATGTGGTTAGAACCTTACTGCAAGCAACTTCCCCTTTACCTAGTTCTCTAATGCACATAATTCCTTAAATACATCCCAAACAAAAATAATAGTATAAGTTCATCATATGCTACACTTTGGGTTCCATCATTTATACCAGTTCACTACCAACTATGAAGACAAGTGAGCATCCTTACTACTTGTGGTAATCACCAAAAAGGTACAATTGTAACAAAAAAAAATAACACATTTGGCTATTAATAATATTTTCATAGCTTGTTGAACCATGTGAATCAATGGATCTTAATAGATATTACCTCCATGTTCCTAGTGAATGTTAGTCCCACTTAGTATGAGGTAGCTCTTGCCATCTATCACCTACATGGTACTAGTGAAAGCTAGTTAAGCCATGTCATACCATAGGTGAATCTTAGCATTCATCATCTACATTCCATTAGTGATAGTTAAACTCTAAGGTATGAAAATTACTCCTAACATATTTCACCTACACAATATTAGTGATATTCAATAAAACCCCTTGTGTAACATGCATATCTCCTAGAATATTACATCTCTAGAATATTGGTGAACGACATCTAATCCTTAATATATTGTGAATAAATATATAGCAGCATTCACCTACATAGTATTGGTGATAGCCAACTACCCATGTACCTATATCAAACTTGACTCTAACATGTGGGTCCATCTTATAATCAAGCTAGAAATAATACTAGGAGGGAGGAATTATTTATTTAAGTATTAACCCCAAACCTTGGATTTATTCCCTAAAAATTTCACTACCAATTTAGGTTCATGACATCTTTCACCCAAGGATTATTTACATACCCACTTCCAAATTGTATCAAAGTCACATGTAGTTCTCATTTTGATCTCTCAAGGATCAAACACATAGAATTCCTAAATCTAAGCTTTGATAACCACTCAAGAATTTTTTTCATAGAAGTGAGATACTACATGGGGAAGACCATAGAAGCGATTAAAACCATCTAGTGCAAAAAATCACCATTTACCAATGGTCAATCCAAAATATTCATTGTTCCTAAAGTTTATTAATTAATAATAAAACTCAAAATTCCTAAATTATTATTTCATATCTCAACAAGGTTCCTTTAAATGATTCCCAACAAATAAATGATTCTTACCAATATTAAAAAAATCCAAGCATGTTACTAGTTTAGCAAGCATATCCTAAAGCATTTTCTTCCAAGGGCATCAAGATCTCAAATTAAACCTCACCTTGTTATAATTCATAACTCAACATGAACCTCCTAGAGTCCCTTACAAAATAATTTCATTAAGACATAGGCTAGGTTGGTTACTTATAAATAATAAACAACCAAATTATGATCATTTCATAAAACTCATAATGCTCAAAATTCTGTTTAAAGTAATCACCAGTTCAAGTCACCACACATACCCATTAGGATAAATAGAGTTTCATACTAGATCTCTTTAAACCCATTCAAATTTCTTGCTTGGTATGGAATGTTCCATTTATTTATGTCAAAATTTATGATAATTTTATATCACCCCATGCTATGTATAGGATTGTATACATATAGATATCTCAACTAACACTAACACCTACTTTATATGAAAGTCTTATTATAAAAAAATTGGTTTCATTGTCCCACCTAATTTTATACAAACAACTATTAACCTTATAAAAATCAAATCCATACACAAAAATCATGCATATATTAATCAATATAATATAGGCATGGTCATATCAAAGCACAAGGAAAAATGAAAAGTTCAATATATTGTCATAATACAAAAATTATGCAAGCATAATTTTATGTCTCCAAGTGGAGTTCTAACATAATATGATCTAATGGTATCAAGTATCATAATCATATTATATTATATATCTTTCTTGACAAAGAACATCATGCATCAAGAAGGGAACATAAGAATCATCTAAGGTTCAAGGGACATACAATAATACTTATAAAATTTCTTTACACATTATTGATACTTAATTCATACTCAAGATAGTGGGCAACACTATATCCATTAGATCACCATATGAAGATATATGCCCAATAATTTTACTAATAATAATATTATTAATTTTTTAATTTTATTTCCCTACAGTGAAACCAAATTATTATGTTTGTATGATTCATCATCTAGATTATATTTCCACTTGGTAATTATAATAAATGTGACCTTAATGGTTAGTACTTAGCAGTGATTCTATAAAGCAATGATATATTTATAAATCAAAACATACAATCATATTATTACAATTGAGCCCAACTCTTCATGTGCATGGTCATAGTAGAATACTATATAGGGATAAAGTTAGTGAAGTCTAGTATAAAGAGAATCCCAATTCAATTATGTACCCTAAATACATATAACTGGTCCATTTCACCAAAACCAACCTTGGCCAAGGTTTAGTGAATAAGACATAGTGATTGCATATTTAATACAATAAATTTTTTAGAATGACATAATTTTATTTTATATGTTTAACTCCTATTTTGAAACATCTCACCTACACATGTAACTACATTACATTTATACAATATAATACAATCACAACTCACCAAATACCTAGAGTTCTTAAAAAATATTATCTCTTAATCTCAACTTCTTAACTCTCTATGAATATATCAAGGATGATAGTAAGGCTATCAAGTTATAGTTTAATGTCATGATCTTGATATAATGTATGAATTTAAATATTCTACTAGTTATTCAACCAATATTCATAAAATTGATGATCAAATCCGTACTTAATGTCATCGAAAATATGCACATTTATTTTCTTTCATTGTAGTAATAGAGCACCTAGAATAAACATAATTAGTAATTCTAATTTACAACCATAGTATAATACATCTCTCCAATAATTTGTATCCTCAAGATAAAAAATTATGGTATACTAACATCTCTCCATTTTAAATAATAAATATAACATATTCAAATACAATTATGACAAAGATCTACTCATAATTCTAGTGAAATTCATACAAATATTGCATACATTCATACAACCAAATTCAATGAGTGCCAACTCAATAAAACCATCCATAATAGTCACAACCTAAAATATCGGTTACACAAAATAAAGAGATACCATGAACATGTAAGACGTTGAAAGGAGATCTAACCTAAATGAATTAAACTAGATCAATTCTCTTTCACCATAAACATTAGGGAGCCAAAATTAACCAAGTAGTACTATTTGGTTGTTGTCGTCAAAGGGGAGTGGAATAGGTTGGTTAGGGTTTGGTCCCTTTTTGTGTGTGTTGTGAATAATATGATTATTTATATTAAACTAGGTGAATTAGGATCAAATGAGCTAAGTGTAACAGAATCTAGAAATTAACTAGAATAAAATGAAAGAAATAGAAAGTGAATATGGTGAAGAGATATAGAGAGGGTCCTGAAATTGAAATCTGGAGAAGAATTGACAAGATAGGGGAATTGGGTGCCCTAGTCTAGAAGTACTAAAATATAGGGTTTAAGGGCTTGCACAGGTGTACCAGTGTCTAAAGGTATCTAACAATAGAAATAAAAATTAAAATCTTGATAGAGCATAGGTAATTAATGTGCCCTAATTTTTTGATGATGAGTCCTTGAAACATGCATTAGGGTTTAGGAGCCTTTATATGTTAAACCCACTTCAATTAGTAGAAAACTTGTAAGCCTACAAAATAGACAAAAAAATAAAGGTTGTGTTGTATACGGGCTTGCTTTGGTCAAAACCTGCATTAGTTTTATATCCTCCACAATGACTATGATGATAGATGATAAAGAGTGTGTTCTCTTAAGGGATTAGAGGAAATATAAATGACAAATGATAATGAAAACATAAAAGGGGTGTCTTACCACTCATATCTGAAGATCTTGCTTTATTGATGTAGTTGTATCAATCTCATACAAGGAGGATGGAGTATCCTTAAGATCCCACATCTATTAGTGCATATTATAATGATAATAAATAAGAAGCATCTTACAATACATGAATATGAAATTTTATTTAGGTTGCAAACTATAATTTACTATAATTATGTTACATATCTTATACTTTTCTTGCTTTTGATGTTGCATTAATTACTTTAGAGTTGCTAGTGAGAGATTAATATTGATTAGAATTGATTAGAGGTTAAAAATGAGGGAAGAAATTATATATGTATATACCCCTCTAAGAAGTAAGGATGAATAATCCCTCAAAATAAGGTGATGGAGGACTTCAAAAGCTTCAAAATAGATAATAAATTTGATTTCCCCTTCAACAATAGAAACTTCACTTGGTCGAATAAGAGGAAATATTTCTCCCATATTGTAGAGAGATTGGATAGGTTTCTCATCTCTCAAAACTAGCTCACATATAGTTACAAATCTTGTTGTTCTATTCTCTATTTGTCTAGATCTAATTACTTCCTAATTTAGTTATATTTATTTGAAGAAAAATCCCCTAAGAAAATATCCTTCAAGTTTATAGAAATGTGGCTTATGGATAAATGTTTCTTAAGAATTATAAGGGAATGGTGGAGTACAACTCCTTATGTCAAAGGTTCCAAGATGTTCTAGCTCTATACAAAGCTAAAGTATCTAAAATCTCAAATAAAAAATAAAAAAGGTGACCACTTAAAAAGCATCTATGCTAAGAAATTAAGGATCTAACAAGAACTTTTTGACCTAAATAAAAATATAATAAAGGGGTGGATTTCCCCTTTTTCCTGGGAGAAACTACCTAAAGGTGTTCTTGAAGAAATTATAGTGAGAGAATAAACACTAGAGGTGGAAGTTAAGAGAATCTTGGCTAAATAGGGGAGATTAAACCATTAAATTATTTCATTCTTTCACTAAAATGAGAAGGATTTCAAATTAGATCACCTCAATAAAAAATGGATGGCTAGGAAGAAATTACCCTAGAGAATATCAAAAGGTCCAAGCTATTGTTTTCTTTGAATCCCTCCTAAATAAATATTCTCATATCACTCTTGCTCATTTTGAAAATATCTTGAATTGTATCCTAGTTATAGCAATAAAAAAACATAATAAGATGCTCCTTGTGGGATTCTCTTTGGAGGAATTTAAAAACTTTATATTTTCACTCCCAAGAGATAAGGCACCAAGGCTTGAGGGTTTCTTGACCTTTTTTAATATTTTATAGTATTTTGTTGGTTGAGATATTTGGATATCCCTCAAAGAGGCAAGGAAACATAAAAGTATCCTCAAAGAGTTGAATGCTACCTTCATAGCTTTTATTCTCAAGTTGTTCAACACTTCCTCTTTTACAAAATTTAAAGCAATCTCTCCATGTAGCTCAAATTAAAAAATATTTTCCAAATCAATCAATTTAAGGCATGGGACTCTTATAAATCTTATACTTTCTAAGGAACAAGGTGCTTTTGTACCATGCAAGGAAATATCAAAAGGGGTCTTTATTTCTTACAAAACCCTTCACTCAATCCATGAAATGAAGATCCATACAATGAAATTAAAATTCATATGGAAAAAGATTATGACAAGGTAAGTTGGAAGTTCCTCATTCCAGTTCTTGAGATGTTTGTTTTTTCCCCTAGCTAGTGTTAGTGGGTTCTATTCTATATCTCAAGTTCTAGATTATCATTTATCCTCAATGGTAGTTCAATGGGATTATTCAAATCCAATAGTAGTTTGAGACAAGGATATCCCATGTCAACCTTCTTCTTCATCCTCATGGTAGAAGCAATGATAAGATCAATTAAGGTGGAGAACCTTCAATAGAAATAAAAAAGAACAATTTTAGCCTAATCCCTAGCCATGATTACCTGTTTTCTCTTTATAGATGCCACTCTTATATTCATAATATTTTGGCTTTGAACTTGGACTTGGGAGCCAAACTTTCCTATAATACATATTAAAAAGAAGAATCTAGATGGTGTGTAATAATGCAAGAAAAGTATTTGGACAAATACGAAAAGGAACTTATCTTCACTATTTCTAACCCCCCTTTGGACTCTAAAATGTTGAACATTATTGTCAATAGTCATGATCTCATTATTCCTCACTTCTATTGGGATATCCACAATGGAGAAAATAAAAATTTATCATAAGATTAGTGGAATAGGTATGCTCATCTATACTCATCTAAATAGGAACACTAAGTTTCAACCATTAAGTTCCTCTTTGAAAAATCATCTTGGGATCAAAATTTAAAGACTATGAAAATCAAGTGGAAAAATGGTATTCCTTTGGCAAGTTAGATTTTTTTTTACTTACCTGATTATCCTAGAAGACTAGAAGTTCAACCTAGAAAATATTCTAATATCAAGGAAAATTTCAAGTTATGAGGAAGAGGAAGAGTTACTTTGGTAGGAACCATCTAGTAGATCTTATATAGTTTGTGTAGGTTTCAAATTTATTTTACAATATAATAGTGAGGATGACTAGATAAATTATATTTGTTGGGACAAAGATATTCTTCCCAAATTAAGGGTCTTCTCTTGGCTAGCTCTTCATAAAAAAATTCTCACTAGCAATCACCTACAAAAATTGTACATCCCCCAAGCTTTCAATTATGTTTTATGTGGTTTCAATTTGAAATACCTAGACCATCTTATCCTCAATTGTGCCTTTAGCTACCATCACTTGTAATGACTATGTAAAAAATTAAAATGGAAAGGATTCTTTCCCAACTCAACAAAACTATCTCTTCTAGAGTTAGACAAAAATTCATCAACAATCCACTTATGCAAGTCTTTGGATAGCCCCCATCTAAATTAATTTGTATGCTATGCAAGGAAAGGAAATTTAGAATATTTGGAAAAAAAAATCCTCTCAAAATGCCTTTGCTTAATGTTTTCATCCATCAAAGGATCTACACCTAGCAATTTTCATAAATTGGGATAATAGATTCCTAAAAAGTTGGTACCTCATTCTACCACCCAACCAAGGGATTGTCCCATATTTCCATAGTTAAATCCATCTATTACTTTAAAATTTGAGAATCTCCTTGTAAGAATTTTTTAAATATTAAATTTGATGGGGCATCTAGAGGGAATTTGAGGCCTTTAGGTGGTGGCATTGTCTTCAAAAATAGTGATGAATTGATTCAACTAGCAATGCCAAATTTTTTTTAGGACGACTCTAATAATGAAGCAAAGGCATAAGCATTGCTTATTGGTTTTCAAATTTCTAGAAGAGATGGATTACAATAAATTCACATATATCCTACTAGAAATGATAGTGGATCCAACTTTCATGGTGTTAGCAAATGAATTGGCTCACGGTAAATATGCTCAAAATAAATAACTCTTAGCCTAGTTTAGCACTAGTATTAGCTTGCTAATAGCTTTGAAAAGACCACAATTGCATTTGTGGCTTTTCTTTGAATTTTGGAGGTACAACTCCCTTGAATGAGATGCAATGAATCTAACTAAACTAAATAAACATGGGTATGCTTTTAACCAGAAATTAGGAAAGGTAACAAATGCTAGTTCATAAATATGATACTAATGTGAATGTGTAAACAACATCCATAAATAATCAACACAAAGATTGAAAAGATCTATGACTATCTAATGAAGGAAATAAAATCATACTACTCTATCACACGCGTAACAAAAAGATTAGTGTACTAAGCATCTCATTAAATTCACAACTCAAAGATTATGAACTCTTACAACATGAAATAAATGATCAAATCCCTCTCAAAAACACCACAAAGTGTATATTCAAAGATCCCCTATCTTCTCCATTTTCAAATATATAGCAAACCAACTCCACCAAACATTTGCTAAAGTCATTACTAAATTTGGCAGTCTTCTTGAAAACTATTGAAGATCAATCAAAATAATTAACCTAGAAAATGAAAGGGAATCAGGCAAGAAAACCAATCTTTATCTCACCAACTTCCACTGAATAACCTTTCACATAATCAAATAATTAATGCACTTCAAGGAGACACCATACGATAGCACGTGTATATGATCCGATTGGAAATGTAATTTAAATTTGGTTCAAATCAACCATTAATTTGAATTGAGTTTCCATCTCATCAATCCTTAGGAGAAATTTCCAATGTCTGACCAACCTTCTATAAATTCAGCTAGTGTCACCACTCTTCATCATTCAGAAGCATCCTTCATGGTGAGCACTCAAAGTGATAGTGATTTTTCAAATGATTTCATTGTCATGGAGGAGATTGAATGCAACTCATTGTTGAAGCATCTATCAAATCAATTGAAGGAGGTCTTCATGATACAAAGCAAGGTGGAAGAAGAGGTGCTTCACAGTATCTTGGGTGAAGCATTTCTGGTCTAGGAACATGTACATAATACTACCATGCTAGAGCATTTCATGTACATGGTCATCAAGACCTCTGGCCACTGTGACTGAGGTGTAAGAGTGTTAGAATGTCTAGTGAGGTCTAAATTTCACCATCGTGTGAATGTAGCTATTGCTAGGCTTAGTCACTATCGTCAAAGTGGACTGGTAGGCGACACCATTTGTATTGCGTTGACGCTTTAGAATGAGACAGTGGAGGAGGAAGTTGCTCTTCTTAGTGTGGGAATCATGAGGAATGATATGGGGCTCTTTGCCTAATTCTTGCAATCACATGATAATTTTCTATCCCCTACTCAGGTTGAATACCTCTAGATTGTGATTGAGGGCATCCAATTATTGATGTTTTCCCTGTGTGTTTGAAAAAAATGTCCTCTTTTGTCTTCTGTCATCGATATGAACTTTTGTAGTCAAGTCAAGCAATTTTTTTAGTGTCGATGTAATGTAAACACATACAAACATATATATAATAAATATCATTTTAATATATTTGTGCTCTTGTATGCATGGATTTGTTTACTCTTGTTCATATCATATTTGAAAATGTTGGTTTCTTTTTCTGCATAATGCATTGGTTTTATGAATCAACTCATGGTAATTATATTAATTATTGAAAAGCTCTTTGGGCGGCAAAGTAGGTAGTTCATATAACCTAGTAAATCATCATCTAGGTTCCAAACAATTAAAAGAATACCGCCCACACACATAACTTGTGAGGTAAGCTACTGGGTGACTTCTGACATATGACAACTCATCATGTAGGTTATTCACATACATATCACCCCTTTTTAAGGACATGGTGGGTTAGGATAAAGTCATAAAACACCACCTAGTTTAAGAAATAACTATACAAGCAATAAAGTAGGTAGTTTGTATAACCTATAAAAACCTTGCTTGAGTTTGAGATGTACAACAAAACACCACTTGAACACAAATTTAAATAAAATGACTAAGACACATAAGGAAAGATAGTTGAAAAAGGGGAGGGTCATGTTTATGAGTAACAGTGGCTCTGATTGGGGACAAGGACTATAAAGGACACATATAACCCAACATGTGTGATCAGTCTTTTCCATTGGGCACAGAGTTGAAAGGAGAATGATACCAAAACCAAACAATAGACCAAAAATCATCAAACCAAAATTGGCTATTTACAAGGCAGGGAAAACCTGTTGGAGGGAAAATGAAAAGAAAACTCATATGAACCCACAAACTGGATGAGAGAAGAATGGTCGGTTACTAAAAAGGCCCACCTTGGTATAAAGCCTTTGAAGCAAGTCAAAGAATAAGAATACCCCAACATAAATGTAGGGAACTTCACAACTGCTACCAAACAATCCTCTGAAAACCCATTTCTCATAAAAAATTTCATCTTGTTTCCATTTTGCCAGTACTAGACCATCCTTTATTGACCACTTTCCACAGTCGAGGCTCAACATTCTAGGTATATCTAATTCTGATACAAAATTATGAGTTCTAAATTGTTCCCCAACACTACATCTCCCAACCATTCCTCCTTTTGAAAAGTCATCATCGAAAACAAAATTCTCCTTAACTTCATCACACCTTTCCTTTATCAAGTTATTTTCATGAGAAATGATTATCTTTGTAAACTAAGAAAAAATAGAAATTGATTCACTTCTAACCTCTAACTGTGTATCCATCTAGAAATTCTCACCTTCCTTCAATAAGGGACTAGAAGGGACTAGCAGTTTCCCCAACATTTCCTGGATTGTGACCATTTTCAACCATTGATATACAATACTCATCCTTAGACATAGATTGATCAACAATTAAATTTATAAAGAGAGGATTATCATATATTTCAAGTTAATCAAAAATGAAAAGAGGGTTAGGATTAATTGACCATTTCATCTTTTCTTGGGAAGTACCAAATGTGAGACGTTCATTCTCATCTTCCACCTCTTTGAAGGAGAAAAATTCATATTTAGAGACGAAAAGGGAATTTGACACCAGATCCTTCAAATCGGCCTCGAAAGAGAAAGACTTATTCTTGAAGTGAAAGGGAAAGCTCCTCGGCATTTTCTTTTGCAGCGTATCATCTTCATCATCACTAAATAAACTAAGATCACTTTCAACCTCAAATGAGGTATATAAACTAAAGGCCTGATCATTGCAATGTTGATCTAGTTCTTCATTAAACTGTTGCATGTTATAAAAAATTGTCATATTAATATCTTCAGCGATCAGGCGAGGAGATTTAATCTCTTCATGAAATTTAATCAGGACTTCATGGGATAGCTTGCAACTGACTTTAGGCTTCACACTGTCACTTGGTTTCCACTTTCCCACAACTATAAAATCATCCTCAATACTTATTACTTCTAGTTGGGCTCTTTCAATTCCTTGAATTTTATCTCTTTTGAGGATCAGTTGAATATTAGGATCCAAAGCAAAAATAAATATGTGAAATTGGATCTCCTCATTGGGCCTTTCTATAATAGGAATTCATTGAATCAACTAATTGAAACATTGTACGGAATTCCACATTGTTTATGCCTTATCCTTCATGATTTGAAAAAAAGGTCGCAGGCTGGCCGCAATGTTGACTAGAATTTTATAACATTGGAGAAACTTTTTTAAGGATATTCCATCCCATGATGCTTCCTTTCTCAATTCCCTTGTACCATTATTTTGCTTTCTCAATTAAACTATCAATAAAGATTCTCACAAAACATCTTCTTCCTGAATTCCCAAAACTTTGCTTATTGCAATCATAGCCAAGATGTACATTCTTTAGTGTCTTGTGTTTCTTGACTAAAAAAATTAGGAAATTGTTTTCGGGAACCACTGGGTAAGTCATGATATTGTGACAAGGCAAGAGGGCCAATGTGATTGCACCAAAGATTCAAGGCCATGGATGATCAAAGTCACCAACTCACAAGGGAGTAAAAGAAAAATGGAAAAGAAAAATTTTCAGTTAATTCCTGGGTGGTGGACGAGCAGGAGGTGGATTTTGAGGTTGATGAAGGGCAGATTATGTGGATGATGGAACAACTGATTAGGTTGATGATTGAGATGATGAGGAGGGTTGTTGTAGTACAAAAATACCAACCTCAGAGGGCATTCAATTACAAGTGTAGGTGGGTGCTAGGCCAACTCTTCCTCCTCTTCCAAGGAAAGATTTTCTCGCATATAATGTGTTGCATTCCTCCTATATCTCCAGGTGAGCATATTTAATTGTGAATTGATGTCTTCTTGTTCTACTCCTACCCAATCTAAATCTGGCTGCAAAACATGAAACACATCATTATGAGGAAGTACCATCTTTGTGCATAACACGACGAATGTTGTCAAATGTTTTCAATCAATTCAATTTCCCCAGCAGAGTTGCCAAAAATCTATTAGTGAATGAATTGGCTCACAATAAATATGCTCAAAATAAATAACTCTCGACCTTGTTTAGCACTGGTATCAACCCACTAATAGCTCTAAAAAGACCACAATTTCATTTTTGGCTTTTCTCTGAATTTTAGAGATACAACTCCCTCAAATGATATGCAATGAATCTAACTAAACTAAATAAACATGGGTATGATTTTAACCAAAAAGCAGGAAAGGTAATAGATGCTAGTTGATAAATATGAGACTAACATGAATGTGTAAACAATAGCCATAAAAAATAGGAGCTTTTCTAAGGTGGTTGTGATGGAATCACAGGGTCTTGGGGCATCCTCTCCATATGTATCAAAAGCTAGGGTTGTTGACACTAAGAAAGATTATCATGTTGAAACCCAATTGAGCATGTGAATGGGTCTCAGGCTGCCATTACTGGTAGCCTTTCTGATAAGACATTGCCTGCTGGAAGACAAACTGATGAAATCTCTATGACAGTGGCTACAAGAAATTTTCTTCAAGATTGTAGTATGCAGGCGTTGCATGCTAAGGTTGCACAATTGGAAGAAGGCTAGATAACGGTAAAGGGAAAGAAAGAAAAATTGTCTAAGCCTTCTTTTGACATGACTCTCTGCTCCCACAAGAGTAGTTCTAAATGTAAATCTTGAAGTGTCTTGTTTGGGGGCATTTTTTTGGGATGGTTGTAGGATGTTCTTTTTGCAGCTCTATCTTTGGTTGTAAAGGTTTTCGGGTCCCTTCAAAACCTACTTTTCATCTAATCAAAAACAATAGCCATAAACAATCAACAAAAATATTGAAAAGATCTATGACTATCTAATGAAGGAAATAAAATCATACTTTAATAAATGGACACTATAAAACTTATCTCACAAAGAAGACATAACTCTATCACATGTGTAACACAAAGATCAATGTACTAAGCATCTCATTAAATTCACAACTCAAAGATTATGAACTATTACAACATGAAATAAATGATCAAATCCCTCTCGAAAACACCACAAAGTGTATATCCAAAGAGCCCCTATCTCCTCCATTTTCAAATATATAGCAAACCAACTCCACCAAATGGTTGCTAAAGTTGTTACTAAATTTTTTGGTCTTCTTGTTTCTCCATTGTCTTCTTGAAAATTGCTGAAGATAAATCAAAATAATTAATCTAGTAAATGAAAGGGCATCAGGCAAGAAAACCAATTTTTATCTCACCAACAACCGCTAAATAACCTTTCACACAATTAAATAGTTAATGTAGCTTCAAGGAGACACCATACGATATCATGTGTATACAACCCAATCGGCAATGTAATTTAAAAATGGTTCAAATCAGCCATTAATTCGAACTAAGTTGCCCAATTCCTACAATCACATGATAATCTACTATCCCTTGCTCAGGTTGAATGCCTCCAGGTTGTGATTGAGGGCATCTGAGTCCTAATGTTTTCCCTGTGTCTGAACAAAAATGTCTTCTTTTATCTTTTGTCATCGATATGAACTTTTATAGCCAAGTCAAGCAATTTTGTAGTGTCGATGCAATGTAAACACGTACAAACTATATATAATAAATATCATTTTAATATCTTTGTGCACTTGTATACATGGATTTTTTTACTCTTGGTCATATCATATCTGAAAATGTTGGTTTCTTTTTCTATATAATGCATTGGTTTTATGAATGAACTCATGGTCATTATATTAATTACTGAAAAGCTCTCTGGGGGGAAAAAAGGTAGTTCATATGACCTAGTAAAACACCGCCTAGTTAAAGAAATAATGATACAAGTGGTAAAGCGGGTAGTTTGTATAACCTATAAAAACCCTGCCTAAGTTCAAGACGTACAACAAAACACCGCTTGAACATGAATTTAAATAAAATGACTAGGGCACATAAGGCAAGATAGTTGAAAAAGGGGAGGGTCATGTTTATGAGTAACACATGGAACCTATGGATATCAACCCCTATTGTATAGACAATGTGACTCATGGAGGATGGTCTTAGCCTTCCAGGCTACCTTCTTCCTCCTCTCAAAGCAATCATAATGGAGGAGCATTATGATGTTCTTAGCTATCCTAACACTAACAGTTTCACTCTCTTGAATTGGCTATCTATTGTGTCCATTCTTAGCAACCCCCAAATAACCCTCCTAAAGAATAAGGTGTTGTTACTTTCTAGGAACCAATCAATGATCTTATGCTCAAAATGTTTTGGGAAATCTTGATGATAAGGACCTCCCCCCTTCGAATTTTATTTTAGTTGCTTAAACTTCATTGGGATTGACCCTATTTGTATTTATTTGTCTTTGTTATAGATTTAGTCTCGTTAGACTTTGTGAGTGTGATCCTCTATTGTCTTCCCTTTTTGCAAATATTATACTATTATCTTTTATTAAATATATTTAAATAAAAATAATTGAAATGAAATTATATTATGGCGATTGTATGCTTTTCATAATGATCTAAAACAAAAAAATCCCAACATATAGAAATTGAACATTTTATGGTTGATTTGGTTGTTGATTGGTTCTTTTTGGTAGCAATTTAGTAAATATATTGAAAATTTTATTTATCGACATTTCAAAACATGACCAAGATATAGTTTCTCTCATACCACATCTCAAAGAGGGCAAAGCCATTTTTAGGGTGATTGAACAAGTTTTTGGCTCAATTTTAATGTTCAGTGTTTCTAGATGGGTAGACTATTGAGCACCATCAAAATGTGAAATTTTATCAATTCTAGTGATTTTACAAGTGTTCATATACCATGATTGGTATTGAGTTCTAGTTTCATGGCCATTAGGTGTCTTTTTACGCCAAAAAAAATGTAAGTGCTTAAGGATTGGCCCAAGTTACAAAGGAGATCCTAGAAACAAATTTTATATTCAAATTTTAGTGATAGAATAAGGATATACATCAATTATTAATACCCTTTGCAGTTTTTCATGGCCCCCAAACTTTATATGCATCTTTAATGTTGATCTTGTCATTTCACTTGCAATGAATTTAAATTACCAATTTTAAAATTTCCAAAATTGGGACCTACTTAAATAATTTTCTAAGGTTTTATTTGGTGGGGGAAGCAAAAATATTTGTTTGAAAACCTTGAATATTATCTCCCTATAAAGCAAGTGAATATGCATTTGAAAAAACTATAAAGTCATTTTAAAAGGTCAAATTAAAAAGGTATGTATGGCTTAGTGCAACAATGTAGTTTAAAAGCCTTCCAATGCCCCCAAACTTGTGTTGAGATTTAAACCTATGCTAGAGTTTTTGGAGAAGGATTTAGAGGTTTATACCATGTGTACTTTGAAATTTGGAAACCATATTATTTGTAGACCAATGTGATGTATCATATATATTATCTATATTTTTGAAAGGTTAAAGAATCATCAATAGAGACCAAGTCAATGAAACATAAATTTGATTAATTCTTCTAAAGCTATCTGCTTGCTTCCTCATATACATAAAAGATATTTTTGTGCCACTTGTCTTATGATGATTAACTTGTTTCTCCCTGTCTTATGATGATTAACTTGTTTCACCCTAGACATGTTCTATTTTTTTAATGAACTCTTCTCTTGTCTTCTATAAAAGGTAGTGAGCTACTTAGTTTTAGGGGTAAAAAATTATTGACAAAATAGAGCTTATATTGGATATATACCAATTTCGTTTCTATTTCATGTTTTTTATTTAATTTTAGTAAATAATTGTACATACTGTGAGGGTTGGTAATATTGAAGGAATTGAAGTTTATTTCTAATTTTACATATTGTGTGAGTTGTTGAGTTTATTAAAATTTCATGTTATTTAACAAGAGAAATCTTTAGAACATCAGTAGGCCACCATGTTAAAACAATAATTGAGCAACGAACCTTGAGTGAGCCTATAAAGTCAAGACCTAACATTCTCAAGCCATGGGATAACTAAATCCTTAATTGAATTTAGTGATTCTTTCAAGATAAGATAGGGTTTTTTGTCCATATAATAAAATATATATGTATTTGGTGCATGTATACTATCCACATCAATAGAAGTGGCATTAGATAGAGGGCCTTGTGAGTATATTTTATCAAGAGATGGTAGATATCATGCAAAAATTAACATAGTAAAAGGAGATTAAAACTCTCAAAGACTTAAAATTCATGAAATGATTAAAAATTTAAGACAAATTGTAATGCCCCGTCTTAATAACCTAAGAATGTTGCAAATGTGTTATAAAAGTGTAATAATTTTATTTTTTTTAAGTATTAATACTAAGTTAATTAATTGCATACATTCTTAGGTTAAGCGACGTTACACTACTTTGAGTTTTCCATAAGTGACTTAAGTATTTCACATTGCACATTTAATTAATAACATAAAGATAAACATTGCATAATAATAAATTTTCCATTCATGTTAACATAATAAATTACAAACATGTTTTTTTCCATACATTGCATTTGATATAATATTACAATACTCATCCAACTTGATGAGGTAGTTCAAATAATAGTTACAATTACAATTACATTGTTCACCTCTTGTACATTTGAGGGATGTTTTCAAATACAAGTTTACAATATACATTGTTGAAATAAACATAAGATCCAAGTGCGAGCTCTCCATCCATGAAGCTCTAGATGCCATGATCAAACTGGGGACCCAACGGAGTAAGGTGCACGTTCCACCCAACCATGTGGTACCTGTAGGTCCACCCCTCGTGCTAGGAGATAGTAATAAGGTTACCTAGACCTAATCTACTAACCCTAGACACTAGTACACAACAGACTATTGGTTACATTGCTTCCAGATTCTTGACAATTGAATTTACTACAAATACAAGGTTAACTGTTATTCTAGGTGGAGTGTCATCACAACGATACAAAGGTTACCCTGGTGTTTCTTCCTAGGTTCCAGCCCCCAATCCTTGGGTTACCCTGGTAACCTCTTACGAAACCCGACCCCTATTGCATTCTATTGTGGAATCAAATGTCTTTTGAAGTAACAAGACACCAATTTTCCATTCCAGGCCTTCTCATCTTATACTCATGACTGAAGAAGCTCAAGAGTCATAAGAGAGGCATAAGCATCTTGTTAAGTGTTTTAGATCTAACTACTGTGTCATTTAATTATCACTGAGTTACTAACTACTTGTAAGTTACCCTAACACCACTTTGTGTGTCGGCCCTTACAAATAGCCACTCCCCTAAACATAACACAGGAATATATGTTTTTCCTTCTAGGGTTTACAAAGTGTGCATATATCCAAATCACTATAAAAGACCAAACATGATTAAAACGAACATCAATCAATGATCATAACACAGGTGTTGAACACCAAGCAAAGCCATGTACACATCCCTAGATTACGCAAGAAATTTAAACTTAACAAGCATAATCCCCATTTAACAATTGATCTGGAAGACTTGTACAACTGAGACACTTCCCGATTACCCCAATGAAATAACACAATTTAACGCAATTCAAGAAAAGAGAATAGACACCTACTATTTGGATATGTGAAATCCAATCATTCATTAAATTGAGAAATTAACCTTCCAAGACTTATTCCATTTTCCGTGCATTACAAATATCAAATCTCCAATTAACCCAATTTCATAACTTTAAATTTTATAACCCACAATAACAGTTTATTCTTAAAATAAATATCTCAATCATTTAAATATCTAATTCTAGATATTTTATAATTTAATTCTTCTAAACTATCATTTTAACATATTATATATATATGTATATATATATATTCATGAAAATACACATTTAATAAAATATGATTCCATATTCTATATATATATATATATATTTAATTACAAAATATGTGAATCATATAAATAATCAAAGTTAAAAACTTAATACATAAATTTCTGCGTTTTACAGTGAAAGGAACTATGTTTTTAAAAGAATTTATTTAAAACCTAAATATTGCCAAAGGCAGGGGCCACAAACAGGGTTTGACCCCCGCGGGCTTTCCCGTGGGATGGACGTAGCCCTCCCAGGGCTACGCCCACCACTATGTATTGTGGGGAGGGTTTCGGCCCTCCCCTATTTATTTTATTTTATTTTATTTTATTTTTAAACATTCAAAACAAATTTTTTTAAAGGAAAATTATCGGCGATTATAAAATCGCGTCCGACTTCTCAAACGAATTCGTTCCACACGAATTTTAAGACAGCAGGGTTTTAAAATCAATTTTTTTTAATTGATAAATATATATACATTTATATATAAATGTGTATATTTATATATAAATATATATATTATTTTCATTAACAGAAAAATCTCTGTGTCTGATCAATTTTTTTTAAAACAGGAAATGAAAAGACATGTTTCATTCTAAGCAAATGATTTCCAAAATCATATATATATAAAATAAATAACAGAAGTTTCCAATAGATTAATTCTCCAATTCAAACAGACAAATTTTCTCATGAATCCCTCTATGAATTTTGTAAATTCATCTGTAGGTTTTTTTTAACATTTTCACAGAGATTCAAGAAAGTTCTAACAGCAGAATATTTTCTTCTTTTCTCTTCAATAATAAATTTCATAAATCTTTCCTACTATAAAATCTTACAAATATTCCCGAGAAATCAAACACAGGAAAAACTAAACTACCATTTTCTCAA
>VDFB02000017.1:430346045-430409456 GCA_007258455.2 Sequoia sempervirens
TTGCTCTCTCTCTCTCTCACCCTCCTACCTCCCCTCTCCCCTCTCTCTCCCTCTCACTCTCTCTAAAAATGGATATCTATTATTGAGATTTTTTCTTTTAATTTAGTATTATATTAGATGTTATTTTACATATGATATTTATATACTATATAATACAATTTATATAATATATAATTCATATATAGTAATATTATTATATTATATAAATAATAATATGTTTGAATGTAATTAATTTTTTAATCAATGATATATTATTATAATATCTAATAATTTATATAATTTAAAATATTATTAATATATATATATATAATAGAAATAAAAATAAAAATATATAAATATACATAAAATAATAATATTATACTATATACAATAGAAATAAAAATAAAAATAAAAATATATAAATATACTTACAAATACAAATATATAATATAATTTATATTTTATAACATATAATTTACATAAAATATATAATAAAATATTATATAATAAAATAAAAATACAAATATATAATTATACACAAATTTATATTTGTTTCTAACTTGTTCAAGACCTAGACTTTGAGATTGAGGAGGAAGGCAGAGGATAAACTGGATAAAAAATTGTGTCCTGAAATGATCACAGTATAAAAAGTGTGAGAACCAGCTACACCCATAAAACATGCTCCCAGAAACCATTATAACTCTTGATCTACCACCTACAATATACAGAATTCAGATTGCTAAGGACCATGCAAAAATAAGGCTTACTAGATAAATAGGGCATGTGAGACTAAACTTCAATTTCACAGAATCAGGCAGTGTGCATGTAATTACAAGATCACTTCCAGTAAAATCACATGAGCGTTCAAGAAATATTTCACCAATATTCTCTGTCTCTTGAGTTGATCTGGAAAGCACTGAGCTCAATTAACCATGGAGACTTCAAAAGTTCTATGTGTTTGGCCTGCAACTTTGTCTTGAAGTTCCAACCATTGACAGATTTATGTATCTGCATTCAAAGTTAAGGGATTCAATTTTGATTACCACATGAGTCCATTGTATATGAAAGATGAGGTTACTTGTAAAATATGTTTCAGAGCACAAGCATTGATAGATTTTTATAATACTTCCCTCTATTTTTTTGAATTTACCAGTACCTCCTGACCAAGGGATCCTCCCTTACATTAATACAGCTAATACCCCTGTTTTTACAAGTACTACGTATCCAAGGTATGCACTCTGGTAGCGTAATACCAGACAAAGTTTGATCACACATGCTCATCCTTGATGCAAAGAAAGTGGAGACTGGGCTAGTTACATGTTATGGACTCTGTGAACTAGGCCAAAAGCTTTAGTGGAAGTAATCTACACTTTAACGAACATTGAATTTTCTATGCCTCATGCATGGGGCTCTTCTTGCTGTGAATTTTCATTCCAATACCTGTTTAAAATGGAAGGCGCGACACTACTAGGTCAAAAATAAGGATGAATTACTAATCATTGCATATTTCTCCAAGAAAAGGATTAAATGCATTTTCCCTAATCTGCTCAATCAAGCATGATCAACTATGGAGAATCTGTGATCATGTCTATCCAGCATGATCGCATCTGAGGAGTCGAAATAAGCACTTCTATGGAAAAGTACACCTTAATCCCTTGTCATCCATGCTTTGCACTGTTAAGTTTTTGGTCTTCAACAACAAATCATCCCTATAGATCTGAACATCCTTAAATAACTCAAATAAGGCCTCCAATTCTACTAAAATTTCCCTTGAATGTGTCTCGCGCTTAGTTAGAAAGTAAAATTATGACCTACGTTGTAAAAAAATTAATTCATGGAAGATTTGCTCAAAGCAAGCAACATATTGCTTTGATCTTGCAAGCTTTGTGCTCCTCTTTGAACCCTATGTTGTAAACGTGCTAAAAAAAGGGGTTTTCCTATGGTTTGCAGTGCACCTAGAAAAAATACCTGGAAAAACCCTTCATGGAACCACATAAGAAGTCATTTGATGCAAAGATATTTAGCTCAAGTAGCTGGGAAAAATAAGTCTTTCATGTTGTTTTGTATTATTTTGAGCTTTACATAATAAGTTGCCTCTCTGAATTTAGGAAAACTAACAGTGTTGAACAAGAGTATCGCAGAGATAAGTATAGCTGGAATGCAGGGTAGAAGGCAGTGGTGTTTTATGGTTTGCAATATCTTTTAAATATATAGCATAGTACTTTAATCTAGTAAACTAACGTAAATTTGAAATAGAATCAATAAGTGTTATCATAACTGACCCTTCAACACTGCTTGGTCCATCCCAAAGAACAATGGTTAATATTGCCCCCTATTTACTTACGCACTTAATGGGGTTTTCTTCAGTCCAGTCACCAACAAAGCAAGTGCCTGAAGAATATAATATACAAATAGAAATATTATATTATTAAGGGAGGAATTTACAAATACAAATATTATATATAATCTAATGGAGAAACAATGTTTTTTCTAAAATATTGATGTTGGATCACGGAGTGTGATATGAAACATTGATCCAAATAAATTTTACACACTAAAATCCAGAAAAAAGAACTCTCAATATTTTGTTACTAAATTATCGTGGAGCATAATGTTTTTCTTTTCATAGGACCTCCTACTCGACAAAAAATAGTTCCTTAATATCCTCAGGTATTATCAAACTAATTGTTATTGAATCAATGCACCATTTTGATATTTTTTGTTTAGTTGTCACTAAAGTGTGATAAATTAGCCAATTTGATAATTTTTTGTATAATGTTGTGAAAGTTGAAGTCTTGCTTTTTTGCAATATATTAGGGAGCATGATTACAAATCATAGCTTGTAAGAGTAACCATAATGATTAAGTGTTTTGTCTTACTATATTGTTATTTCAGTGTGCATTACATGTAAATTTGTAAATATTCACTTAGATCTTCATTGTAAATCGTGAGTTTTTAACGGGAAAATTCCCAAGAGAAGAATTTCATAATGGAAGGTTTTTTTTGTGTTTATTTATTCATTTATTTGTGCTTAGTATATCCAGATCTCATGACCCCAACACTGCTAAAAAAATGCAAAGCCAAGACTCAAGAAGAAGCTTTATTTGATTGAAAAATTCACTGGTCACCCTTACTTAAGGAGTGCCAAAATAATAGAGCAGACCATGACTGTGTATAGATGGTGCAGGGTCTCATGGGCTAAATGACCAAATTCAGGAGCAGATATATTGAAATACAATACCCTCTCTAATGAAGACTCACTTGTCTTTCCCAGAATAAACGGTCACAAGAACTTATGTGGACCAAGTCATGTCAAAAGTAGGTCCTTTTTAATCTTGTTGTTCTCATATAATTAAATAGTGAAAATTGGACTCATCTACGTCAATGCAGGAGCTCTTGGAACAAAACCCTTCACCCCAATGCAGGATGCAAATATAATCATGTTCAGTACACAAGTTTAGTGAATCGTTTAGTTTAAGGGTTCATGGATGTTTTGGCCAAATTATGATAGCTCATCTAATTAAGCATTCTTACAAAGCACACAACAGATAGGGGTTCACATAGTTTACTTATCAAGTAACCCTCTCTCCTATGAGGCTCTTTCAGGAAAAACCTAGATAATGAGAGATTTCAAAGAACTATGGAAGGCAGAAGGATTATCAGCTATAAATTTCCTTAGGAAGATCAGATGCCAATCCATCTTTCATAAAGATAATTATCCTTCTCTGGTTCTCAGTATTGGTTTAACTTCCAACCATTTTACAAGAGTTCAATATCTTCCAACCGAATTTGGCTATCCAATTTAAAACCGGAGTTGATAGTTCCATAAAACTCTAGATTCTTTGCCTCTGAGGGTAAAGTCTGAGATGCTTACCCTTTCAGCTTTTATTGGACAAGGCCTTCTATGTAATTGATATGTTTTCTAGTAGAATATAAGATGAATTTGTTCCAAAAGGAAAAGCTGATAGAGGAACCACGAACGCATTCAAAGAGAAATAAATTGTATCTCAGCAAATCTACTTCAAACATATTGACCTCCAGAACTGTAAGAATGTTTTTATTTATATCGTTTGTGGAATAATCATCTGAACAAACCCTAATAGTACAGAGAATAAAGCTATAGCAAGGCCTGTTCAGATAATGATTTGATCTCTTTAGATTACTTGTTTTTGGGATACATAAATATTAAACATTTATCAAACAAGAATCTTAAGATCATCCTCTGCAAGACTTGTTGACCCCAATGCCACATAGTAAATTCCATGGGTTTGGGGCTGCGAGCAGACTTATTGAGTTATGTTTTAAAATGCTTTCAGATACATATACTCATCACCACATAGGTTCCTCCCATTGGTGGCCTAATGAAGCAAGAGGCCTGCTGACCAAATGAGAGGCACCAGATAAGTCAGACATCATACATGTAAGCATATTACAGAAACGGGATTAATCACATAGCATAAATCTCAGCTGCACCAAAACACAGAAGAGAAGCTACTAGATGAGCTATCGTAATTTGGCCAAAATGTTTCTTCTCTCTCCCTCTCTTAAATGCCAAATTAGTGTATCGTTTAGTGGTCACCAAAAAACCTTCCTTTACCTTTACTTACCTATATAAATGCCTGCATATATATATATATAAAGTAAGAGGCAGAGGCTAAATTTCTTCAATGATTTTCATAATGCAGTGCTACGAGCTGGTAGTTGTTCAGTATCAAGATGCCTGCACATATATATATAAACTAAGAGGCAAAGGCTGAATTTATTCAATGATTTCCATCAATCTTACATTAAAATTGCAGTGCCACGAGCTGGTAGTTGTTCAGTATCAAGATGCTGCACATATATATATATATAAACTAAGAGGCTGAGGCTGAATTTCTTCAATGATTTTCATCAATCTTACACTAAAATTGCACTGCAACAAGCTAGTAGTTGTTCAGTATCAAGTATCAACAAGTCTCATGATTTATAGTACGAGCCTTTAGGTTTTAAAGAGCCAAATCTAACCTAAACCATTTCTATTTTTCATTTTATCTCTCTCAAAAGGCCACACTTCAATAGTTTTTATTAACCACCCTTCATCATCAGTAGGCTGATACATGCTTGGTAAAGTGTTTTGTTGGGGGTTTAGGGAATTCATGTGTTCAAGTATAATAATAAACATTTCCTATCCTTAGAATTTGTTGTGTTAGACAGAGATTCCTTCAAATTTTGGTGGTATGATGGAGTATATAAGTTCTTCAATGACAATATCAAATGCATTTCCACACACAAATGTGTTTTTTTTGAATCCAACATCAAATTTCTAGGAAACTTCTCCAAATCAGCACCATACAAATTTTCCTGGTCTTCACCACTTTGAGCATATGGTGAATCTAGATGTGCATCATCCTTGCTTTTTTATTGGATGTGGTGAAACTAAAAATCTATTATCCTTTTTAGTTGTCAATCTTTGCTATATGGGGACATTACATACCTTTGTCATCACCATGATAAATATTTTCCATGAGTGGTCATTACCTTAATGACCTTTCACTATAACTACCAGACAAGGTGACCAACACAGCACACAAGAATCACTAAGCATTTGTTAGTGAGGGGGGGAAATAGTGAATATGATCGACCACTTTGGGCTTAGTTTATTACCCTATTGGTCCCTATTATTTACAATTTCATTCTACTTGTTGCTCTTTCCTCAAAGTATATTTTCTCCAGCCCTTGAAATATTGCCATCTTTACTTCTCTAGAAATCCTTTAAGCCCCCAAATTCATGCAGTCAATTCCTTCTCCACCTCTGTAATTTGTTCTAAATGGATGGTTTTCTTCATTGAGTGCTTAAGAAACCCAACTCAATTGTAATTTTCTCCCTTAATAATATATTATACAATAGAAATATATAAATATACAAATACAAATATATAATATATAATAATTTATATTTTATAACATATAATTTTCATAAAATATATAATAATATATTATATATTAAAAAAAAAAATACAAATATAATTATACACATATAAATTTATATTTGTACTTCTGGCTTTCAGATGATCTTAGCTAATTTTCTAACTTGTTCAAGACCTAGACTTTGAGATTGATGAGGAAGGCAAAGGATAAACAAAGATGAACTGAAAATGATGTATTTATTTCAAAGACATACACAGTTTGATCACATATGCACATTCATTTAAATTTTTGAGATTATGAGTTAAATTTGTCCTTGATGCAAAGAAAGTGGAGACAGGTGAAATGGAACTGGGCTATGGACTCTCTGAACTTGGCCAAAAGATTAGTTATTGCTAGCTAGCTTTAGTGGAAGTAAACTACATTGAATTTTCTATATTTTTGAAATACCTCTAACTCTGGGTATAAATATACTATTTATTTTCTATAACTCTGGTTCAATCATTTTCCCCTGTATCCTTGCATTTGGCAGGTACTCTTGCTGCACAACAACCCTTGTCTTGCTCATGAGATTGAGATTCTCCTCAATTAAAGTACTACCGACTGTACACCCATATACATAAATACTTTTTTTTATTCATACAAACAATATTTTAATATATCATTTTATGGTAAAAACACATCAAGAGCAAACAGTTGAATCTAAAGACCTATAAGAACTATAAAGAAATAGTTATGTGAGATGTTTTACAATAGTATTTGAGACAATCTGACAAATTTAATAAAAAGATTTGACTAAATAAAGAAGAAATAAAATTAATTCGATTCTAAGTAGTTTTATAAAAAACACAACTAAATCAGAAAATTAATAGAAGATGGAGCAAAAGGTATTTTATAAGATTCTTAATGATAGCATTTTCTACAATATTGGAAAAATCTCACGGACAAACTCCTCCTGATTTGCAAGATACACAACTAAATTAGCTTCTTTGGAACTCTATGGGAAAAAATTACTAAAGTGAAGTTATAAAGCTGTTCATGCTTTGTAACTCACGCCATTCAATTATAGTTACAAAAATAATAGCAGCATAAAGCTCAAATAACAAAACAGGGCAAATGTAAATTTTTAAAAATCAATCTCCGGCACACCCAATCAATTTCAAAGAAATGAAAAACTCCCTATAATGGGTTTGTTTGAGAATGTTGTGCAATGTAGTTTTGTTCAATCCACAGAGTAAGCTATCACTATTATGAAAAGCAAATGCATTCGACAAGAAACACATTGATCTGCATTTAGATGTTGAAGACATACCTCAAGGCTTGAATATATTCAAGAACAAACATCAGAGCAGCAAGTTGTCCAGGAAAGCAAATCAAGCTCTTCCACCTCTTAGTAGGATGAGGCTATTTTGACAGATGAAAAAAAGCTCACGCTCTTCATTTTCAAGTTTCAACTATTGAATGCATCTGCTCAAAGCCCTCAAATCAGTCTTGTCCCTCTGCAACATCTTCACAACATTCCCTTGAACAATCAGCTTGTGCAAAATAGTACATGTAAGAACCTGCATCTGTGGACACCATGACACAAAACATGTCCAATCTTTGGTGGTTTCCATTAATCCTGGAGGAAGTATAGCGCTTGATCTATCCATTAAATTACTTCGCATAACCCACAAAAACGGTTTCTGGGTGGCCCACAAACCCAGTGTAAATTCTTCCAACTGTCTCTGGTTCCGAAGGACACATACACAACACACTACGGAGACTGCTTGTCTAGCCACTTCAAACATTCTGCTTCCTCTGTCTAGAAGTTCGCCGTGATTTCTAAATGAACTTCTCCATTGAGATTGGGAGAAGGGATGCAGGGACCAATTGAACATACCGAAAGTGCTTGGGCAATTAGGCTTCCAAATAATAGAAAGAATTGAACAACACGCATTTCAGCTCTCTCGTTCTTTCCATGTAAAGTTCAATGAAGATGTGCAGAGCAGAGAGGTGGCATAGAGGGAAGGTATTTCACCATCGCAAAGTCCTTGGGAACTCCTATAAAGTAAATAAAAGCTACTCTACTGTTAGAGAATTCCATGCCTTTGTGAAATTGAAAGGAATTGTGGGGGTTACCATTTGAAGGGACAATAGAGGAGGAGACGAGACTGTGCAAATTATAGAGCATGGAATACTTGGTAGTAAGCGAGGTCTAAAGAGCAGCCATTGGAATTTTATGGTGTTTGGCTGCAGCTAATGCGGTGGATGCCATGCAATTTTCTTGAATGGCAGCAGTAAAAAGAAAAGCTCAAAAAAAATCCATGAGAATCCAAAAAGAAGCAAGAAAGCTGAAATATCCCTGGGCTAATTCTCTCATTCCTTGACTCTTCCCAGTCAATGTGGTGAGCAATAATATCCTTCTGCCTCTGCCATAGTTTGAGCATAAGCTCTTTATTTGCTCCTCGTCCACAGGGATCTTCACAATATGATGATCATCACCTAAACTCGCTTCACATATGAATAAAATAAGATCTCAATCCAACTACAGAAATAAAACCAAAAAACAATCAGAATGTTGCTGCAAATGATAGAATAAAGAGCTTTGAAAGCTTAATTTGTATTTGAAGAGCCTTCAGCAGTGCAACGGCTAGTTATTTTCTTGATTTAAATTGTTGCTTTGTTTTGAGTTGATCTTTAATTTTGATATTATGATAAGGGATATTCTTAATTTAGATTGTTTCTTTCTCCTTATTTGTTGTTTTTACGCTACACCCATGTCCATTTCCCTTAGAATGGCAGTTGAGAATTTGTAGATAGGGTATATTCCAAAGTTACCCAACAGAGTATGTCAAGATATCCACTATATAAAAGTGCAGTTTATTTTTATTTTTAAACAGAGATGTGGATGTTTAAAAATATAAAATTATAATTTTATAAATTATGTTAACTTATTCAAAGGTATAGATAATGGTTGCAATTTTGAATTCTACATTTTGTTTTAATCTGTTTATGAGGAAGGATAACTCACATAAGTTTCCATTATGAAAGTCTTATTTTATCATTTGAGTCCATACTATTTGATTTTTTAATTTATTTTTTATAGGCTTGATATACCATTGTGGGGTGATCTTTGGCTTAGATGTCATGATGGAGAGGTATCACTTTGTAAAATTCTTCCATTATGGGGTGAGCTACAATTTGGATGCCATGAATGAAAGTATGGATAGGTGATATTCCCTCCTTAAAATAATAGAATATTTACCATGTTGATATTTCAAGGAAAAGAAGGGGTGAAGGAAAAAGAAAGGGGATCCTCAAGAAGGATTCACGCTTCCAAAACCAGTTATCCTTGCCCTCTAGTATATAGGCAAGGACAACCATGGTAGAGACCATTGTGTTGCTATCATTAAAAAGTATGGTTATATCACCATGAATGGAAATGAGCAAACACATGGAGCTATGAATACCACATAGTGAGGAGAAAAACATTAGAAGAAATTTTATCATTTAGAAGGAATGGGATAAAGGTTAGGCCTAATGTCTTGTGATGAGCCAATAGGTACATCAACAAATGGAAGAGTGATAGCACTAGAGTCAAGAAGCTATTGTATTCTATTGTCCAATGCATGATATTCACTATTGGAATGACCAAGCACTCGATGATATGCACAAGAAGGATTTTTTATTATGTTTATGAAATTTCTTACGTGTTGATGGAGGAAGAGTAATCAAGTAAGATTTGAGAAGCCTCAATAAAATATGTTCTTTCTTAGAGGATGAGGAGCAAGAAGTAATCCTTTCTCATGTAAAGAAAGGTTTGACTGCTTACAAGAGGACTTGATATAGGTACATCAGATAATGGAGGAGTGGATGTAGAAAAAGGAGAAGGCAGGCAACCTAAACCCGCTTTAGAAAAGTGCAATATAGGTTTCATAGGAACTTTAACTCCTTGTTAAATCATTTCCATTGTATCCAAGTTTAGTAATAATTTTCAAATCAAGCCCATAATGTGTCTCCAAATTGAACAAATTAGGAGAGGCCACATTTATAATCTTGTCTAAATGAGAAGTATGATCACATTTTGAAGAAGCGGTAAAATTGTCATGAGAATAAGAATTAATTTTTTTGTAAGAATTCATATCCTTGTTGAGTGATGATATGTTAGAAATGGGGAGGGTCAATATTATATTCAACCAATCCATGAGGGGTAAAAGCTAAAGATCCCCATCATCATCAAAATATGTGTAAGAAGAAGAATGCAAATTATTGTGGAATGATGGTATTATAGGTTTTATAGGTTTTTTTATTAGAATCTTAAGTATAACTTGTCTTGATCAGATTTTGATTAACATCTATCCTTGGGGGATTCGATGAGAATTTGGACTCTTCATTTATGCATACCATGTTGCCAAGAGGAAGAAAATTTGAATGAAGAGTGGGTAAAGTGATGTTAAGAAAAGTATTATTGTATCTTCTTGTACCAAAATATCCTCCTAAGTAGGAATATCTTGGGAGAGGGACAATTGTTAGTTTCATCATCACTTGAAGAAGGGATACCAAAGGTTAAAAAAGAAACATCTATCAATGATGTAAGAAAAGAAGCCAAATATTTTTTTAGAAGAAGGTAATGGGGTGATCCCACAAAGCTGGTTTACAATTTCTGGGAGGAATTGATTTTTGCTGAAATCACATATTTTTAGAAATTATAATGATTTAAGCCATAAAAAGTTCCATTTAAAGCATTCCAATTGAAGATGGTTTGATCAAACTACCTTATATCAAACCCCCTTGGATAGAACCCCGCTATTTTTAAACCATACCTCTAATGGAGTCTCCTTTACACCTATCAAAATGCTGATAAAAAACCACTTTTGATTTAACTTTTGGGGGATCAAATGAATTTACTTAAAATTTATTTTTTGTAATTATGTAGTCCTTATTATAAGCTCCCCAAAGAGTATAAATTTGAATAAATTTAATTTTATTATTATATTTATTTTTTATTTTTTGTGAATGTAGGTTTTTCAGCAAAAATCAAGCTCTTTGTTTTGCACATGTGGAAAAATAGCAGATTATCAAAAAAAAAAATTAAAAAATATGAGTGCACCAGATATTGAAGTTCTTGATCCAACACACACAATTTTTTTTAATTTCGATACATACAAAAAAATTTACTCGTTATACGGTCGTGCTATGTCTAAATTGTAATTGGTTTGATTTTGAAACTTGATTAAAGAAAAAATATTCAATAAAAAACTATCTAACTAAGTGGAAGCACTATATATCAGAGTTACAAATCTAAATTTGAAAGAATTAGAATTTTATACTTCATTGAAAAAAAGTTATGCATTATACGGTGAGCGTCACTTTTGAAAAATGTTGTTTTCTAAAAAAAACTAGATTTTGAGGGAGATGGAAAAAGAAGTGCAATCTAATTTCAAAATTTTTGAAAAAAATATATTTAGAATCTACAGAAAAAATTTCATGAAACTCTAGTTTGCATCATCTTCAAATTCCTCACGGTTTAGCCGTTATAGGTGCCTGAACGTGAAGATTTAGTTAAAAATAATAATTTTAGTGTCCGGTTTGGCCAAAAATTGTAAACCACTATTGTGGGATCACCCAATGACAAGATGGATATTTTGATGTAATGTTAGAAGAATAGAAGGTTTTTTACACTTTATGTTTTGGAAATAACATAAGAGAACAAGACTTACAATTCTTTACTAAAATACAATGCATGCAATAGTAAATAATATATTCAAAAAATATAATTCTTTAATCAAGTAAATTAAATCTAATAATATATGTGCTTAAAATAAAAAGATTTGAAAATGTAAACTAAGTTAGGTTCACAAAAAATTAATATGGTGAAAGGAGATATAGCCTAAATGACTTAAAATAGATCAATTCTCTTTCATCATAAATATTAGAGAGCCAAAATTAACCAAGATTTACTATTTGGTTGTTGTCCTCAAAGGAGGTCCAAAGAGGTTGGTTAGGGTTTTGGTCCCTTTTTTGTGTTTGTGTGTTGTGATTGATATGATGAGTTGTATTGAACTAGGTGAATTAGGATCAAATGGGCTAAGTGTAACAAAATCTAGAAATTATAGAACAAAATGAAAGAAACAAAAAGTGGATCTAGAGAGGAGATATAGAGAGGAACCTAACATTGAAATCTAGAGTAGAATTGGTAGGACAAGGGTGTCAGGATTCTAGTCCAGAAGTGTTGAAATCTAGGGTTTTAGGGCCTACATAGGTGTACCATTGTTTGAACGTATTTGACAACAAAAATTAGGATCTGAAGTCCAACAGAGCTTAGGCAATCCTTGTGCCCTACTTTATTGATGATAAGTCTTTGAAAAATGTAAGCATTGAGATGCTAAATCCACTTCAATCAATAGAAAACCTGTAAACTTACAAAATATATAAAGGGAGAAAGGTTGTTGGTACATTCCCACCTGCAAAATGGTTATATGATGAAATATGATAAGGAGTGCATGATCTTGAGGGACCAAAGGAAAGATAAATGAAAAATGATAATGAAAACATAAAAGGATGTCTTACCACTCAAATGTGAAGCTCTTGTTGTACTGTTGTAGTTGTACCAATCTCATACAAGGAGGATGAAGAAGTATCCTTAAGATCTTGCAAGTGTTAGTGCATATGATAATGGTAATAAATAAGAAACATCTTACAATACATGAACATGAATTTTTTGTTAGGTTACAGATTGTAATTGATTAAAATTATGTTGATTATCTTTTTATTTACTTGTTTCTAATGTTGCACTAATTTATTTATAGTTTCTAGAGAGATTAAGATTCATTAAAATTGATTAGGGCTTAAAAAGGAGGGAATAATTGTTGGTATTAAGGTGTCTCAAACTTAGTGAGTCCTATGATTAATTAATTAATTAATTGCATGTTGCTGACTTTATTTATTAAATGCAAAAATAATATTTGTTTCCAAATTATTGTTACTTTGTGGGACCTAGTGGAGAGTTGGCATACTACATGCAAGGTGTGAAGGGAAATATTGTGATACTTGTCAAATGGGTGCTCAATTGGGAATTAATAAATATTAAAACCTCTAAAAGGTGCACCATGCTGACAAGTGGCAATCTATTTTGGAAGAAAGCATTGGTGAGGTCCACTTGTGTGCAAGTTTATCTCTTTGGATAAGTGGAAGCAAGGACAAGGTGACACTTGTAACATAGGAATTCATTTAAGCATTGTGAATTGTGAAAACCCCAAGGAGGAGCACCATGATGCCATGTGACATTGTTTGAATTGTTGACTGAGGCTTGGAAGGGAAAGTTGCTAAATGGATATTGAGTTATCATTGGGAGTGATTAAGAGTCATGGTTGAGTTCTAAATTTCTAGTTGAATTGATTTTCTCTATGGAATTCCTAGCATGTGAGGATTGATTTTTGGAGTAGCAAGCCTTGCATGTTGTTGCATGCATGTGCATGTTTGACAGGTTGCTAATCGGGTCACTTGGGACTCATGCATGTTGTTAGTTTTAGTTTGCATGCACCCAAAGTCTGAGGAATTGAAACATGTGGAATGTTGGATGCCCCTAAATGAGAAGTATATATTGATTCCTTATCGCATTTTTTGTATATTATTGAGAGATTGTAATATATGTATGTTGTTATGTTGTTGGATTCACTCTAAAATCTTGTATCACAATGAAACAACACTTGTAAGAGTGTAGACTCTAAGAATTGTATTGTAACAATTCATTATAGTAATACAATTGATTTGTGCTTTGCCATTTGGGATTTTTTTTCTTGAAAGGTCTTTCCCATGTAAATTTTTTGTCTTGTAGTTTAAGTGTTTAAATCTAAAAATAACTAATTGTATGTTCATTCTTAAATAAAACTATAAAAGTTAAAGGATTTGAAACAAATTTTTGCAACCCTATACTAATTGATTTGCATCAAGGAAGTGTTTTTGCACTCATATTTCCTTTCAGTTGGTATCAGAGCCTGGCCAACTTTGTTATCCATGTTGGGTTTGAAGGTTTTTTCGTGCTTATGTAGATTTAGTAGGAATTTTACAAAAGACAACTTTTGTAATCTTATTGCAGATTTAAGATGGAAAGCACATCTGGAAGAATAGAGATGGAGAAATTCAATGGCAACAATCTTGAGTTGTGGAAACTCAAAATGGAGGATATGCTCATAGATAGAGATCTATGGGTTGTAATATCCATTACTAAACTACTAGCAACCTAACATATCAGAACACCAAGGGTTTACTAAGACTATATTTCACTAATTTTGTTCTCTTGAATGTCCATAAGGAGAATATTGTAACGTCTTTGGAAGAATCTTGGTGATATTTATCAAGGGAAATCCTTGGTAAATAAGTTATTCTTGATAGAGAATTCATATTCTATGAGGATGGAGGAAGGAGGATCAGTTGTTAATCACTTGAATGCATTTAATATGCTTACAATTGCTCAAATGGGTTTTGTTGGTGTGAAGATTGATGACAAGGACCATTGCATGCTTCTGTTATGTCCTTGTTGGACTTGTGGGGCCACCTGGTGATGGATATTGTAAGTACAACAACCACTTCCAAGATGGAATATGTGGTTTCTTTTCTATTGTTTGAAGATATGAAGAGTAAATATTTTGAGATGACCAAGAAGGCCATGTTTGTTCATGGTAGATCAAAGGAGAAAGACAAGAGAAGGGACATGAAGTCTAGGTCCATATTTTTGGGGAGATCTAAGTCTCTTGGTAAAAATTCTAAGGCTAAATGATGGAACTATGGTAAATATGATCATTTTCAAAAAGATTGTAAAGAGGAGAAAAAGAAAAATAAATCATTTGATTTTGAATCCTCATATGAAGTTGCAGATGCATTTGTCGCAACCTTGGAAACACATGCATTGAAATATTTGTGGCTAATTATCTCAAGTACCTCTTTCCACATGACCTCTCATAGAGGTTGGTTCTCAAAATATGAAGAGTATGACAGTGGGAATGTGTATCTAGGTAATGACTCTCACCTAATTACTGTTGTTTTGGAAGAGTCAAGATCCTATTCCCTGATGGTAGAGTGAGGGGGATTGGTGGTGTACTACATATCCTTGGTTTTCTATGAAACATACTTTTAGTAATTCAAGTGATGTGGGAGTGCAGTTTATTTTCTCAAGTTGTGGATACAAGATGACCAGAGGTTCTATGGTGCTTTCTAAGAGTTTTCTGATTGGCGCCTTGTATAAGCTAGATGCAAGCATAGTTTAGTGCAATAGTACTTCTATGAACTACAAGAAAAGGGCTTTGGATTATTCATCCTCACCATCAAACTGATGGTCGTGTTTTCTGGGCACCTAATGGTGCCAATGCTTTGGAGATGAAGCTTCCAATAGAGAAAACAATGTTGAGGCACCAATGACTAGGTCATATTAGTGAGGAGGTTCTTAGAGCCCTAAAAATTAAGAGCCTTTTTGAAGGCCTTGATGATTGTAGTCTTGAGTTTGATTTTTGTGAACATTGTATATATGAAAGAAGACACCATGTTTCTATTTGTTTTGATTCTCATAAATCTTTTGGGGTTTTGGATTATGTGCATTCCAATGTGTTTGATCCAATTAATGTTCCTCCATTTTCTAGATCTATGAATTTTGTCTCATTCATATATGACTATTCTAGAATGAAATTTGTGTATTTTCTCAGTAGTAAATCCGATATCAGCCAATTTAAAGAATTCAAATCCTTGGTTGAAAACTAGACTAGTAAGAAAATTAAGTGTTTGAGGATGAATAACTATTGTGATTTTTGTTCCATACATTTTGACAGGTTTTGTAAGGACCATGGGATTGAGAGACACAAGACAACTCCATACACAGGTCACAACAAAATAAAATTGTAGAGGATGAAAAGAACATTGACGGAGAGGGCTAGTAGTGCGTTGAGTGGTGTTGGCCTCAAATAGAAGTTCTGAGATGAATTTATAGCCATTGTATGTTATCTACTTAATAGATCTCCTACTTCTACACTTGCTGAAGAAACACTCATTGAGGCATGGTCTAGAAGAAGGCCTCGATGAGACATCTTAGAGTCTTTGGTTGTGAGGCATATGCTCATGTGCCTAAAGTGAAAATATCTAAGTTGGAGAAAAAGGTAGTAAAGTGTATCTTCATCGGCTATGGTGTTGATATGAAAGGGTACAAACTTTGGGATCTAGTTGTAGAGAAGGTGCTATATAGTAGAAATTTGATATTGTATGATTTGAAACCTTCCATAGTTGATCTACAACTAGAGAAGGAAGAGAAGAAAAAGGAGGTAGTTCAAATTCCACCTGGCACTCCTAAGAGAGATGAACTACATACTCCTAGTAGACTTGATGACGAGGAGAGCTCTACCAACTCTAAAATCTCTGAAGAAGAGAAAGAACCTCAACCTCAGTAGTTGAGGAGGTCTATACAAGAAAGGTGACAATAAGATAGATTTGGATATTTTATGTTGGATTCCAATTACATATTTTCTTTGATTGTTAACATTGACAAACTTGGGACCATTAGATAGGTTATGGGTATGCATGATGAAAATTCCTTGATGGAAGCCATGAATGAAGAGATGGTTGCATTGAAAAAGAATGCTACATGGGATTTGGTACCTTTGTGAAAGAAAAAAAATTGTTTGTTGTAGATGGGTGTTCAAAAAGAAAATGGGTCCCGGTGGTAGTGTTGAGAAGCAAATGGCAAGGTTGGCCACAAATGGATATTCCCAAGTGGAGGGAATATATTATGTAGATATTTTCTCTCTTGTAGATAAGCTAATATCTATTTGTTTCTTGTTATCACTTGCAACATCTTATGACTTTGAAGTCAAGAAAATAGATGTGAAGAAAACTTTCATTTATGGTGATTAGGAGGAGGAAATTTATATGTGACATCCAAAGCATTTCATTGTGAAAGGAAAAGAGAATCTAGTGTACAAGTTGAGAAAATGTATGTATGGTTTAAAACAATCTCTTAGGATGTGGTACCAAAATTTTGACACCTATGTTTTGTCCTTGGGATTTATGAGATCCAAATCTAACTATTGTGCCTATTACAAAATTGATAATGGTCACATTCTCCTTATTGTCCTATATATGGATGAGACGTTGTTCATTGGGAATGGTAAAACTATGATTTCATATTTGAAGTCTCAATTGTCAACACAATTTGAGATGAAAGATATGGGTGCAATGAGGTATATTCTAGGGATCAAGATCAGAAGAGATAGAGCTAATGAAAATATTTGGCTTAGACAGAGCAAGTATTGAACTTTGTGTTCGAGAGATTTAGTATGACTAATTGTAGACAAATGGTTGTTCCAATTGTACAGGGGCGAAGCTTTCTATGGAGGATTGTCCAAAATATCCTACTGAGATGTAGGACATGACTAGAGTTCCTTATGAAAGTGTTGTTGGCAACTTAATGTATGCTATGGTTTGCACTAGGCCATACATTGCCCAAGCAGTGGGATTCCTTAGACGGTTTATGGTTAATCCTAGATGGATGCACTACAATGTGGAAAAGAGAGTGTTCAGGTACTTATAGGGTACTTCTAAGCATGCTCTACATTTTCATGGTTATACTAATAGACCTTGAAATTTAGTGAGCATGCATGGATATGTGGATTCTAATCAGGTGGGTGACATTGACAAAAGAAGATCCAATAGTAGATATGTTTTTGCATTGTTTGACATGGTGCAATAACAACATCCTTATTATGGAGACACAATTAAACTATTTTCCTCTTTTTAGAGAGGTTCTACTCTAACTAGGAAGAGGAAGTAGGAATTTTCATAGATTTGGTACTAGGGGATACAAAGGGAAAAGCTCTTCAAAGAGGAGTGTTAGATATTGGCATTTTGGGGGAAGAAGGTGAAGTAGGGATTACCCTATGTGGTGATTTTTTGGGTGCATTTGATGGAGGGGAATTAGGAGAGGCGTGAGAAAAATAAGAATCACTTGCCTGAGATGGAGATGAAGGGAAATTTATAGCCTCTTCTTTTGTTACTTGTTTCTCCTTTCCTTTCTATGTTTTTCTTCGAGGAGTGCCTTCACAAGTCTTCTTAGGAATTCCTTTCTCTGGAGGATCTTCATCACCATCCCCTTGTCCCCTTAAAATCATATTTTGAGAAGAAGAATATGGTAGTGAAGTAGAAGATGATTATTCTTGGCTCCTTTTCACTTGTCTCTAAGTATCTTGAGACCTTGGAGGCATTGTGGTAGATTTTTTTGTAGTATTTTTGGCTACCTAATCCTGAGTTCTTTTAATTACCACTACAATTTTGGCATCAATAATTTCAACCTCTTTTACACTATATTCAATTGACACAATTTTTAGCATTTGCATATGATTAATAAAAATTGGATCCACCAAATATAATTCATCATCTTTAATATTTGAGACATTCCTATTTAATCTGAATGTTATAGGGGGGTTGGAGCCATCAATGTAATTAGAAAATTAACATCTGAAGTTATATATTTTAATTAAAAAAATTAAAACCTCAGGATTTGAATCTCTTCAAGGAAGTAAAATTTTCTTCCCTTTGTATATAATAGGCCCCAACAATGTTATTTAGTAGCAAAATTTTCTCAAATTCAAGAACATGCAATAGTAAACTATTTTTAAATATCAACATGAATTGAAATTATACTCACACATAGGAGATGAAATCATTCCAATTAGAGAAAATTGGATTCCTTAAAGGTTGGTCGATAAGGTAAAGAGACCTCAATTAATTTAGCATGGCTCAAAGTTAATTGAACCCACCAAAGATAAGGAAAATCTAATCTAGATGATTGAACATACAAAATCACTTGGCTATTTTAGGAGTCTAGTTTCCCTTGATATTATGTTTAATATATGGTACAACCGATGTAGGGGTTATTAAATTGATAATTAATTAATTAATCTTGATCCTAATTCTTTTGAAAACATCTTGGACTATATAACAAAGGGCAATAACCTTATAGCACAATGTAAATCATGTGGCCTTGAGATAAAGGACATTCAACTTATCTTTAATACTTTCCATCAACTTGGACTTGAATATGCAACTTTTGTTTACAATTTTCACACTCATAGGTTGGTAATGGTATTTGCATTCATTAAACATTCTCTTACTTCCTTTTTTAAAATATTGATGTAAGAACAAGGGAATATTCTTTCCATGGGTCTTCTTAAGCCTTCATAGTTTAGACTTTGTCCACTAGTCAATTGAAAAGTAAAAAATAATTAGGGAAACTTGATAAGAAACAAAATAAGTTCAAATGAGTTTTCCATAGTCCATGAAGTTTGTAGAGTGAGCTTTTGGATTCAATTGTGTGTGTTTTTTTATCAATGTTTTGGGTCATTGAGTGTGGTGTCCATTTTGCGGAAATATCTCCTAGCTCATCCTCCAATCTTCTTTCCTCTAATATAGATTTAGATGATAATTATCTAGAGGATTTTTCTCAAACTTCCTCTACTCACAGATTTAATCACGAGGTTTCATCTTCCTCTTCACAAATTTAATATTCTCCTCCTTCATCACCTATCATGCTCTTTAGACTTGTCAAAAACTTGAGTATGTGGACCCTCTTGTTGGGGATCCTTTAGATACTTGGAGGATGACTCGATCACAAGAACAAGACATTCCATATTCTACACCACCACATCATTAGATCCATAATTATTTCATGAAGTATTCAATATTGTTGAGTGGGATTCAAAAATGGAGGAAGAATATAATGCTTTGATGGGGAATAAAACATGAGATATTGTTCCATTTCCCAAGGGAAGAAAATTGTTATAGTGTAAATGGATCTACCAAACCAAATTTGTAGTGGACAGATCAATTGAAAGCATAAATCATGACTTGTGGCCAACATTTTCTTACAAGAGCTAGGATGTGAAGAATAGATTTCAAGTTATAATGATCTATAGGGGGATTTATATGGAGCAACTGCAAGGATTCATTCAAGATTCTTCATTGGTTTTTTATTGAGTAAGTCTTTCTATGGACTCAAGCAAGCCCTCTAAGCTTGGTATGCCAAGATGGACTTCTTCCTTCTCTTAGTTTTGTTCTTTAGATGCCACTTATATATGAATTTCTATATCCTATGATAATAGAATTCTCTTATGTTCTTGTCTCTCTCTATTGATGACTTGATTATCATTGGGAGCACTTCATCTGTCATTGCAATTTTCAAGACTAATTTGCATGATATATTTTCCATGGTTGAATTGGCTCTCTTACACTATTTTCTATGCATTGAGATCACTCAAAACTCTTAAAATATCTCTCTTGTATAGCCTAGGTATGCTATTGATCTCTTGGTTCATTTTCATATGGATGATTGTAAGCCTAAACCAAATCCCTTTCTATCTAGGGTCAAGATTGAGGTAGGGTGTTTCACACCACTCATTGATGCCACTTTATAAATACCAACTCATTAGTTTCCTATTTTTCTAGACTCATATTTTCCCTAACATTTCCTTTGTAATTGAAATTTTTTCATGCTTCATAATAGAGCCACATGAACTTCACTAGAAATATACCAAACACGTCTTGTACTACATCTAGAGCACTCACACATATGGGATTCACTCTATAGAAAGAACAGGTTCAAACTTGACTGGATATATAGATTTTGATTCGACTAGTGATCTTGATGATTATAAGTCCACATGTAGCCATAATTTTCACCTTGGTTTTAGTCCCATTTTTTTGAAGATAAAAAAAATAAGGCATTGATCTTTCTTTGACTAAGGTTAAGTATCGAGGGGTTGTCAATGCTACCACTAAGGCTATTTAGCTTCAAAATATCCTCACTAAATTTGGTGTCATTTCTCAAAAGCCATTACTCATCTATTGTGACAACTAGAGCACCATTTAGATCTCAACTTGAACCTAGTCCATAATCAATGAACCAAACACATTGAGATCCATATGTATTTTCTCTGAGAGATTATTCAAGAGTAGATCATTGATTTACACTACCATCCTAAAGCATATTATATTCTATATATATTCACCTAACCATTTACCTAGAGAAAGTATGTTCATCTTCAATCTCTCATGGGGTTGCAGGAAATCTCTCTTGGGGGATCACTTCGACCACCTCCATTCATCCTCTCATGGGAGGGATTTTTTTCACACTATATTTTATCCTTCTTTATTAGTTGAGAGGACATTGGGAGGATATTTTGTACATGGTTAGTTCATCAACCCTTGTAGCTAGGATCATCTTTGTCTACATTTCCCTTAAGTTGCACTTAATGTGAGGTTTTAGTGTAAACATGGTACTTTATCTAACAATTTCATTTCCTAGTCAGTTATCCACTTAGGTCCTTTTTACACTAGATTAATTTACTTAGGAAATTTTTCATTATCCCATATTGGTTATGTTTTTAGTCTCTTCCAGGTAGAATATATTATATATACCTATTGATGTGGATTTTATACATACACAAACATATAGATATATTTTATTATATGGACAACATAACGTATCTTATCTTGAAAGAATCACTAAATTCAATTAAGGATTTAGCTATCCAAAGGCACGAGAATGTTAGGTCTTGACTTACTAGGTTCACTTAGGGTTTGTTGTTCAATTGTTGTTTTCACATGGGGCCTACTATTTTCTAAATATTTCTCTTTATAAATGTGAACCAAGATTATAACACGTACAAAACACAAGAAACAATCAACTTATTAGATTAAATGCAAGGTTAAAATCATGATTCCTGAAAAAATCATTTGAATGTAAAAGAAGAGGAACGAAATGAAGAACACAATAAAGTTGAAACAAAATATCAAATCCTATTCTAAAACCAGACAAACTCTCAATCTCTTGAGGGATTTGGTGCCAATTTGATGTGAAAATTGGCCCTTTCCCAACTCCAATGGTGTGATAAAGATGCTTGATGAAGGATGGATGCTTGTAGTAATGACTTCAATGGAGCTTCATGTTGAAAATCTGAAAAAAAACCTAACTATGTTTGGATGAAATGAATGAAGATTACTATGAATTTGAGTATAGTAAGTTTACTCAAATTGTGAATGGATCAAATGAAGGATGATCTCTTCATTTATAGATAAGATTGATTAGAGAAGAGGAAAAAGGGATGAATTTGGGACTAAACTTCAACAAATGAGAAGAAGCCACATGTCATCATGTGAATGGTTGAGGAATGAGCACATTTTGAAGAATGTGCAAAAAGGGGGGAGATTCAAATTCAAAAATGGCTTGAAGGATGAGTTGAAAGGTGAAGCAAATGCACATGGCTCAAGAAAAGGACATGTAAGAGATTTTAAATGCTTTTTTGAAAGGGACAAGTCATTTTGGGGGGAGATTTCAAATTTGAGGAATATTCCATCTTTGATGCCTTTTTTGAATGAAAATAGATGATTTATAAAACAATTAAATTGACTTTCATGTGCAAGTTGGAAAATCTAGAGGATTTGAGTGATTATGATTAAATTAATTAGGATTTGATTAATTTAAAGGATATTTAGCTTATTTGACCATTTTGACTTAGATTTTAGGATTGAAATAAATCAAAAAGAGATGAAAATGATTAAGACTTAGTTAAATAAATATTTTGATTTATTTAACCAAAAGGGGTGATGCTAGATTAAATTAGATAAAGGTTTGATTTATTTAATTTAATTAGATGAACTTTATAAATTTAATCAAATAATATGAATTATTTAATTAAATAATGATAGGAAGATGAAATGACCTAGCTAATTACACAGGGACGATGATTTAATTAAATCGAGGGATTTATTTAATTAAAATGGGAATTATGATGACTTTAATCAAATAAGGCTATTTGATTAAATGGTTAGATAGAGGGATAATTCAAGATGAGGTGATGTTAGTAGATTAGATTCGAGTTTGCAATATCAATTTGTATACTTTTGATGTCTACATTTTGCCCCTCTTTGAAGTGATGCACTTGTTGCATTGGTTCAAAGAATAAACTTGCCATGATCAAAAGTCAAAATTTCTCTAATTTTTTTCAAATGCCCCACTACTACTCTTGTGAATGAAGAATTACATAGGTATATTGCCCCCTCAAGAGATCGGGCGAAGAGGTTTGATTTGAGGGTTGATCTCTCGACAAATAGGTTCAAAATTAGTTCAACTCGAATATTTGATGTAGACAAATTTGATGATGTAGATAGTCATCAGCCATGGGTAGCCTTATGCCTATTTTGATATATTACACACAATTGATCTTGATTTGTACTATGACAATTACATTATTAATGATGAGATGATTATGATGTTTATATGTAATGGATGATATGATGATGCGTGGATGATATGGATGCACATGATATGATATGATGATGCTTTTATGATTATGCAGTGGATGATAAATGTATGGTTTATGAGATGTTTAGAATAACCAATCTATATTATGCAATGATGGGGATGAATGCATGTGGTATGATTAATGCTTTCTATATGATACGATATGCAACATGCAGTATGCTGACAGTTTGTGGATGCAAGATAGATGCAATGGTGATGATTTATGATTAACTGTCATGGTACCATGTTAGGGCAAAAAGCAAGAGATAGAAGAAAACAAGAGATTCCAACAAGACATGAGATGATGATGATGATTACTTGCGAGGAGTTGGGATTTTCAAAGGGCCAATTACCTTATGTTTGATTAACACACATAGGCATGATGCATCAGGGTATAAAGAACCAGGATGGCGGTGTACCTAGTGTGATGGACTTTGACTCGACAAACAGATAGGAGTATTCTTGTTCACACTTGACATACGAAACCTTGCTATGACATACCTAACAAAGCAAGTATTCTCCAAGTTATATTACAAGAACATCCAACAAGCACAACAAACAAAAGATAATGATCATTGCCCCATTCCTATCTCTCAAATTCGTTCAGATCGAGAGGTCCTTGGAATGAGCACAATAAGATAAATCAAAAGAAGGGATCAAGTATACAAACAAGACAATGTTCTTCATACCTCTAGCCAAAGGGATGTGTTTTGATAGGATAAGAATCCAAGGTGATATCCAAAATGATGCCCATTGTTGGAACAATATATCCTAGGACATGCATTGTATAGGATGATGATGGTTTGATAAGTTGATTGATAGGCTATTGATATAAGGTTGATTGACATGTTTGAAAATGATCAAGATTTTGATTTTGCATTTAATGGTTTGTTGCTTTGATTTTGATTTTGCATTTGAAGCTTTCTTTTGTTGATTGTTGTGGTTGTTTTTGTTTGTTTTGCCAAAGGATGAGGGTGACGATTATTTTATTATGGATGAGATTATTGTAGGTGAAAGAGAGATGGGATGGATGGATTTTTTAAATATTTGGATGTTTTTAATGTTTTTGGAATGTTTTGAGGCTATTTTTGGTATTTTCAAGATTTTACAAATGTTTTGATTTTGATTTTGAATATTTTTGGGGTTTTTTGAGATTTTATGAATGTTTTTGGATTTTGTGTTTTTTTGAATTTTTTTGGATTTTGATGTCTTGGGCATTGAATAAAGATGAGCCTTGCCTACGTTTAAGCTCAGAGACGACATAGTTCGGATATAGTGTTTTTGACACTTTTCTGACTTTTTGAGTGTTTTTGGATTTTGGATTTTTTTGATGTTTTTTTGGATTTTTGCATGATTTTGACGATTTGGATATGGATGTGTCCGTTTTGGATTTTGTTGAAAACCAAGTTAAGGTTGATTGATCAGATCAATGGATTGATGATGATAACATTGTTGAGGATACACAACAATGCAAGGATAGTGTTAAGCAACACAAGGATTGAGATTTTGATGGGATTGATGATGATAACATTGTTGAGGATGCACAACAATGCAGGGATAGTGTTAAGCAACAAAAGGATTAGGATGACTATCCCAAGATGATGGATTGATTCAATTTTGATCGATTAGGATTGATGAAGCTTGAGTTGGAACAAAAGTTGTTCAAATGATTTGGTGTGATGTTTGAAGTGCACGTTAGATGTGACTGATAGTGATTGTTTGGATTGATGTTCAATGAAAGATGAAGCCTGATAAGGAACATCTTCTTGTCAAAATATGCCATGGGCTAGTGATTTGGATTTTTGGATTAAAAATGCTTGACCGATTTGATTTCATATTTTCCAATGTTCGGATCACCACATAAGTTGGAGGATATAGATCAAGATTTGTTCCTAAAGTGAGATCTAAATATCTGCCCCCAATTTCTAGCAATGTACGAAATGTGATGTGTGAATGCTCAGATAAGTGTATGGATGGATGGATATGGTAAGCATGCAAAGGATGCTAAGGATTATCTTGCGATAAGATAAGGTGTTCAGATAAAGAATGCTCATTTGGATAATGCTTCATGGCTCAGATGACATTGGATAGGATAGGATCAATGAAAACAACCCGTGTCAAGATGTTTACCATAAGCAAGCACAAAGTGTGCCCCAAACTTTCATCAAGATCAAGATAACTTGGATGATGGATGCAGGTGGATGAAAATGGATTGGATCAATGGTTTATGGATGAATGGATTTATTATGGCTAGGATGGATGGAATGCTAGATTTATTACAGATTGGATGAGATGCTTTCTCTTGAAGTAGCACACATAGATGCTCGATTCCACACATGACGCATGTTTTCTAGGTTTTCATCATGGTCTTGCCCAAAGCGCCGCACATACGGTTTTCACTAGAGGACAATTTTTCTCTTTACTATTTTCAATCCTTATTTTGATTTATTTTTTTGGATTTTCATATATTTTTTATTTTTCTTATTTTTTTGAAAGATTTTAAGCTCATGCTAAATCACAAGGTGTTGCTGATGTAGATGCCCCTGTCATAATGTGCCATCAATATCCTGCTTGAAGAAGTTGCTTTGCTAAGATACGTGCACTTGAATATAACTTTTGAGATTCTTGATCTGCTTCATCGATACCAGAGTTAACTCTGTCTTTGTGCGTACATCACGATAGAGTGCCTTTAGAATCATTATAATGAAGGGTTGTTGCCAATACATGGTCAATTTGAGAATTAGATATCGTGTGTGGAGGCGTGGATGGAGTGTGTTTAAGGATAAAAGATGGATTGGTTGACAGCTTGGAATCTTTGACTCTCCAAACTTGGGAAGATGAGCAATGATGGGTGGATACGAAAGTGTGCATGGAATTAGGACCAATTGTTTGATACACTTTGTACATCGCTTGAAAAACTTGCTTTTGCTTTTGAGGACATCTTTGATGGATAATTTTCCCTTTTTTATTTTTCCCCATAGTTTCTTTGACTGATGGATTTTGATAGGGATGATCTTTCTTTATATTTTTTGGTATCCATTTGTATTTAATTTTTCCATTATGCTTTCCAAATTCTCTTTCTTTGATAACGTTCTCCGTAGTTTGATTCAATTCTTTCTTTTGACATTGGTCCCAATTCATGGATGGGGTGATGGGTGGATGGATATTCATGACATGGTTGGTTGTAGTATTGACACTAGTTTCATCGTAAGGATTCTTCATGCTTCCTATGTTGATGTTTGCTTGAGACGAAGTTGCCCCTAGTATTGTGGAAGTAGTACCTTCATGCTTTGATTCTACCTATTTTGAGATCTCTTGTTTAGAATGCACTCTCTGATAATTGACCATTATAGATGATGTTATTGGAATTTGCTACTCTACTGACTTGGAAATATCCTGTTCTATTTGACCTGTTTCCTTGAGTGGATACTGTTGGATATCCACATACCTGATGTCTTCAGTCTAAATTTTGGATATATCTCATCTTGATGTTGACAACTCTATTTGACTGTACGAATCAATAACCTGCTCTTTTTGTGTAACAATGTCAGGAATAAAGGGATCCTCTTCTGAATGAAGATCATCCATGTGTCCATCCATAGAAAGCATCTCATGGGTAGATAGAGGAGTATGTGCATCATGGATATGATCATCTTGCATAGATAGGAGAGTATCCATTACATCATTGTAGTATCTTGGAGATATGAATTCTTGATCTTAAACGATTTCATAATTGCTTGTGACATGCTTTGGATCAATTTCTTGGCATGGGTTAATTTCAAAGGATGGATTGCTTACAAAGGGTTCTTGGACATGATCATTAGTCATTTTAAGTGGTTTAATATCACCTTGATCTTTGAGTGTACTTGGATCAAGTGTTGAGCTCATATTTCCTTTAGTATCTATAACCATGAGGTCAAAGGGGGTCAACATGTCTTGGAAAGGACCATTGCTAGACCTTAGTGGAAGATTTTGATCTTGCTTTGGAATAAATTCTTGAGATATGTCCTCTAACTCATAAGGAAATGTAGAGACATTTTCAATATGATCATTGGTCGATGGATCATGCATTATGTCAATAGGATCAAATAATCCTAACACTCCTTGAAATAGATCACTAAAAAGTGGCCCTTGATGTATGGTGAGTTTATCATCGGATGGGATAGAAACATCTTCAATGTGCTCATTGATGGATAGGTTTTGAACATTGTGTTCAACAATTGCGGTGGAAAGATTGTGAATGTCTCCAACCATAGGGTCAAGTGATGTTGACATTTCTTGAATTGGATCATTTTCAAGTATTGTTGGTGGATTTTGATCATGATTTAAAAGTGACTCTTGACCTATGTTGATTTGATCTTCGAACGAGATAGAAACATCTTCAATGTGCTCTTTGATGGATAGATCTTGATCATTGCTTTCAAAAATTGTGGTGGGGAGATTGTCAATGCTATCACCAGTGGTTGAATGTTCATCGTTATCCCCAATAGTTATCATTTTTTGTGTTTGTGCTTGTGTTTGTTGGGTAGCTTGAGAGGCTTGTTGCACTTGTTGAGCTTGTGTTGCTTGTTGCGTGGCTAGATATTGTTGGATGGCCTTTGGGTAGGCCTGGTGAGCTTTTAGCGCAATGTTATATTGTCTTGCTGCATTTGGTTTTGGTGGTAGTGGTGGTGAATTTGGAATCGTGTTGGATGTAGTGACAAGTCGTTGAGATACGCTTGGGGTGATCATGAGGGTTTGAGATGTGATAGGTGTGAGAGTGGTGGTTGTAATGATCAAGGTGATAGGAATGGTTAGAATGACTGAGGTGATAGATCATTGGGATACCATTTTTTGATTTGTCAATATTGATGTTGTCATTTGATTAGATACCATCTATTGGTGCGATGTTGATGGTATATTCAAAGGATTTGATGTGATGGATTGATTGGTGTTAGGTGGATTGATTTGGATAGAGTGATTGGTGCTAGGTAAAGGGGGAAGCCCTAAACCAAGGAATGATGTTGATATGGGTAATGGTGATGGAGATGTCTCTTGGTGCAATGACTCAACTATTTTGGTAAGTGTAGCAATTTGATCTCGCCAAATTTGATCTTGATTTCGATCTTGCCTCTCTTGATATAGTTGATTTGGTTTTTGTTCAAGTAGATTTGGGATGAATACTTGTGGTTTTTGAATGGGATCATGGAAAAATTGATTTTGGACAATGTTTTGATTTGGGATGATGTTTTGTTTTGGAATGATAGGTTGAAATTGAACTTTTTTGGTGTTGGGAATCGCATTGCCTTGTTCTAGGTAACTTTGATTTTGCATGGTGTTACCTTGATTTGGGTTAATACACAGAGTCGTTAACATCTTGTCTAGACTTTGAACAACATTTGTATGATTCACAAACATATTTATCCCAAAGTTTTCCAGATTCATGTTTTGTAAAGTTGTACTTGGTACATTCTCAGTTGGCATGTAGGGATTTGGTAGGATGATGTTGGTTGTTTGAAGACTCATGCATTGTTTTTTTGGTGGATAGATTTGTAATTTTGGACTTGGACTTAAATCTACCATTAGAAAAGGTGTTCCAAGATTTAGATTGGGTAGACTCACATTTGTTGTACCATTAAGGTTCGTAGGAGATAATGATCCCATGTATGGATTGTATAACTGTGAGTTTTGAAAATCAATTGACATTGTAAGGTTTTGATAGTTTGGTTGACTTGGATTACTCATGATGTATGGATCAAGTTTATATTCCATGTTCCTCTTGTGTTTTGACCTTGTTGCAAAAGTGACCTCTAAGGTTCTTAGGACCAATGATGAGATGAAGGATGGAAGGGGTAAATAATATGAGTGTTGAACATTTTAGGGACTTTGGATCAATGCTAGACTTAGGGCTTGATTTTGATTGTTTGATTTGGATAGTGAACTTGTAAACCCTAATATGTTAGATGTGATATTAGGATGAACTTGTTCAAAAGGATTGCTAATTCAATTAAATGTATGAGAAAGGATGCATTCCCATACACCTAACTAAACAAGGTGGTTTATATTTTGATGATTTACCCAAGTCTAGAATGATGTTTCCAAAGCTCTAAAGTTGTTTGGTGGGATGGATTTTGATAAATGTTTGAAGGAATGAAGTGTTTGATTTGATCCTAAATGAACCTAAGAAAGACTTGTTTACAAGGCCAAGGTTTTCAAGAACATGCTTTTCTCTAAGAGTAATTCAAAATCAAAAGACCAATGTTTGCATAAAAACCATATGACCAATACATGCCAAGCACATGTGTTAGCTCCAATTGATTTCATCTTGATTATTGAATTTCTTTTACCACAAACACTTTCTTGATTATATTTTCAAACTAAACATCCAATGTCCTAACTTCTTTTCATCCCACAAAGTGCTATGTGGAATTCAAGGAAATTAAGGCAATGATTTCCTAATGTTTACCTTGGTAGAAGAAAATTAAGATGTAAACCCAATTACTTAGAAAACTCTAAGGACATAATCCCCAGGGTAAGCATTAGTTCTTGGGTTTTGTCAAAAGTATTTTCTCTAACTAAGGGGTTTGAAATTTTGATGATGATGTTAAGTGTTTGTTTCCAACTATTTTCGAAAAAGCAAAGTGTTTTGACTCACAAGCAATATAACATCCTAGCTCAATTGGTACATTTTTCTTAGTGGGCTTGCCTCATGCCCTTCGTAGAAGAAGAGATGATTTTACATGCAACCAAGGAGAGAGTATAAAGGTATGTTAAGAATGAAGTCTTAACCTCTATACTTTAACCAAGATCAGACATGACAAGTAACTTCTTGGAATCTAAGTTCCAATGCACCACTTCGATAAACTCGGTGAATAGGTCAATAGGCCACTACAAACAAGGGTTTTATTTTGGACTTCCCGTTCGTGGAGATTGACCCATATGGTGAGAGTCCCCTTTTGGATCCATCTCGTCAGAATCAATGACGTGATATTGACGTTTCTTCCAATATCCACATTTATATCCCGGTTGGAAATACTCTTGGCTTTAGAGTGTTACCGGTTGAGTCATTCCCTTGGGTGAGTACTTTTTCCCCAAGGCAGGCCTTCTAAGAAAAACAAAAGCAAATAAACTTATTCATAATTCGATCAACCCTTGTTTAGAAACAAAGGGAGAACTCATGCAACAAGCTCATTCACACTCGCAAATTTTTTTGTTCAATTTTAACCCCAAAATGAAGTGTGGAGGTGATTGCTTTGTCTCAACCTTAAATCATGAAAAAGGCCTTTTGATTCTCAAGATCGCTATAAAGCGCGAGAGAAGCGCATACGTCCTTTTTCAATGAAATTAGTTCAAGTAAGCTCTCACAAAACAATGTAACACATGTTTATTTTAGATCCCACAAAGCAATAATGAATTCGTTTTAAAGCACCAAAGGACAAATGAGAGTTGTCTTGTTCAATTGTTAACCAAAAAAACAAAATCTAGTAAGTTGTAGTCCTAATGTTCATTTTAAACCCTTTGCAACAAGAATTCAAAAGTTCTTTTTAAAGCCCAAATGAATTTAGTAGATCCTAAGCATAAAAAGGATGACAACTTTTCCTTAAGAAGAATAAAGAATCCTTGAAAAGTGTTAAACAAACACTATAGTGTTTAAAAACACTTGTTACAATGATGTGATAATGCTTTTTCTTTGACTTCCATGTTCCATGATCCTTTAAAACCTACAATACAAGCTTCAAATGTTAGATGACATCAAGAAACAAGAAAATATGAGGGTTAGATAAATGATTAAGGATAAAAACCCTAAAATTTAGACCAAGTTTCATTGTGATTTGACATTAAGTGAAAATTTGAAAATATTAACTCTATAAAAGTTGATAATAAACTAAACCATTGGATAGCTTATGAAATTCTACCCCATTTTTAAAAAAAAAGCTTTGAAAAAGACCAAAAAATGACCAAGATACGACCATTTTAAGTTTGCATGAAAAACTAAGAAATTCTAGCGGCTCTGTTTGTGATGGCGGCTTTGTTTGATTTTCTAGCGGCGCTATACGGCGACACTGGAGACTCCAGCAATAGTTTGATTTTTGAGTGGTGCAGTTTGATTCTAGCAGTGCTATATAGCCCCGCTGGACTGTGAGCGGCACTATATGGCCCCACTGGACTATGAGTGGCGTTGTTTGAAGTTTTAAGCGGTGCAGTTTGTTTCTAGCGGTGCTATATAGCCCCGCTAGACTGTAAGTGGCACTGTTTCCTGTAAACAAATGAAAATGCATAATTTTGACAAAAAAAGTGATTAAAATGTGAGATTTCCCTCCGTCTAGCGCCAAAATGTGAACCAAGATTATAACACTTGCAAAACACAAGAAACAATCAACTTATTAGATTAAATGCAAGGTTAAAATCATGATTCCTCAAAAAATTCATTTGAATGTAAAAGAAGAGGAACGAAATGAAGAACACAATAAAGTTGAAACAAAATATCAAATCCTATTCTAAAACCAAACAAACTCTCAATCTCTTGAGGGAGTTGGTGCCAATTTGATGTGAAAATTGGCCCTTTCCCAATTCCAATGGTGTGATAAAGATGCTTGATGAAGGATGAATGCTTGTAGTGATGACTTCAATGGAGCTTCATGTTGAAAATCTACAAAAAACCTAACTATGTTTGGATGAAATGAATGAAGATTGCTATGAATTTGAGTATAGTAAGTTTATTCAAATTGTGAATGGATCAAATGAAGGATGATCTCTTCATTTATAGATGAGATTGATTAGGGAAGAGGAAAAAGGGATGAATGTGGGACTAAACTTCAACAAATGAGAAGAAGCCACATGTCATCATGTGAATGGTTGAGGAATGAGCACATTTTGAAGAATGTGCAAAGAGGGGGGAGATTCAAATTCAAAATATGGCTTGAAGGATGAGTTGAAAGGTGAAGCAAATGCACATGGCTCAAGAAAAGGACATGTAAGAGATTTTAAATGCTTTTTTGAAAGGGACAAGTCCTTTTGGGGGGAGATTTCAAATTTGAGGAATATTCCATCTTTGATGCCTTTTTTGAATGAAAATAGATAATTTATAAAACAATTAAATTAATTTTCATGTGAAAGTTAGAAAATCTAGAGGATTTGAGTGATTAGGATTAAATTAATCAGGATTTGATTAATTTAAAGGATATTTAGCTGATTTGACCATTTTGACTTAGATTTTACATTGAAATAAATCAAAAGGAGATGAAAATGATTAAGACTTAGTTAAATAAATATTCTGATTTATTTAACCAAAAGGGGTGATGCTAGATTAAATTAGATAAAGGTTTGATTTATTTAATTTAATTAGATGAACTTTAGAAATTTAATCAAATAATATGAATTATTTAATTAAATAATGATAGGAAGATGAAATGACCTAGCTAGTTACACATAGACGATGATTTAATTAAATCGAGGGATTTATTTAATTAAAATGGGAATTATGATGACTTTAATCAAATAAGGCTATTTGATTAAATGGTTAGATAGAGGGATAATTCAGGATGAGGAGATGTTAGTAGATCAGTTTCGGGTGTGCGATATCAATCTGTATATTTTTAATGTCTACACTAAATAATAAGGGATGTTAATGAACTCAACAATCATGCATTCATCACTTTTTCATAATCCATTCAATTCTTAACTATTTCCAAAATAAACTTTAAAAGATTAAAGATGATAAAAGAAAAGCCTAATAAATTAACTACTTTTAGATATTTCCCACACACATATTGAAAGGTAAGTAAACTAAAGCATAAACTATTTTATATTCACTAGACTACTTCATAGCTACATATAAAATAATGTGAGAGTTTAAAGAATAAAATCGATAGCTTCAAAATGCACCCAAAGATGGTGTAACAAATTGATTATTTCACTAGGAATAAATGACTATAGTCATGCAAAATATACAATTAGTAATGAACTTCAATTGCTTCAATATTACCAGTATGTACAAGTCTTTATTGAACTTTAATAGAAAACATGAAATAGAAACTAAACTTGTATATCTCCCATATAAGCTCTATATTTTCAACAATTTTTAATCCCTAAAACTAAGAAAATAATTGCCTTTTATAAAATACAAGACATGAGTTCATTACAAAAATAACACATGGCCAAGGAGAAATAAGTTAATCATCATAAGAAATATGGTAAAATATCTTCTATGTATAAATACAAGACATGAGTTCATTACAAAAATAACACATGGCCGAGGAGAAATAAGTTAATCATCATAAGAAATATGGTAAAATATCTTTTATGTATATGAGGAAACAAGCAAATAGTTTCAGAAGAATTAATTAAATTTATGTTTCATCGAATTGGTCTATGTTGATGATTATTTAACCTTTCAAAACTCTAGACAATATTTTTTATACATCACCTTGGTATTCAAAGCATTTGTGGTTGATTCTTAGATGCAACCTCCTTAAATCATGCTCCCTTGACTCTTTGCTCTAGTCTTTTTTTTTGCCTGTGAAAACCCAATTTTTTTTTTGTTAGTAGCATACCTCAAAATCCTTGCATCCAATTATTTATCGGTATAGAGGAATAAAATCCACGTCTTGCATCGAGAAAAGCACTCGCTTTTGGCATCAAGAAAAAAATCCATTTTTGACATCAGGAAAAGTACCTGATACCACATCGACATCTGGTTCCACCTTCTAGAATCCTCTTAAAACCTAAATTCAATATTTATCATGTGAAATATTATACCATGTCCATAATATTTCAATTAGAATAATCCATATAAAACATTACTAATGAACCCATATGCCTTCTAATTCATTACATATCCTTCAAACGATTTCCAAATCAATTCTTAAACTTGTTCAAACATACTTTCTAAAAATTTTAAAAAAATTGATTCTTATAGAATTTTGGGAATTTATGTGATTATAAAATTCCTAAAATTTATGATCATTCAATTCTATAATGAAATGATAAATATTATTATCCTCTATCCATTAATTGAGGCTTCTTTCATTGAAAAAACTTCTTTTATTTCCTCGGTAACTAGAATGGTAAATTTGTATCCTGCATTGGGTTTTATAAGTTTCAAAATTTATGTTTTGCATTATTTCACTTTTAGCTCTTTTTTGGGATAGCCTTATGATGAAGAAAATGTGTGATATCAAAACCTCGTCTTTACTTACATATTCCTCTTAGGAATAGGCTAGCCAAGCTACACTTGTTGCTAGATACAAAATTTAAAGGTACAACATCCAGTTATATAGGTTGTTACTTCCTTGAAACTTACAACCTCTCAAATTTTACCCTTTCAAACACTTTTCATGAGCAATATTACCATAATTTGGATTTTTTCACACCTTTTGCATGCCTAGTGGTGAATTAAACTACAATATACTTAAATTGGGTCTTTGTATTATTTAAGCACCATGGGGTGTGTTGTGAGACCACACAAGAAGTAGCAACCAAAAAATAAGTTAAAACATTCATAGAAAATAAGAATTATTAAATCTAAATCTTTAATTTTATCAAGATAACATCCTACATTTCTCTTAGAATTTTGCACTTAATATGGGAAACATAAATCTTATGGAACATAAGTGTGTGCTCTTGATTCATTCCTTTCCTTGATAAAGTAAGAAGACATTTGGATATTTGTATTAAGATACATAGTTTTCTTTAACTTTCTAAGCCAACCTTGGATAGAGCCTTTCTACTACTCAAGCATCTATAGCCCCAACAAGGTTATCTCTATAATTTCCTCCAAATATAGCTCCATTGAAAGTCAGGCATGCATAGCCCTAATAGAGATATTTGGATGACCTAAAAAGTCAAATTTGTCTTTTCTTTTGATTTTTTTTTTTTAATGTTCCTTTGAAGCTCTTTTCTTCAACTTGCTACCATTTAAGCCTGCTACCAGGTTGCGAAGTATAGTGCTAGCAAAGGAAAACCTTTATATTTTTCACTTAATACACATATCCATCATCCCCAACTAGTCCAAAGAATTATTTAATATTGAAACATATAATTCCTTATAAAATTTAATGTGAACCATACTAAATACTTAATTCCTAAATAGACATAAAAAATATATCTTACCAAGATTTTGATTATTCATTTAATAGATTATTAGACTTTAAACTTTTGAAATCTCATTTTATTGCTTCACCACCCAACCTAAGCATCAACTCTTACACCCCTTAGCTCACTAACGCACCAATTGAGAAAACTAGATAATTGTAGTACCTAATATTTTCCCATTAAATCATTCATTAATTTTATGTTAGTAAGTTTGTAAATTAGCGGCTTCTTTCTACTTAACAATAAATATCTTGTCTAATCATTCATTATGCATATGCCTACACTCACACCAATCTAGAGTTCATTTAAATTTCATTCATATAGTTTTATTACTAAATAAAATATCATTGATTCCTACTTGACCTCATCTGCATTATTTTTTCTTACTTCAAGATGCTAATATAGAGAATTGGATCATCTTCCAACCTTTTCATTTATTAAACACATTCCTTTAAGAAAAAAAAGGATTATTTTCTGATAGTATTTATTCTTGATTTAGAAATTTTAGGCATGTAGGTACAACTCTTGGAAAAGGAAATACAATTTCATATGATCAATCTCATTTAAATCCACTAGAAGTATTTAAATTTCAAATGGGATTTATGTTTGATTGACATAGATGCATTGAAATATAAAGCACTTGACATTTTGGTAAATCTACAACCATATTTTATGAAATATAACTCATTTAATGTGCATATCATGGCTCATGTTATTTTTAATGTAATTTTGTACTAATGACTATAAATTTGCACTAAACCTCTTGAGAAAATTCATCTTCATTTTAATTATAATTTGAGTAAGTTCTGAGCACATGGATACTCTAATTTTATTAACAAGCCCTAGGCAACAATCTGCATTTTTGGGCCATATTACTAGCTAGAGATTACAAAAAGTTTTATATATCTGGACTTGTATGATGAGAGTCACACTCAAAATGATTCGAGGAGATGATTTTATGGATCACAATGAACATTATTAGGTGAATTTTAATATTTCTTCTCAATTCATGGCTTCTCTCTTCAACATTGGATTGACTTAGAACGGTGCGTTAGAATTCCTACTCCTTAGGATATTCCCCATTTTATCAATGAAGGAATAGTAGTTCCCTTGATCCCTTTCATGGGGATTTTTCTCAACATGAATTTGGTAGAACATAGACAACTAGTTTCCCCTGGGTATGAATTATCTAAAATAAAGAAAAAGAAATAGATTGAGACCACTCCCACGGATAATAGATTTTGTAAAAAAATTGTGATGTATATACACACTACCTTTTCACTAATGTGTGTATCTTTGTATTTATGTTTAGTGAATGGATTTATAAATGTATCTTTTCTTGTTCCTTTCGATGGTGAGAAAGAATGCTATTAGGAATATTTTAAGAATCAAAGCTTCTTTTCTTGCAAGTTATGTCTTAAAAACTAGTGATCTTGATATTTAATGGAAATTGAATCAATTTAATTTAAGTCTAACCCTAATGTAAACCTAAATCAATATACACATATTTACAAAAAAATATATCTAATTATTACCTATATCTCATGTGAGTAAAATTATTTTTACTTTAAGGAGCACTTTGGTAATGTTTTTGGTTCTCAATCTAGCAAGTTATAAATTCAGATATATATGTTTTAATTAGAACATTATGATGTATCTTCAACTAGTATCAAATTCATCAATTTCATGTTGTACTACTTTAAAATTAACATCATAGTTTTCAATTATTTTTCTAAGGTGGAAAGAAACAGCCTAAGTGTTTTCTCCATTTAGATTTTAGTTGTTGAAATAGAATTCCTCATGACTTTATCATAATTCATTATCATGTAGATTTGAAATGTGTTTTTATTTTTCTATTTGAGTTCCCATGATCTCAAATCTTCTCGTGCTTCCTTATCTTGAGTAGATAGTGAAACCTCATTATTCCTATCAATTTTCCAAGAACTAATTCGTAAACTACTATTTATATCTTCTTTAATCCTTTTCTTCTACAATTTGATGAAAAATTATCATTAAATAAAAATTCAAAGGATTCATATGCTATATTTAGTATTGAATTATTTGAATCATCTTTATTTGAACTTAATTTTGCTTTTCCTCCTCATGTTCACAAATTTTGACACATTAGGATCTCTAGTTGCAATAAAAGGAATTCTATTTATTTTCCACATTTTTTCTTGTCAAACCCTTTCAATGGTTGATATGTTAGGTAACATTGAGGAAACATATTACTAAGTTTTCTAAAACTTTATAATATGGTCTATTGACTATTATCCTGTATCATAAAATATTATGTTTGCATTATCACATCGAAAAAATTGATTGATACTTGTAATAATGCTTGTTATAATTCTATATGGTCTTTCAGGATCATGTCTTCTAGGCATGACATTCGGTGAATTCCTATTTTCATATCTAAACACTCCCGCTAGAGAAATACATTTTCTACTAGCTAAATCCATTCTAACCAAAGATATTGTACAATTGATTTTATCATATTCTTTTGTTTTATGGATCCTACATCTTTATATTAATCCAAATTTAGATAAATTTTAGGGTTCCACAACTTTTCATTTAAAATCCTCTACACATATGAGACATCCATGTTGAATGAGAATTTCTCATATGATTTGATTTGTCTTAAATTTTTCATCATTTCATGAATTTTAAGTCTTTGAGAGTTTTAATCTCCTTTTACTATGTTAATTTTAGCATGATATCTACCATCTCTTGATAAAATATACTCACAAGGCCCTCTATCTTATGCCACTTCTATTGATGTGGATAGTATACATGCACCAAATACATATATATTTTATTATATGGACTAAAAACCCTATCTTATCTTGAAAGAATCACTAAATTCAATTAAGGATTTAGTAATCTCATGGCTTGAGAATGTTAGGTCTTGACTTTATAGGCTCACTCAAGGTTCGTTGCTCAATTATTGTTTTAACATGGTGGCCTACTGATGTTCTAAAGATTTCTCTTGTTAAATAACATGAAATTTTAATAAACTCAACAACTCACACAATATGTACAATTAGAAATAAACTTCAATTCCTTCAATATTACCAACCCTCACAGTATGTACAATTATTTACTAAAATTAAATAAAAAACATGAAATAGAAACCTAATTGGTATATATCCAATATAAGCTCTATTTTGTCAATAATTTTTTACCCCTAAAACTAAGTAGCTCACTACCTTTTATAGAATACAAGACAAGAGTTCATTAAAAAAATAGAACATGTCTAGGGAGAAACAAGTTAATCATCATAAGACAGGTGGCACAAAAATATCTTTTATGTATATGAGGAAACAAGCAGATAGCTTTAGAAGAATTAATCAAATTTATGTTTCATTGACTTGGTCTCTATTGATGATTCTTTAACCTTTCAAAACTATAGATAATATATATGATACATCACATTGGTCTACAAATAATATGGTTTCCAAATTTCAAAGTACACATGGTATAAACCTCTAAATCCTTCTCCAAAAACTCTAGAATAGGTTTAAATCTCAACACAAGTTTGGGGGCATTGGAAGGCTTTTAAACTACATTGTTGCACTAAGCCATACATACCTTTTTAATTTGACCTTTTAAAATGACTTTATAGTTTTTTCAAATGCATATTCACTTGCTTTATAGGGAGATAATATTCAAGGTTTTCAAACAATTATTTTTGCTTCCCCCACCAAATAAAACCTTAGAAAATTATTTAAGTAGGTCCCAATTTTGGAAATTTTAAAATTGGTAATTTAAATTCATTGCAAGTGAAATGACAAGATCAACATTAAAGATGCATATAAAGTTCAGGGGCCATGAAAAACTGCAAAGGGTATTAATAATTGATGTATATCCTTGTTCTATCACTGAAATTTGAATATAAAATTTGTTTCTAGGATCTCCTTTGTAACTTGGGCCAGTCCTTAAGCACTTACATTTTTTTGGCATAAAAAGACACCTAATGGCCATGAAACTAGAACTCAATACCAATGATGGTATATGAACACTTGTAAAATCACTAGAATTGATAAAATTTCACATTTTGATGGTGCTCAATAGTCTACCCATCTAGAAACACTGAACATTAAAATTGAGCCAAAAACTTGTTCAATCACCCTAAAAATAGCTTTGCCCTCTTTGAGATGTGGTATGAGAGAAACTATATCTTGGTCATGTTTTGAAATGTCGATAAATAAAATTTTCAATATATTTACTAAATTGCTACCAAAAGGAACCAATCAACAACCAAATCAACCATAAAATGTTCAATTTCTATATGTTGGGATTTTTTTGTTTTAGATCATTATGAAAAGCATACAATCACCATTAATATAATTTTATTTCAATTATTTTTATTTAAATATATTTAATAAAAGATAATAGTATAATATTTGCAAAAAGGGAAGACAATAGAGGATCACACTCACAAAGTCTAACAAGACTAAATCTATAACAAAGACAAATAAGTACAAATAGGGTCAATCCCAATGAAGTTTAAGCAACTAAAATAAAATTCGAAGGGGGGAGGTCCTTATCATCAAGATTTCCCAAAACATTTTGAGCATAAGATCATTGATTGTTTCCTAGAAAGTAACAACACCTTATTCTTTAGGAGGGTTATTTGGGGGTTGCTAAGAATGGACACAATAGATAGCCAATTCAAGAGAGTGAAATTGTCAGTGTTAGGCTAGCTAAGAACATCACGATGCTCCTCCATTATGATTCCTTTGAGAGGAGGAAGAAGGTAGCCTAGAAGGCTAAGACCATCCTCCATGAGTCACATTGTCTATACAATAGGGGTTGATATCCATAGGTTCCATGTGTTACTCATAAACATGACCCTCCCCTTTTTCAACTATCTTGCCTTATGTGCCTTAGTCATTTTATTTAAATTCATGTTTAGGCGGTGTTTTGTTGTACGTCTTGAACTTAGGCAGGGTTTTTATAGGTTATACGAACTACCCGTTTTACCACTTGTATCATTATTTCTTTAACTAGGCGGTGTTTTATGACTTTATTCTAACCCATTGTGTCCTTAAAAAGGGGTGATATGTATGTGAATAACCCACGTGATGAGTTTTCATATGTCAAAAGTTACCCAATAGCTTACCTCACAAGTTATGTTTGTGGAGGGTATTCTTTTAATTGTTTGGAACCTAGACAGTGTTTTACTAGGTCATATGAACTACCTTTTTTTCCCCCCAGAGAGCTTTTCAGTAATTAATATAATGACCATGAGTTCATTCATAAAACCAATGCATTATACAGAAAAAGAAACCAACATTTTCAGATATGATATGACCAAGAGTAAAAAAATCCATGCATACAAGTGCACAAAGATATTAAAATGATATTTATTATATATAGTTTGTACATGTTTACATTGCATCAACACTACAAAATTGCTTGACTTGGCTATAAAAGTTCATATTGATGACAAAAGATAAAAGAAGACATTTTTGTTCAGACACAGGGAAAACATTAGGACTCAGATGCCCTCAATCACAACCTAGAGGCATTCAACCTAAGCAAGGGATAGTAGATTATCATGTGATTGTAGGAATTGGGCAACTCAGTTCCAATTAATGGCTGACTTGAACCAATTTTAAATTACATTGCCAATTGGGTTGTATACACATGATATCGTATGGTGTCTCCTTGAAGCTACATTAACTATTTAATTGTGTGAAAGGTTATTTAGTGGTTGTTGGTGAGATAAAGATTGGTTTTCTTGCCTGATGCCCTTTCATTTACTAGATTAATTATTTTGATTTATCTTCAACAATTTTCAAGAAGATAGTGGAGAAACAAGAAGATCGCAAAATTTAGTAACAACTTAGCAACCGTTTGGTGGAGTTGGTTTGCTATATATTTGAAAATGGAGGAGATAGGGGCTCTCTAGATATACACTTTGTGGTGTTTTCGAGAGGGATTTAATCATTTATTTCATGTTGTAATAGTTCATAATCTTTGAGTTGTGAATTTAATGAGATGCAAGTAGTACATTGATCTTTGTGTTACATGTGTGATAGATTTATGTCTTCTTTGTGAGATAAGTTTTATGGTGTCCATTTATTAAAGTGTGATTTTATTTCCTTCATTACATAGTCATAGATCTTTTCAATCTTTTTGTTGATTGTTTATGGCTATTGTTTTTTATTAGATGAAAAACAGGTTTTGAAGGGACCTGAAAACCTTTACAACCAAAGATAGAGTTGCAAAAAGAACAGCTTACAACCATCCCAAAAAAATGCCCCCAAACAAGACACTTCAAGATTTACATTTAGAACTACTCTTGTGGGAGCAGAGAGTCATGTCAAAAGAAGGCTTAGACAATTTTTCTTTCTTTCCCTTTACCATTATCTAGCCTTCTTCCACTTGCGCAACCTTAGCATGCAACGCCTGCATACTACAATCTTGAAGAAAGTTTCCTGTAGCCACTATCATAGAGATTTCATCAGTTTGTCTTCCAGCAGGAAATGTCTTATCAGAAAGGCTACCAGTAATGGCAGCCTAAGACCCATTCACATGCTCAATTGGGGTTTCAACATGATAATCTTTCCCAGTGTCAACAACCCTAGCTTTTGATACATATGGAGAGGATGCCCCAAGACCCTATGATTCCATCACAACCACCTCAGAAAAGCTCCTATTTTTTATAGCTATTGTTTATGCATTCATGTTAGTCTCATATTTATGAACTAGCATCTATTACCTTTCCTACTTTCTAGTTAAAATCATACCCATGTTTATTTAGTTTAGTTAGATTCATTGCATATCATTTGAGGGAGTTGTACCTCTAAAATTTAGAGAAAATCCAAAAATGAAATTGTGGTCTTTTTAGAGCTATTAGTGGGTTGATACCAGTGCTAAACAAGGCTGAGAGTTATTTATTTTGAGCATATTTACTATGAGCCAATTCATTCACTAATAGATTTTTGGTAACTCCGCTAGGGAAATTGAATTGATTGAAAACATTTAACAACATTCGTCGTGTTATGTAGAAAGATGGTACTTCCTCATAATGATGTGTTTCATGTTTTGTAGCCAGATTTAGATTGGGTAGGAGTAGAACAAGAAGACATCAATTCACAATTAAATATGCTCACCTGGAGATATAGGAGGAATACAACATATTATATGCGAGAAAATCTTTCCTTGGAAGAGGAGGAAGAGTTGGCCTAGCACCCACCAACACCTGTAATTGAATGCCCTCTGAGGTTGGTATTTGTGTACTACAACAACCCTCCTCGTCATCTCGATCATCAGCTTACTCAGTCATTCCATCATCCACATAATCTGCCCTTCATCAACCTCAGAATCCACCTCTTGCTCATCCACCACCCAGGAATTAATTGAAATTTTTTCTTTTCCACTTTTCTTTTACTCCCTTGTGAGTTGGTGACTCTGATCATCCATGGCCTTGAATCTTTGGTGCAATCACATTAGCACTCTTTCCTTGTCACAATATCATGACTTACCCAGTGGTTCCCGAAAACAATTTCCTAATTTTTTTAGTCAAGACACACAAGACACTAAAGAATGTACATCTTGGCTATGATTGCAATAAGCAAAGTTTTGGGAATTCAAGAAGAAGATGTTTTGTAAGAATCTTTATCGATAGTTTAATTGAGAAAGCAATAGAATGGTACAAGGGACTTGAGAAAGGAAGCATCATGGGATGGAATATCCTTAAAAAAATTTCTCCAATGTTATAAAATTCTAGTCAACACTGCGGCCAGCCTGGGACCTTTTTTTCAGATCATGAAGGATAAGGCATAAACAATGTGGAATTTCGTACAATGTTTCAATTAGTTGATTCAATGAATTCCTATTATAGAAAGGCCCAGTGAGGAGATCCAATTTCACATATTTATTTTTGCTTTGGATCCTAATATTCAACTGATCCTCAAAAGAGATAAAATTCAAGGAATTGAAAGAGCCCAACTAGAAGTAATAAGTATTGAGGATGATTTTATAGTTGTGGGAAAGTGGAAACTAGGTGACAGTGTGAAGCCTGAAGTCAGTTGCAAGCTATCCCATTAATTCCTAATTAAATTTCATGAAGAGATTAAATCTCCTCGCCTGATCGCTGAAGATATTAATATGACAATTTTTTATAACATGCAACAGTTTAATGAAGAACTAGATCAACATTGCAGTGATCAGGCCTTTAGTTTATATACCTCATTTGAGGTTGAAAGTGATCTTAGTTTATTTAGTGATGATGAAGATGATACACTGCAAAATAAAATGCCGAGGAGCTCTCCCTTTCACTTCAAGAATAAGTCTTTCTCTTTCGAGGCCAATTTGAAGGATATGGTGTCAAATTCCCTTTTCATCTCTAAATATGAATTTTTCTCCTTCAAAGAGGTGGAAGATGAGAGTGAAGGTCTCACATTTGGTACTTCCCAAGAAAAGATGAAATGGTCAATTAATCCTAACCCTCTTTTCATTTTTGATTAACTTGAAATATATGATAATCCTCTCTTTATAAATTTAATTGTTGATCAATCTATGTATAAGGATGAGTATTGTATATCAATGGTTGAAAATGGTCACAATCCAGGAAATGTTGGGGAAACTGCTAGTCCCTTATTGAAGGAAGGTGAGAATTTCTAGATGGATACACAGTTAGAGGTTAGAAGTGAATTAATTTCTATTTTGTCTTAGTTTACAAAGATAATCATTTCTCATGAAAATAACTTGATAAAGGAAAGGTGTGATGAAGTTAAGGAGAATTTTGTTTTCGATGATGACTTTTCAAAAGGAGGAATGTTTGGGAGATGTAGTGTTGGGGAATAATTTAGAACTCATAATTTTGTATCAAAATTAGATATACCTGGAATTTTGAGCCTCGACTATGGAAAGTGGTCAATAAAGGATGGTCTAGTACTGGCAAAATGGCAACAAGATGAAATTTTTGATGAGAAATGGATTTCCAGAGGATTGTTTGGTAGTAGTTGTGAAGTTCCCTACATTTATGTTTGGGTATTCTTATTCTTCAACTTGCTTCAAAGGCTTTATACCAAGGTGGGACTTTTTAGTAACTGACCATTCTTCTCTCATCCGGTTTGTGGGTTTGTATGAGTTTTCTTTTCATTTTCCCTCCGACAAGTTTTCCTTGCCTTGTAAATAGCCAATTTTGGTTTGATGATTTTTGGTTTGTTGTTTGGTTTTGGTATCATTCTCCTTTCAACTCTGTGCCCAATGGAAAAGACTGATCACACATGTTGGGTTATTTGTGTCCTTTATAGTGCTTGTCCCCAATCAGAGCCACTGTTACTCATAAACATGACCCTCCCCTTTTTCAACTATCTTTCCTTATGTGTCTTAGTCATTTTATTTAAATTTGTGTTCAAGTGGTGTTTTGTTGTACGTCTCAAACTCAAGCAAGGTTTTTATAGGTTATACAAACTACCTACTTTATTGCTTGTATCATTATTTCTTTAACTAGGTGGTGTTTTATGACTTTATCCTAACCCGCCATGTCCTTAAAAAGGGGCGATATGTATGTGAATAACTCGCATGATGAGTTGTCATATGTCAGAAGTCACCCAATAGCTTACCTCACAAGTTATGTTTGTGGGCGGTATTCTTTTAATTGTTTGGAACCTAGATGATGATTTACTAGGTTATATGAACTACCTACTTTGCCGCCCAAAGAGCTTTTCAATAATTAATATAATTACCATGAGTTGATTCATAAAACCAGTGCATTATGCAGAAAAAAAAACCAACATTTTCAAATATGATATGAACAAGAGTAAACAAAGCCATGCATACAAGAGCACAAATATATTAAAATGATATTTATTATATATATGTTTGTATGTGTTTACATTACATCGACACTAAAAAAATTGGTTGACTTGACTACAAAAGTTCATATCGATGATAGAAGACAAAAGAGGACATTTTTTTCAAACACACAAGGCAAACATCAAGAATTGGATTCCCTCAATCACAATCTAGAGGTATTCAACCTGAGCAGGGGATAGAAAATTATCATGTGATTGCAAGAATTAGGCAAAGAGCCCCATATCATTCCTCATGATTCCCACACTAAGAAGAGCAACCGCCTCCTCCATAGTCTCATTCTGAAGTGTCAACGCAATAAAAATGGTGTCGCCTACCAGTCCACTTTGATGATAGTGACTAAGCCTAGCAATAGCTACATTGACATGATGATGAAATTCAGACCTCACTAGACATTCTAACACTCTTACACCTCAGTCACAGTGGCTAGAGGTCTTGATGACCATGTACATGAAATGCTCTAGCATGGTAGTATTGTGTACATGTTCCTAGACCAGAAATGCTTCACCCAAGATACTATGAAGCACCTCTTCTTCCACCTCGCCCTATATCATGAAGACCTCCTTCAATTGATTCGACAAATGCTTGAACAATGAGTTGCATTCATTCTCCTCCATGACAATGAAATCATTTGAAAAATCACTATCACTCTGAGTGCTCACCATGAAGGATGCTTCTGAATGATGAAGAGTGGTGACACTAGCTGAATTTATAAAAGGTTGGTCAGACATTGGAACTTTCTCCTAAGGATTGATGAGATGGAAACTCAGTTCAAATTAATGGTTGATTTGAACCAAATTTAAATTACATTTCCAATCGGATCGTATACACGTGCTATCGTATGGTGTCTCCTTGAAGTGCATTAATTATTTGATTGTGTGAAAGGTTATTCGGTGGATGTTGGTGAGATAAAGATTGGTTTTCTTGCCTGATTCCCTTTCATTTTCTAGGTTAATTATTTTGATTGATCTTCAACAGTTTTCAAGAAGACTGCCAAATTTAGTAATGACTTTAGCAAATGTTTGGTGGAGTTGGTTTGCTATATATTTGAAAATGGAGAAGATAGGGGCTCTTTGAATATACACTTTGTGGTGTTTTTGAGAGGGATTTGATCATTTATTTCATGTTGTAAGAGTTCATAATCTTTGAGTTGTGAATTTAATGAGATGCTTAGTACACTAATATTTTTGTTACGTGTGCAATAGAGTAGTATGATTTTATTTCCTTCATTAGATAGTCATAGATATTTTCAATCTTTGTGTTGATTATTTATGGTTGTTGTTTACGCATTCACGTTAGTATCATATTTATGAACTAGTGTTTGTTACCTTTCCTAATTTCTGGTTAAAAGCATACCCGTGTTTATTTAGTTTAGTTAGATTCATTGCATCTCATTCAAGGGAGTTGTACCTCCAAAATTCAAAGAAAAGCCACAAATGCAATTGTGGTCTTTTCAAAGCTATTAGCGGGCTAATACTAGTGCTAAACTAGGCTAAGAGTTATTTATTTTGAGCATATTTACTGTGAGCCAATTCATTTGCTAACACCATGAAAGTTGGATCCACTATCATTTCTAGTAGGATATATGTGAATTTATTGTAATCCATCTCTTCTAGAAATTTGAAAACCAATAAGCAATGCTTATGCCTTTGCCTCATTGTTAGAGTCATCCTAAAAAAAATTTGGCATTGCTAGTTGAATCAATTCATCACTGTTTTTTAAGACAATGCCACCACCTAAAGGCCTCAAATTCCCTCTAGATGCCCCATCAAATTTAATATTTAAAAAATGCTTACAAGGAGATTCTCAAATTTTAAAGTAGTAGATGGATTTAACTGAGGAAATATGGGACAATCCCTTGGTTGGGTGGTAGAATGAGGTACCAACTTTTTAGGACTCTATTATCCCAATTTATGAAAATTGCTAGGTGTAGATCCTTTGATGGATGAAAACATTAAGCAAAGGCATTTTGAGAGGATTTTTTTTCCAAATATTCTAAATTTCCTTTCCTTCCATAGCATACAAATTAATTTAGATGGGGGCTATTATCCAAAGACTTGCATAAGTGGATTGTTGATGAATTTTTGTCTAACCCTAGAAGAGATAGTTTTGTTGAGTTGGGAAATAATCCTTTCCATTTTAATTTTTTACATAGTCATTTCAAGTGATGGTAGCTAAGGCACAATTGAGGATAAGATGGTCTAGGTATTTCAAATTGAAACCACATAAAACATAATTGAAAGCTTGGGGGATGCACAATTTTTGTAGGTGATTGCTAGTGAGAATTCTTTTATGAAGAGCTAGCCAAGAGAAGACCCTTAATTAGGGAAGAATAGATTTGTCCCAACAAATATAATTTATCTAGTCATCCTCACTATTATATTGTAAAATAAATTTGAAACCTACCCAAACTATATAAGATCTACTAGATGGTTCCTACCAAAGTAACTCTTCCTCTTCCTCATAACTTAAATTTTTCCTTGATATTAGAATATTTTTTAGGTTGGACTTCTAGGGTAATTAGGTAAGTAAAAAAAAATCTAACTTGACAAAGGAATACCATTTTTCCACTTGATTTTCATAGTCTTTAAATTTTGATCCCAAGATGATTTTTCAAAGAGGAACTTAATGGTTGAAACTTAGTGTTCTTATTTAGATGAGTATAGATGAGCATACCTATTCCACTAATCTTATGATAAATTTTTATTTTCTCCATTGTGGATATCCCAATAGAAGTGAGGAATAATGAGATCATGACTATTGAATATAATGTTCAACATTTTAGAGTCCAAAGGGGGGTTAGAAATAGTGAAGATAAGTTCCTTTTCCTATTTGTCCAAATACTTTTCTTGCATTATTACACACCATCTAGATTCTTATTTTTAATATGTATTATAGGAAAGTTTGGCTCCCAAGGCCAAGTTCAAATCCAAAATATTATGAATATAATATTGGCATCTATAAAGAGAAAACAGGTAATCATGGCTAGGGATTAGGCTAAAATTGTTCTTTTTTATTTCTATTGAAGGTTCTCCACCTTAATTGATATTATCATTGCTTCTACCATGACGATGAAGAAGAAGGTTGACATGGGATCTCCTTGTCTCGAACTACTATTGGATTGAATAATCCCATTGAACTGCCATTGAGGATAAATGATAATCTAGAACTTGAGATATAGAACAGAACCCACTAACACTAGCTAGGGGAAAAACCAAACATCTCAAGAACTAGAATGAGGAACTTCCAACTTACCTTGTCATAAGATTTTTCCATATGAATTTTAATTTCATTTTATGGATTGAGTGAAGGGTTTTGTAAGAAATAAAGATCCCTTTTGATATTTCCTTGCATGGTACAAAAGCACCTTGTTCCTTAGAAAGTATAAGATTTATAAGAGTCCCATGCCCTAAATTGATTGATTTAGAAAATATTTTTTAATTTGAGCTACATGGAGAGATTGCTTTAAATTCTGTAAAAGAGGAAGTGTTGAACAACTTGAGAATACTTTTATGTTTCCTTGCCTCTTTGAGGGATATCCAAATATCTCAACCAACAAAATACTAGAAAATATTAAAAAAGGTCAAGAAACCCTCAAGCCTTGGTGCCTTATCTCTTGGGAGTGAAATATAAAGTTTTTAAATTCCTCCAAAGGGAATCCCACAAGGAGCATCTTATTATGTTTTTTTATTTCTATAACTAGGATACAATTCAAGATATTTTCAAAATTAGCTGATGTGAGAATATTTATTTAGGAGGGATTCAAAGAAAACAATAGCTTGGACCTTTTGATATTCTCTAGGGTAATTTCTTCCTAGCCATCAATTTTTTATTGAGGTGATCTAATTTGAAATCCTTCTCATTTTAGTGAAAGAATGAAATAATTTAATGGTTTAATCTCCCCTATTTAGCCAAGATTCTCTTAACTTCTACCTCTAGTGGATTTATTCTCTCACTATAATTTCTTCAAGAACACCTTTAGGTAGTTTCTCCTAGGAAAAAGGGGAAATCCACCCCTTTATTATATTTTTATTAGGTCAAAAAGTTCTTGTTAGATCCTTAATTTCTTAGCATAGATGTTTTTTAAGTGGTCACCTTTTTTATTTTTTATTTGAGATTTTAGATACTTTAGCTTTGTATAGAGCTAGAACATCATGGAACCTTTGACATAAGGAGTTGTAATCCACCATTCCCTTATAAGTCTTAAGAAACATTTATCCATAAGCCACATTTCTATAAACTTGAAGGATATTTTCTTGGAGGATTTTTCTTCAAATAAATCTAACTAAATCAGGAAGTGATCAGATCTAGAGAAATAGAGAATAGAACAACAAGATTTGTAACTATATGTGACCTAGTTTTGAGAGATGAGAAACCTATCCAATCTCTCTACAATATGGGAGAAATATTTCCTCCCATTCGACCAAGTGAATTTTCTATTGTTGAAGGGGAAATCAAATATATTATCTATTATGAAGCTTTTGAAGTCCTCCATCACCTTATTTTGAGGGATTATTCATCCTTACTTCTTAGAGGGGTATATATATATAATTTCTTCCCTCATTTTTAACCTCTAATCAATTCTAATCAATCTTAATCTCTCACTAGCAACTCTAAAGTAATTAATGCAACATCAAAAGCAAGAAAATTATAAGATACGTAACATAATTATAGTAAATTATAGTTTGCAGCCTAAATAAAATTTCATATTCATGTATTGTAAGATGCTTCTTATTTATTATCATTATAATATGCACTAATAGATGTGGGATCTTAAGGATACTCCATCCTCCTTGTATGAGATTGATACAACTACATCAATAAAACAAGGTCTTCATATATGAGTGGTAAGACACCCCTTTTATGTTTTCATTATCATTTGTCATTTATATTTCCTCTAATCCCTCAAGATAACACACTCTTTATCATCTATCATCATAGTCATTGTGGAGGATATAAAACTAATGCAGGTTTTGACCAAAGCAAGCTCGTATACAATACAACCTTTCTTTTTTTGTCTATTTTGTAGGCTTACAGGTTTTCTACTAATTGAAGTGGGTTTAACATATAAAGGCTCCTAAATCCTAATGCATGTTTCAAGGACTCATCATCAAAAAATTAGGGCACATTAATTACCCATGCTTTATCAAGATTTTAATTTTTATTTCTATTGTTAGATACCTTTAGACACTGGTACACCTGTGCAAGCCCTTAAACCCTATATTTTAGTACTTCTAGACTAGGGCACCCAATTCCCCTATCTTGTCAATTCTTCTCTATTTTTCAATTTCAGGTTCCTCTCTATTCCTCTTCACCATATTCACTTTCTATTTCTTTCATTTTATTCTAGTTAATTTCTAGATTCTATTACACTTAGCTCATTTGATCCTAATTCACCTAGTTTAATATAAATAATCATATTATTCACAACACACACAAAAAGGGACCAAAACCCTAACCAACCTATTCAACTCCCCTTTGACGACAACAACCAAATAGTACTACTTGGTTAATTTTGGCTCCCTAATGTTTATGGTGAAAGAGAATTGATCTAATTTAATTCATTTAGGTTAGATCTCCTTTCAACGTCTTACATGTTCATGGTATCTCTATATTTTGTGTAACCGATATTTTAGGTTGTGACTATTATGGATGGTTTTATTGAGTTGGAACTCATTGAATTTGGTTGTATGAATGTATGAAATATTTGTATGAATTTCACTAGAATTATGAGTAGATCTTTGTCATAATTGTATTTGAATATGTTATATTTATTATTTAAAATGGAGAGATGTTAGTATACCATAATTTTTGATCTTGAGGATACAAATTATTGGAGAGATGTATTATACTATGGTTGTAAATTAGAATTACTAATTATGTTTATTCTAGGTGCTCTATTACTACAATGAAAGAAAATAAATGTGTATATTTTCTATGACATTAAGTACGGATTTGATCATCAATTTTATGAATATTGGTTGAATAACTAGTAGAATATTTAAATTCATACATTATATCAAGATCATGACATTAAACTATAACTTGATAGCCTTACTATCATCCTTGATATATTCATAGAGAGTTAAGAAGTTGAGATTAAGAGATAATATTTTTTAAGAACTCTAGGTATTTGGTGAGTTGTGTTTGTATTATATTGTATAAATGTAATGTAGTTACATGTGTAGGTGAGCTGTTTCAAAATAGGAGTTAAACATATAAAATAAAATTATGTCATTCTAAATTTTTTATTGTATTAAATATGCAATCACTATGTCTTATTCACTAAATCTTGGCCAAGGTTGGTTTTGGTGAAATGGACCAGTTATATGTATTTAGGGTACATAATTGAATTGGGATTCTCTTTATACTAGACTTCACTAACTTTATCCCTATATATTATTCTACTATGACCATGCACATGAAGAGTTGGGCTCAATTGTAATAATATGATTGTATGTTTTGATTTATAAATATATCATTGCTTTATAGAATCACTACTAAGTACTAACCATTAAGGTCACATTTATTATAATTACTGAGTGGAAATATAATCTAGATGATGAATCATACAAACATAATAATTTGGTTTCACTGTAGGGAAATAAAATTAAAAAGTTAATAATATTATTATTAGTAAAATTATTGGGCATATATCTTCATATGGTGATCTAATGGATATAGTGTTGCCCACTATCTTGAGTATGAATTAAGTATCAATAATGTGTAAAGAAAATTTATAAGTACTATTGTATGTCCCTTGAACCTTAGATGATTCTTATGTGCCCTTCTTGATGCATGATGTGCTTTGTCAAGAAAGATATGTAATATAATATGATTATGATACTTGATACCATTAAATCATATTATGTTAGGACTCCACTTGGAGACATAAAATTATGCTTGCATACTTTTTGTATTATGACAATATATTGAATTTTTCATTTTTCCTTGTGCTTTTATATGACCATGCCTATATTATATTGATTAATATATGCATAATTTTTGTGTATGGATTTGATTGTTATAAGGTTAATAGTTGTTTGTATAAAATTAGGTGGGACAATGAAACCTATTTTTTTATAATAAGACTTTCATATAAAGTAGGTGTTAGTGTTAGTTGAGCTATCTATATGTATACAATCCTATACTTAGCATGGGGTGATATAAAATTATCATAAATTTTGACATAAATAAATGGAACATTCCATACCAATCAAGAAATTTGAATGGGTATAAAGAGATCTAGTATGAAACTCTATTTATCCTAATGGGTATGTGTGGAGACTTGAACTGGTGATTACTTTAAATAGAATTTTGAGCATTATGAGTTTTATGAAATGATCATAATTTGGTTGTTTATTATTTATAAGTAACCAACCTAGCCTATGTCTTAATGAAATTATTTTGTAAGGGACTCTAGGAGGTTCATGTTGAGTTATGAATTATAACAAGGTGAGGTTTAATTTGAGATCTTGATGCCCTTGGAAGAAAATGCTTTAGGATATGCTTGCTAAACTAGTAACATGCTTGGATTTTTTTAATATTGGTAAGAATCATTTATTTGTTGGGAATCATTTAAAGGAACCTTGTTGAGATATGAAATAATAATTTAGGAATTTTGAGTTTTATTATTAATTAATAAACTTTAGGAACAATGAATATTTTGGATTGACCATTGGTAAATGGTGATTTTTTGCACTAGATGGTTTTAATCGCTTCTATGGTCTTCCCCATGTAGTATCTCACTTCTATGAAAAAAATTCTTGAGTGGTTATCAAAGCTTAGATTTAGGAATTCTATGTGTTTGATCCTTGAGAGATCAAAATGAGAACTACATGTGACTTTGATACAATTTGGAAGTGGGTATGTAAATAATCCTTGGGTGAAAGATGTCATGAACCTAAATTGGTAGTGAAATTTTTAGGGAATAAATCCAAGGTTTGGGGTTAATACTTAAATAAATAATTCCTCCCTCCTAGTATTATTTCTAGCTTGATTATAAGATGGACCCACATGTTAGAGTCAAGTTTGATATAGGTACATGGGTAGTTGGCTATCACCAATACTATGTAGGTGAATGCTGCTATATATTTATTCACAATATATTAAGGATTAGATGTCGTTCACCAATATTCTAGAGATGTAATATTCTAGGAGATATGCATGTTACACAAGGGGTTTTATTGAATATCACTAATATTGTGTAGGTGAAATATGTTAGGAGTAATTTTCATACCTTAGAGTTTAACTATCACTAATGGAATGTAGATGATGAATGCTAAGATTCACCTATGGTATGACATGGCTTAACTAGCTTTCACTAGTACCATGTAGGTGATAGATGGCAAGAGCTACCTCATACTAAGTGGGACTAACATTCACTAGGAACATGGAGGTAATATCTATTAAGATCCATTGATTCACATGGTTCAACAAGCTATGAAAATATTATTAATAGCCAAATGTGTTATTTTTTTTTGTTACAATTGTACCTTTTTGGTGATTACCACAAGTAGTAAGGATGCTCACTTGTCTTCATAGTTGGTAGTGAACTGGTATAAATGATGGAACCCAAAGTGTAGCATATGATGAACTTATACTATTATTTTTGTTTGGGATGTATTTAAGGAATTATGTGCATTAGAGAACTAGGTAAAGGGGAAGTTGCTTGCAGTAAGGTTCTAACCACATCTTTTTGTTGGTTGGTCACTATGTGTACATATAATGATATTGATTTTCACATTGTGTATGTGTGTTGTATGCATGAGTAAGCCACACCATGCATATGTCATAATGCATGAGTTATTCACATTCTGTATGTGTGTCTATGGATGGGCTACTCATTATGTATATGTGATGTATGCATAAGCTAGTTGCATGGGGTACATGTGCTAGTCACACTATGTTTATGTGATGCACGCATGATCAATTTGCAATGTGTATATTTGATGCATCAACGAGTTATCACATTTAATGTATACAATGTATGCATGATTTAATAATCACATTGTGTACATGTTTTGTTTGTATGAGATAATCACAATGTGTAAATGTGATGCATGTATCAACTAATCACTAGATAGATTTGTGTGTTCATACATTGATATTGGCATAAAGGTAATAATTGAGTGGAAAGTATTTGTTAGAGTAAGTTATCATATATGGATTGATTTGAAGCATTAGTTAATTACTAACTTAAATTTAATAAAAGGTTAGAGACTTAATCTCAAATGTGGGAATGACATCTTTATGTTATTGTTGTATGAATTGTAAAGCCTTTAATTCTTAAGAAGTGATATGTATGAAGGGACATTATAAATGAGTCCTCAATGTTTAGGTCTAGGTGTAGGGATGATCCTATCATTAATATGAGAATACCATATTTTATTGTAAGTATAAATCATGATATAGAGTTGTTGCCATGACTATGGATGGTAAGGCTTTGAAGTTGGCACTTCCAATTTGGATAGAATATGTTTGGTTGATCAATATAGTACAAAAGATACAATGTTATTAGGAAAACCAAATTTCTAGTAATTAGGGTGAGTTATGTATATACATTGAATACCTCATGAGCCTAGTGGACTCAAATGCACTAACCCAAACCTCCTAGCAACAATGGATAGAGGATCTCAACAAAGTTATGTAGGAGGAGTGGTGAGTACAACTACACCTTGTAGTCCCAAGGAGAAAGGTTGATCAAAGAATTCATGTAATTCTATCACAAGGTAAGCATTGAATCTAGTGCCATGGAAAAGTTTAAAGACACAATTGATGAAGAGTTCATTGCACTAAAGGATCACCTACCTATGTTGTGAAGGATGACTAGGGTACCATTTATTGTTCTCTTATGGAACGATACTTTTTTATGGTAACCCAAACTTGCACTTGAAGTAGATCAAAGCCATCAAGTAGAAAAAAACATATTATTGAGAAAGAAATTTAGGTTCTCAAAAACTGTAATGAAAAATAAGTGTTGTTCCACTAAATTTACCTAGAGCAAATTATTTAAATAAAGGATTTAAGAGCTATTAAAATGAAATTATAAATATGAAATTTAAATGAACAAAATACAACACTTAGTTAAATTTTGAAGATGGAAAAGCAATATTTAAGATGTTAGGAATTCATTAACCATTAAATGCTAGAATTTTAAGGTATTGATTAAAAATATATTTCAATATTTATAAATTGATTATATGTTGCTCTAGTTTAGATCCATGCCTACAAAAGTGAATTGACACATAGACTTAAACCTATATCAACAAGAATGAATTGACATAAATGTGGTTGATTGGAAACACTTCACCTTGATCTTTTGATGTGTAAATATTAGTAAGGAATAGGTAGGTTTACACACATTTGGGGAATCTACTTAATCATGAGGATCATGTTAAGCTAAGTCAAAATCCTAGATGAGGTGATTATAACAAGAATAATGGTCAAGGACAATAATCAAGCATTCAATTGACCTAAGATGATGTATCTTTTAATAATGTTGCATGATGTTCTTGATGTTCTTTGATTATTTCTTTATTGTTAGATTCCTAAGATGTTCTCAGTGATTTCAAATGAGCAAATGAATGGTAAATACAATAACGTAGCACACTTGAATCAACACAAAAAACTACACTAGATTGAATATCAATGGTTGAAAAGATGTAAATATAAATATAAAAAGTTTAAAAAATTATGATTTTAATCTATAATTACAAAACTACTATAGATCAATTTTACAACCATAAATTTGACCTACAATATTAAATAAAAAATCTAAAAATTGAAATCAATTTAAAAAAATAAATAATAATAAGATTACTAAAATGATATTGCAAACAAAATTTGTCCAACAATTTACTACTTATTAATTTGTTATATTAAAAACACATTAATAAAATAGAAGGGACCAAATAGTAAGAGAAATAGACATGGGTCTGCAATTTTCCCCATTAGGTCTAAAAACTAGATGGGTAAAACAGCACACAAGAAAAAAACAACAATTTAAATAAAAGGAGCAATATCGATCACCTCAAGTAGCCATTGCACCGCTGATCTGTCATTCAATTCATGCAGAGAAATTGAATAGAAGGAAGAGCACGTGGATGAAGCAAAATAACAAGTGGTTGTGCAAGTGGGGTATCAGCGTAGATAATTTCCCAAATAACATTAAGGCAATCAAAATGTACGTGCAACAAAAAGTTAAAGAAAGCATGTGGACTAGGGAGTTATCAAGAAAAAGAGAGTATTACATCAAGCACTTTAATCCCTCATATGACCATACTCAAAAAAACTATATAGGTGCAGAAATAAAATGGAAAGCAAAAATGCTAATAGCTCAGCTAAGAACTAGCTCGCACCAATTGAGATGTGAAACTGGTAGATGGACGACACCTAAAGAAGAATGGGCTGATAGGATATGTAGGTTCTGTACTTTAGGGCTTGTAGAGACGGAATGGCATTACATCATGGAATGTCCAGCCTATTTGGATATCCGAGTCAATTATATCGAGATTCTAAATGTGGATACTTTAAACAGCTTATTTGAGGCAGAGAGTATATCGAAAAGTGTTGATTACTTGGTAAAAATACATAGCAGAAGATCCAAATTACAAAAGGAAAGGAAGATCAAGTAACTGCTGGGCGGTGGTTTCTGTTTCGGGTGTTGTTCCATTTTTGTTGCTGATCTGTGGGTCCCATAGGTTGTTTGGCCTCGTGGACGCTATTAAAAACCTTCATTCATTTCATATCATTCGTTGGTTAAAGTGCCTAGAACTTCATTTGCAGCAACAATCAGATTATTTTTTTGGTTTTATTTTTGGAGCAAATAAAGATCAATTATTCTTCTTCTCGACAACACCCACTGGAAGAAATTGCAGGTAGCGGGGGCAAGGAATGAGAGAATCAGCCCAGGGATATTTCAGCTTTCTTGCTTCTTTTTTTGCTTTGCATGGATTTTTTCTGAACTTTTCTTTTTACTGTTGTCATTCAAGAAAATTGCATGGCATCCACCGCATTAGATGCAACCAAATGCCATGAAATTCCAATGGCTTCTCTCTGGGCCTGGCTTACTGCCCAGTCTCGTCTCCTCCTCTATTGTCCCTTCAAATGGTAACCCCCACAATTCCTTTCAATTTCACAAAGGCATGGAATTCTCTTACAGTAGAGTAGCTTTTATTAACTTTGTGATGGTGAAATTCCTTCCCTCTATGCCGCCTCTCTGCTCTGCACATCTTCACTAAACGTTACATGGAAAGAACAAGAGAGCTGAAATGGGTATTGTTCAATTCTTTCTATTATTTGGAAGCCCCTATAATCGATAGCCTAATTTCCCAAGGAGTTTGGTCCCTGCATCCCTTCACCCAATCTCAATGGAGAAGTTCATTTAGAAATCACGGCGAACTTCTGGACAGAGGAAGCAGAATGTTTGGAGTGGCTGGACAAGTAGTCTCCACAGTGTGTTGTGTATGTGTCCTTCAAAAGCTTGACAATAGTGAACCAGAGATAGTTGGAAGAATTTGCACTGGGTTTGTAGGCCACCCAAAAACCATTTTTGTGGGTTCTGCGAAGTGATCTAATGGATGGGTCAAGCGCTATACTTCCTCTAGGATTCATGGAAACCACAAAAAGATTAGATTCATGGAAACCACCAAAGATTAGCATGTTTTTTGTCATGGTGCCCACAGATGCAGGTTCTTACATGTACTATTATGCACAAGCTGATTGTTCAAGGGAATGTTGTGAAGATGTTACAGAGGGACAAGATTCATTTGAGGGCTCTGAGCAGATGCATTCAATAGTTGAAACTTGAAAATGAAGGGCGTGAGCTTGTTTTTATCTATCAAAAGAGCCTCAGCCTGCTAAGAGGTGGAAGAGCTGATTTGCTTTCCTAGAAAACTTGTTGCTCTGATGTTTGTTCTTGAATATATTCAAGCCTTGAGGTATGTCTTCAACATGTAAATGCAGATTAGTGTGTTTCTTGTCGAATACATTTTCTTTTCATAACAATGATAGCTTACTCTGTGGCTTGAACAAAACTACATTGCACAACATTCTTAAACAAACCCATTATAGGGAGTTTTTCATTTCATTGAAACTGATTGGGTGTGCCAGAGATCGATTTTTAAAAATTTACATTTGCCCTGTTCTGTTATTTTTGCTTTATTCTGCTATTATTTTTGCAACTATAATTGAATGGCGTGAGTTACAAAGCATGAGTAGCTTTATAACTTCACTTTAGTAATTTTTCCCATAGAGTTCGAAAGAAGCTAATTTAGTTGTGTATCCTGCAAACCAGGAGGAGTTTGTCCATGAGATTTTGTCAACATTGTAGAAAATGCTAAAATACTTTTTGCTCCATCTCCTATTAATTTTCTGATTTAATTGTGTTTTTATAAAACTACTTGGAATCAAATTAATTTTATTTCTCCTTTATTTAGTCAAATATTTTTATTAAATTCAAATGTCAGATTGTCTCATATACTATTGTAAAACATCTCACAGAACTATTTCTTTACAGCTCTTTTAAGTCTTTAGATTTAACTGGTGTTTTTACAATAAAATAATATATTAAAATATTGTTTGTATGAAAAAAATAATGTTTTATGTGAATGGGTGTACAGTCGGTACTACTTTAATTGAGGAGAATCTCATTCTTATGAGCAAGAAAAGCATTGTTGTGCAGCAGGAGTCCTTGCCAAATGCAAGGGTTGTTGTGCAACACAGGGGAAAATGGTTGAAAATGTTGAACCAATTGATAAATAATCAATGAGTGGTTTCAAGTTCGAGATCTGAAGTCTTTTTTCATTATACATAGGCTTGATAGTCATTACTTATCACCCTTGCACAAAGGCTATGATAATTTGAAAAGAACAAAAAATAAATGATAATGATTTGAAAAGTAAAGGCAACGATTAGGAATTCATCAATCTCAAAGGCTAGGTTAGAAAATTAGCCAAGGTCATATGAAACCAGAAATACAAATATAAATTTACATGTGTATAATTATATTTGTATTTTATATTTTTATTATATAATATATTATTATTATATATTTTATGAAAATTATAAGTTATAAATTATAAATTATTATATATTCTATATTTGTATTGTATAATACATTATTAATGGAGGAATTTACAATGTGAGTTGGGTTTCTTAAGCACCCAATGAAGGAAACCATCGATTTAGATCAAATTACAGAGGTGGAGAAGGAATTGACTGCATGAATTTGGAGGCTTGAAGGATTTCTCTAGAGAAGTAAAGATGGCAATATTTCAAGGGCTAGAGAAAATATGCCTGGAGAAAAAGAGCAACAAGTAGAATGAAATTGTAATAGGGACCAATGGGGTAATAAACTAAGCCCAAAGTGGTTGATCATATTCACTGTTTCTCCCCCTCACTAACAAATGCTTAGTAATTCTTGTGTGCTTTGTTCACAAAGATTGAAAACTTAAAAGATAATAAATTTTAAATTTCACCATACCTAATAAAAAATCAAGGAGGATGCACATCTGGATTGACCATATGCTCAAAGTGGTGAAGACCAAGAAAATTTGTATGGTGCTGATTTGGAGAAGTTTCCTAGAAATTTGATGTTGGATCCAAAAAGCACATTTGTGTGTGGAAATACATTTGATGTTGTCATTGGAAGAACCTATATGCTCCATCATACTACCAAAATTTGAAGGAATCTCTGTCTAACACAATAAATTTTGAGGATGATTCTCTCCAGAAAATGTTTATCATTATACTTGAACACATGAATGTGGAATTCCCTGATCCCCAAACAAAACACTTTACCAAGCATGTGATATAATTTAGGCTACTGATGATAAAGGGTTGTTAAGAGAGATAAAGATGAAAAATAGAAATGGTTTAGATTAGGTTTGGCTCTTTAAAAAACCTAAAGGCTCGTAATATAAATCATGACACTTGTTGATACTTGATACTGAACAACTACCAGCTCGTGGCACTGGAATTTTAATGTAAGACTGATGAAAATCATTGAAGAAATTCAGCCTCTGCCTCTTAGTTTATATATATATATAGGTAAAGGTAAAGGAAGGTTTTCTAGTGAAAGTCATTGTTTTCCCTTTTCTAGTGCTCTCAAATTCAATTCAAAAGATCAAGCAGGGGAGTCTTCTCCCATCTCTCCTCTCTTATTGCATAAGCCCTTTTTGCTATTTCTTCACATGTTTTGCTAGAAGATTTTCCGTTTTTCATCTTTGTCAGACATATCCCTGATTGTTGCCTATGTCCAAGTAACCTTGTCTTTTACCCTCGAGGCTACAAATTTTCTAATGCAAGTAGGATATATGCTTTGCATTCTTGTTACTTCATCATATCTTTCTTGGTTTGCAACCTTTTCTATGTAAGAGTTGTCTTTTACCTCATTGTTACTTCATCATTCCTTTCTTGGCTTGCAACCCTTTAGTTTTCTATGTAAGAGCTGTCTTTTACCTCAAGGCTGCAATTTTTCTGTTAAGAGTTCAATATAAGCTTTGCAGCGCTGTCTTTTACCTCAAGGCTGCAATTTTTCTGTTGAGAGTTCAATTAATCTTTGCAGCCTTGTTACTTCATTATTTCTTTCTTGGTTTGATGTTAAAAGTTCCATATTTAATTTTATGATTTGTCATTATATTCATTTCAAGATCACCTATCACTCAATTGATTTCTTATCCCTTAGTAATGTAATGCCTTCCATATTATATTTGTTGCCTATCTTAATTTTATGTCATAGTTTCAATACTTCATTTTGTGAAATTTTCATGTTTCCCACTTCCCCTTTCCATCTTTAAAAAGAGTTTCATTTTTTTCCCATTGTCTTCAATTGGTGGACCACCATTTTGCAGTTCATCTTTAAGCAAAAAGACATGTCACGTAAAGAAATCTCTATTAGTTTTTGCACAAACCAATAATTCATTTGGATCTTCAAAGTAATTGTTTCTTTTTACATCGCATGTCGGTACAGGCCCTGTGGTCCCATGGAGCGCGTCGTGTGGCCGCCCCAGACTACCCATGCATTTGTCTACGCCTGCCCATGATTAAGAGGGAGCAGCCCCTGTCGACAAAGAAGAAGTGAATTTGCAAATATTGACTCGTGAAAGACTAAGTCGCCACTCCAAGGTAATAGCTTACTACTCTTTTATTACCTATTGTACGTTCACAAATCCTAAATATTCACTCTATTGTTACGTAATGGTTGTGGGAAAAACTTTGACCCGGTAATTTTTTGTTTTCAGGAACTATTTTTGTGGAGCAGGACATCCCATGAGAAGAAAAACATTGTCCTCTAGGAAACTCTATTTGCTCCACCTGATTCTCTTGGCGTTATATTAAATGAGGATTTGTGGGTGTTCTTTCATTCATGCAGAGCTCTTTGATTCTGAGAAATAGTCAGACAGAATGTCGAAGAGTGTCTGTAATCCTAACAACCACCCTGCATTGCAGCTTGGACAGGTGTTGTATGAAACTGCATCTTGTTCCTCAGACAACCCAGTTGGTAATGAGGGTTGGCCTTCTTTGCCAAATTTGGCAACCGGGAATACTCCATATGTGAAAGCCAAGCATGCACAGGTGTATGATTTTAGTTTTTTCTTTTTGTGTGTGTTTCTTCATGCTGGGAGTATTTTGTAAGGAATTTTCAGTGTAATTTGAGATGGGCTTTGGGGCCTATTAAAGATGGTTTTGCTTCTCTTTCAGTGAAGAAATGGTTTGGTTTTGGGATCGATTGGAAGGTGTTTATGGAAGAGTGAATTAGTTCTTATAGGGATGCTCTGTTTCCTATGATTAGAATTGAGGTTGGCAAGGATTGCAGTCATTTGAGATGAGTTTTGGGGTCTGTTAGGGGTGCTCTTTCTTGAATTGTTTATGCAGAAATGATATATAGATTGACAGGTATTTGTGAGTGAGAACTTAAATTCTATCACTGGAATTCAATCTGTTTCCAGTGGATTTCTTTGAATTTTTTTTAATTGTTAAGGATTTAAGTTGTTTGAGATGAGTTTTGAGTATTGTTTATGGGTGTCTTTTCCTTGGGCTCTTTTCTGCAGAAATAGTTTTATTCTTTGGAGTTAAATTGGAATGAATTTATGGGAGATAATTTGTTCTAGTAGATGCCATTTTTCCAAGTTTTCTTTTGGTTTGTTTTGGAATGACTGGTGAGATTATACTGATCTGTCTTTATTTCTAAGTTATATTTTCATATAATCATGTGGTGTGGTTTGGTGTGTGATAATGGATAGAATTCAATCAGTTTTGAGCTTAGTTGCAAGAAATATCATCCGAGATTACAAACCTTTGGGTTGTTTAGGCATTGCCAAGTGACTTGTGTAACTTTTTATGATTAGATAAGATTTTTTTTTTTAATTGACATTTGAATCACTCTTTGAGTAAATAAGGGTCATTAAGGGTGCACTCTTTATATTAATAGGAGATGTGTGACTAAGGGTACAGTTTTATAGAGCTGTTTCATGAACTATTTTTGTGGTGTAGGAGGTCTCATGAGAAGAAAAATATTATGCTCTAGGATAATTTAGAATCTTGAGCAAGAAAATAGGAACCCCTACTTTTTAGATTTTAGATTTATGGGGGTGTCTTTAAGTGTGGTTGAAAGTTGCCCTAGTCTTCCTAAAATTTTACTGCCACATGTCATTTATCTACAATTTTTATTTGTATATTATATATTTGTATTTGTATATTTATATATTTTCAAGTCTATTCTCTTCCTTCCTCATCAATCTCAAAGTCTTAGAAAATTAGCTAAGGTCATATGAAAGCAAGAAGTACAAACATAAATTTATGTGTATAATTACTTTTATGTAAATTATATGTTATAGAATATAAATTATTATATATTATATATTTGTATTTGTATATTTGTATGTGTATTTATATATTTTTATTCTTATTTCTATTGTATATAATATACTTATTATATTATGTAAATTATTATATATATGTAATTTAATATATAAATATTATTTTAAATTATATAAATTATTATATATAATTAAAAAATTAATTACATTCAAGCATATTATTATTTATATAATATAATAATATTATTATACATAGCATAATAATATTACTAGATTTTAAAAAACTCACTAATAGATATCCATTTTTAGAGGGAGAGGGGGGGAGAGAGAGGGAGGGAAGTAGAGAGAGAGGGGGGGGGGAAGCAAGGGAGGGAGAGAAAGAGAGAGAGAGGGAAGGAGGGAGAGGGGGAGAGAGGGGGAGGGAAAACTAGGGGGAGGGGGAGAGAGGGAGAGGGGGAGGGAAAGGGAGAGTGAGAG